>JARQOC010000001.1:508444564-508472790 GCA_033576535.1 Allobates femoralis | reverse complement strand
TGTGGGGGCCAGGGGGATCCCACTTCTCCAGAGCCCCTAAGGGTTGGAGAAGGATAATCAGCATGAGGGCTCCAGCCCGTTGCACCCCAAGGGTACTTCAACCGCCTCTGCCCTGGGGAAGAGAAAGGAGACATGCTGGGGATCAAAAGATCCTCTTTGCTTCCATCCGACACTAAACAGTGAGAGAGCATGAGTGTACAGTGTGCCTCCTTCAACACAAAGCAAAGAACTGATGGGATTCTCCCGGAGGGGGTGTATAGGCAGTAGGGGAGGAGTTACACTTTTAGGTGTAATGCCTTGTGTGTCCTCCGGAGGTCGGAAGCTATACACCAATGTCAATGTCTGGGTCTCCCAATGGAGCGCAAAAGAAAGGAGTTTGTCGTGCGCTGCCTTTCCAAAAATACAACGGATCCAAGGTATTATCCCAGTATCCTTTATTTCGTCACAGAGACTGACAATGGATCGCAATATGTGGAAGAGCCCTGCATCAGACGAGTTCTATTCCATTATAAATCTGGAGAGAATGAATATGGTATAATTGGCTTTCAGCAAGGCTGATATTCAAAGTGAGTAGAGAAACAATGTATAAGAAATATAGAATAGAGATATGATTTAAATAGTTGAGTGGGGTACCTGAAAGTGTTTTAATAGCAATTGTGGATGTTTTATGTAAATTTGTCGTATACAAGGATGATGTAATGTATTTTATTCTGTGTAATGAGTGATGTGCTATGAATTGTGATCATTATTATATATAGAGATTGAAATGATTACTTAAAAACATGTCTAAGATTTTCAGTGAACTAACAATGTTAAGTATTGGTAAAGTTACAGCCTGTTTTTTCACATTTTTTTCACGTTGGATTGACACTCTTGACGTCATTTGTTTTTGGATTTAGTATATATAGGTTGTTGTGGCATGTATATGTAATTCCTGTGTCTCCTGAAGAAGTGAGGCTCACTCACGAAACGCATGAGACGAAATAAAGGATACTGGGATAATACCTTGGATCCATTGCATTTTTGGAGAGGCAGCGCACGACAAACTCCTATCCTTCCTTGCCTCGTATCTGATCTACTAGGAGGTGCAGCAGCCGTTTATATACTATAAGGTGTTGTAACTTGACACAACCGTCAAAGGTGAGCACAACACACACCTAAAGATCCCTTTGTAACACTGATAAGACCCTATTTGCGCTATTTCTTCCCCCTAGTGTGCATTTTAAAGACGTCTGTATACTGCTGTGGCAATCCTAGAAGGAACTTCCCTTGATGAGCAGGTTGTCTAGGTAGGAAATGATTGTTACGCCCCTGGGCCAGAGTATGGTCATGACCGCCACCATGACCTTAGTAAAGACCTGAGGGGCCCAGCAACAAACTGAAAATGCTGTTCACCTAAGGCGAAGCGCAGAAATCGTTGCTGTGCCTTGCAAATGGGGATGTGCAAGTATGTGTCCTGGATGTCCACGGACACTAGGAATTCTTCCTATTCTATAGATGCAATGACTGCTCTGAAAGATTCCAATAGAAATGGTCGAACCCGCACCAAACGGTTTAACCTCTTGAGGTCAAGTATTGGGCGAACGGACCTATCATTCTTTGGTACTAAGAACAGATTTGAATAGAAACCCAATCGTCGCTGGTGGTGAGATACAGGAATGATGAGCCCGCTGTCACGAAATGCCTGTATGGCCTGAAGGAAGGCATGGGCCATAGACTAATTCTGGGGGATGGGACTGATACAACCGGTGGGGGAAGGGAGGTGAACATGATCTTGTATCCCAAGGAAATTACTTCCGTAGCCAAGGTGTTGTCTGTGCTGGCGAGCCAGACGTGATGGAATGCCAGGAAACAGCCGCCTATCCTGCTGGGTTCCAGGGAGACTAATCTGGCATCATGCAACTGTTGAGCGTCTGGAATGAGATCCACAGCTGCCAGGTTGTCGTGGTTTTGTCAGTCTCTCAAACAACAGAGGCCTATGGTCCCCGCGTGGAAGGAGGGGGTTGGGGTGTGAATGTTCCACTTGTAACGTCGCCTGCCCGGTGCTAAAGTTTTGAAAGGAATGAAAACGACCAAGCAAATTACTGACGTGGGGCCTTTTGGGATGATGCTGAGGTAGGGAGGAGCTCTTGCCTCCTGTGGCATCGTAAATAATTTTGTTCAGGGTTTCTCCAAGGAAACAAGAGACCATGAAAAGGAAGGTTAGGCAGCAGTTTCTTGGACACAGAGTCAGCATTCCAAGCTTTGGAGCCAGAGAACTTGGCGGATAGACATGGTGTTGGAAGCCGCCAGGGCGGTGTACTTAGCTGCATCTAGAGTGGTAGAGACCAGGTATTTCCTGGCTTGTGAAATTTGGTTGGAGAGTTCTGTGGGGAGGGCTTCAGTGCAAAGGCCCTGGTGGAGAGTCTTGGCCCACACAGTAATGGCCTTTGATACCCAGATAGCCAGCAGCAGACTAAAAGGCTGGCCGAGCCAGAGTCTCGACATGATGGTCCGTGGGGTCCTTATGTGAGGCACTGTCAGGGAGAGATAATAAGGTATTTGAGACCAGACCGAGGACTGGAGGAGGTGGAGGGATCAACCACTGGGGACTCCGTCCATTCAAAGACCAATCCAACTGGCAACCAACAGATGGGTCCTAGTCATTTCCGGCCTAGAAACAGATGCTCGGGTTGCTGGTGCTGTCGGGGCAGAATGGTGCTAGTATCAGGGTGATTAGCAAACGTTCTGAGAGGATGTTTGGCCTTCTTGAAAGACGACGTATTGTGTGCGGGGTGCGGACTGAGGAGAGGGGTCCTTGTCTAAGGATAGGGTCTGATTGACAGCCAATATCAGGCTGTCCATGGTACGCTGAATCAAAGAGGAGAGTTAATTTTCCACCTCAAAGTCCAGGTTAGAATCTGACTCTGGATCATTGGGAAAGGCTGCTGACACCGAGCCGGAATCAGAGTCAGAGCCCAGGGAAACAGGCATCTGAGAGGATCCGGATGACTAGCTAGAACAGGTTCGTTTAGGTGTCTGAAGAGAGACCCTGACTGTGGCCCTGCCCTTAGTGGGCTGAGGTTCCTCAGCTGCTTTATGGTCTTGAGAGGTGACTGGGGGCACCTGAATGGAGTGCAACTGCTGCAAAACAGACACTAGGGTCTGAGAATCCCTGGTCAGATGGGCCACTGAAGAGAAAAGGAGGCCCATACCAGAGGTGAGGGGGCTCTCTGCGCTGTGGCAACACTACGCTAATAAAGGACTGTTTCCTGCCGGGCTCAGGGCGTACACTGCTGAGGAGGAGCTAATTTTTTTTAAATTTACCTAGTGTCACCTCCTAGTGGAAGTAGCATACACCCATAGACCTGTGTTCCCCCAATGAAGCGAGAGAGAAATATGTAAGACTATGCGCAAAATCGTTTGTTCATGCAAAGAGTGCAAAGTGCCATGCTTGGTTTGAACAGTAATTAAATTTGACAGGCATCCTTTATAAATTGCTGATCATTTCATTTTCAAAATAATCTATAGTTAACATTCTAAACTCTTCATGTCCACTCTGATCACTGACCATGGTAGTGGGCTGATGCTTCATGTTCTGCAGAGATAGAATTTATTGGACAGTGGTGGAGAAAAAGGGGGAGGGGGGAGGGAGAAGGGCTATGAAGTCAATTAAGTCGAATCACTGACTCAGGACTCCTCAATTTCCCTGATTCCCACGCTGCCGAAAATG
Source organism: Allobates femoralis (assembly GCA_033576535.1). NCBI lineage: Eukaryota > Metazoa > Chordata > Amphibia > Anura > Aromobatidae > Allobates > Allobates femoralis. The sequence goes on along the minus strand of JARQOC010000001.1, from coordinate 508,469,078 downwards.
AACCAGACTCCACAGGGGAAAGATGCATGGTTGCAGTGGAGTAAAGGGGGGGGGGGGAAAGGGAAGGGGGGGGGGTCACAGGAGGCAGGGGCAGCAGTGACTCAATATTGTGGGGGAACTTGAAGATGGGAGGAGGGGGTGTCCCGGCAGGCGCCATTAGTCTCCCAGCAGTGGAACGTGATGGGGAAAAATAAAGTGGCTGCAGAGGCAGCACAGGCGCAGACTGAGATCTCAGAGAGCCAAAATGTCAATCTGCGCATACACCCCTTCCAACTTGATGGACTTCAGGAAAATGGATGTGGAAGTGGCACATGCACAGGCTGAGATTTCTGCTATCCAAGATCTCAATCTGCTCCTGCGATGCCTCAGCAGCCACTTTCATTTCGCCCCTCGCGATCTGCTGCTGGGAGATTAATGGCGCCCGGCGAGCGCCTGCCAGGACATCCCCTCCCCCAAGCCTCGGGCCTTCCACAGCATTGCCCCACCGTGCCACCGGCCCAGCCTCCTGTGACCCCTTAATGGCCATTATCAATTGGCATCCATATCCATGCACAGAAAATAGAATAAAAAAAAATTTCTAAATCAGAAAACAACAAAAACAATGTGTTTCATTAGCAGAGTTTAACTATTAAAAATGTTATAGGCGATACATTCCTATAAGACCTTGCTATAAGTGCACAATGACCACGAATAAGCCATGCAATGCTGAATACATTAATATATATTAACTAGCTGGGTGCCCGATGCACAATGCATCGGGATTCTAGCAGAGCGAGTCTCTGACTCGCAATGGCCGCTTCGCGGCCAATGCTTCGCGCTGCTAAGGCGACTCGCCATGCCCGCTGCGCGGGCATAGCGAGTCGCTTAAACTGCTCGCAATGGCCGCTGCGTGGCCAATGCTTTCGGTCGTATCCACATGACGACATTGACTCGCAGCGCGAGCCGTCTCAAAAGGGCAAAAACCATTCGTGATTATATAATAGATACCTGTTCTCATTGTATTAGTCTGGTTTAATATCTCAGCAAAAGGCTTAACAAGGTGACCAGCAAACAAGGTAAAAAGTCCTTTCAGCTTGTCAGCAATGCAATCAGCCAAGCGGCAGAAGGTGAGAGGCGGTCCTTTGAGGATCCTTCGGTTTTAGACCAGTCAAACAGCTGTGGAAAAATAGAAGGAAAAATAGGTCACAGTCACTTAATACTTCTTAAATAACATCAACATATACCACGGCACTGAAAGAAGATGGTCATCCTCCAGTCGTTTCTAGGGACAATCGGGAGTTGTACATTAAGGACAATCTGGTTTAGAGAGGCAATGAATGAAAGTTTTTGGAGCTCGGGAGGAAACGTGTACACCCACATCGCATATTTTATTTCACTTACCTTAAAGAAAAGTGGCCTAAATGTGGCTTCTGAAAGCTTCATGACCATGATGATGAAACAATTAATGATATGGCCTTCTGTGGTGCCTAATTCTTCCAGATCACTCTGAAAACAAACACACACGTGAATAACCCAATGCGCCACTTTCACAAAAGCCATTGTTCACTTTCTTCTAATATTACATAACCTGGCTCATTGACACACAGGTTTTCAAGCTTTTCCCATAGTATAATCACCTCGGGATGTTCTGCTCTGTAGTCCAGAGCTTTCAGGAAGAATGTGGTCAATTCAGACTGATGAGACACCAGCTGCTGCTTCTCCATGATTGCTATGTGTTCCCTTAGTATGTCCATTAGGGATCGAAGGCATTTTTCCTAAATATAAAACAAATACGTAACATGATCCAGTGATTATCAGAGGCATAGAAATATTCTTCAGCACTGGGATGATGAGATTCATAAGAAAAACTATAAAATGTTCTTAAAGGGGTGGTCTGAGGTTGACAATTTCATCCTTAATCCCTTTCTATTTTGTGTAAATTTACTAATATACTTGGGTTGAAAATTACCAATTCGTTTTTAATACACTAATTCTGTTTATTTTTTCCCCCATTTCCCTTTTGATGACACTTTGTTTGAGAATACTAGTGCATGCTGTGCCACTCAAAGAATCATCATGGAGCAGAGGCTGCGGTAACTGTCACATCATCTGCCCTCTCACTGAAACAAAGAGTTACCAATAATGCTCGTTTCAGGGGCTGGGCTAGTTCCAATAAAATATACACTGTGTGATTTGACCAATGACAGTGCGTTCTTTGTTGCATAGTGCAAAGTCAAGAGTGCCTTATATGAGGATTATGTGGCATGGAAAGATCAGGGTCGCTCCGCAAGTGCCATCACTGGTCTCCAATATACTGGCACAGCACATTAACAGTGCACTTTGCTCTGGTGCCGGCTTGTTACTGCTGATCTGAGCCAACGACAAAGAGCGCGCTGACATTGTGTCACATAACTCAGGGACTAGTCCAGCCGCTGAAATGAACTTCATTGATGATGCTTCATTTCATAGTGAGCGACCGCAACATCTGTCACCTGATGGCGCTTCGTTTGAGTATCCCAGCATGCACTGGGCTTTACAAACAAAGAGTCATCAAACAGATATTGGAAAAAAAATTAGAAAAGCAGTTTGTGTAGTTAAGGAAGGATGAGGAATTTTTAATTCAGATAGATTAGACAACAGTTTAGATTAAGGCCCAAGCTGATTGGAATTTATGATGAAAATTTGTTTGGATTTCAGGGTATCATTTTAAAGAAACCATTAAATGTATAAGATTAGATGCCAAAAAGTAGTTTGAGCCACCATAGCATGTTCCTTCCACTGTGCCAGCAACAAAGATTAGGTTCCTTACAAAGCAATTATAATATGGAAAAAAGGGAATCTCAGGATCTCCTTAGTATTGCACAGGGGTTGGAATCATTACCTGTGCATTTGACGACTCAGGATCTGGATCCGTGTGAAGGAAGGATTTTCCATAGTGCTATGGATTGGGATAGGAAAACTGCCCCTTCAGATGTATTGTGAGTACTGGGAAGTGTAGTATCAGTCAGACTGTGGTACAGTAATAAGGGTAAAGTCCTGGACGCGTGGGGTAGATGTCCACTGGGTAGAGTAGACCAGTATGCCCACCACAGTCATAATAATGTACTTGTTGCTGTTTGCGGTATCAACCTGATCACTGCTGATTGTGATCGTTGGGGGGAGGAGGGGAGCATGTTTAGCTCGACCTTAACACGTGTGCTGTCCTGCTGAAAACAACGCCACTATTATGGATCTGCACTGGGAAGAACCCAAACGATTAAAAAATGGCTGCATATCATGCCGTTGGATATAAACTATCCCTGTGCTTGTGGCTTGGTATCCATGTTTTGCCCCGACATGTGGATATGCTAATAGATGGTAGCTGGGGTACGAGAAGCACTCGCTCAGCCTGAACATATGTGCCTGTGTGATCATCGGCGCTATAATGGCGACCGCCGTGAAAAGATGGAGGGCTATTTTGAATTAGAAAAAAAGGTGCGCTATGGGGATCTTGCGGTGAGCGGTCCCGTCCCCTTCGATGATGCGGCTGACGTCATCCTGGGGGCATGCGGTGGGCGGTGACGCTCTGCGCTAGGCCGGAACAAGGGCCTCGATTTAGACGCGGCCCCGAAAATATGTGGAGGCTGGCGCGGAGGTCTGGAGGTGTCGCCGCATAATCCTTCAGGGGGATGCCAAGGCAACCTATGGGCCTCGGAGGGCTAAGGGGCCGCTGCCCCCGCCGGCAGGAGGATGGAGCCTGTGGTGAGCAGCACTGTAATGGCGACCGCTGCGCAGGATGCTGGCGGGGGATGTGGAGCCTGTGGTGAGTGGCGCTGTAATGGCGACTGCTGCACAGGATGCCGGCAGGGTGATGTGGAGCCTCTGGTGAGTGGCGCTGTAATGGCGACCGCTGCACAGGATGCTGCCGGGGGATGTGGAGCCTGTGGTTAGCTGCGCTGTAATGGCGACCGCTGTGCAAGATCCTAGGGCAACCTCCGGGCCGCTGGAGGGGGAGCCAGGAGGGTAGATTGTGACCAGGTGCTATCCGGCCGGTGCACAACAGGACTCAGTGAGGGGCCCCATAACAGACAGGGGCTTCATAACATACCTGAGACCTCAACCCAAAAACCTCTGTATGGGGTGAATTGGGGAGGATAGCCCATCTCCTGTCGCCTGATGGATATATGAGGCCAGCCTGCAACCCGGGCTTTCAACTGTAGGTCTTGGGGAGGATTCTCTGCAGTTCTGGATCCGACTCAACTTCGACCCAGATTCCCAACTGTGGGGAGCTGAGGAAGGAGCAGCCTCTTACATTCTTGAATTCACTTGAGGAGTGATAAGTTATTTCCCGCCTTTTGGTGTACTTCTCTTGAATCCTCTGTAAAAAGAATCTTTTTCTTCCGTAGAAAAAAAAGCTAATACAAAATCTAGAAAAAAATTCTTAACTGGAGAATTGTAAAAGTATGTCAACCTCCTAATGACACTAAGCAAAAACTGCTGAGGCAAGTGCCTGCCTTGGGGGTGTATACTGCAGAAGAGGAGCCACTTATTTTATTCATATCTCGCTTAGTGTCGCCTCCTAGTGGATAGCAGCATAACACCCACGGGCTGTGCCCCCCAATGAGGCGAAGGCGAAATCTTCTTTAATTTTATTGAATCAATCCATAAAAAAAAAAAAAAAAAAAAAAAAAAAAAAAAAAAGAGTACAATTAAAAACGGACGCGTTTCAAGTGCGTGATTCGAAACGCATCAGTTTTTAATTTCCCCTCTTTTTCTGTGCATTTTTATATACTGATTCAATAAAATAAGAGAAAACGTCCAAGGATACTAATCTCTAACATAAATGTCAACAGAGTTTAAAAGCAACCGGTCATGCTGAAAATGCTGCCCGATCTGAAGGCAGGATGACATAGAGCCAGAGGAGCTGGTCATCTTATCATATATTTTTGTAGAAAAGGTTTCAGCAAAATGTTCAATTGACATCTTTATGTTTGTATGCAGGAGTCCAGTGGGCGGCCGTACTAGTGACAGACATTCTTCCTGTGTGAATGAGCGTGTAGTCATCCGTCGCTAGTTTTACCACCCACTGGACTCCTGAATGCAAACAGAGATTTTAATCTATAACATACAAGTCTTACTAAACCCTTTCCAACAACCCTATATATCAATCATTCTGCTCTCCTCTGCTTTACCATGCTGTCCACAACTCAGACTGCAGGTACAACATGACATGCCCCTTTAATCTGGGATTATCTGATCGTCTCTTAGCATAAGAGCTCAGGTTGAACTTACTGAGCTCGATAACATGTCGGTGAAATATTTTCAATGACAGCCAGCAGAATGAATGCAGCTCTAAACTAGTAAAGGTAACCTGTCCGTTGATTCATGGCCCAGTTTGGGCAGCATGAATAGACTTGATGGGTTCCTAGGGCTGGGCGATTTTGGAAAAAATCAAAATCTCGATTTTATTTAAACCTATGGACGATTTTCGATTTAAATCTCGATTTTTTTTTATATATGTATACAGCATACACAGTATATATCATACACACAGTATATGTATACAGCACCCCCATCCTCCTCTCCTCTGTCCTCCACCACCCCCGTCCTCCTCTCCTCTGTCCTCCACCACCCCCGTCCTCCTCTCCTCTGTCCTCCTGCACCCCTGTCCTCCTCTCCTTTGTCCCTCCTGCTGCTCCTCTGTCCTCCTGCATCCCTGTCCTCCTCTTCGCTGTCCCTCCTGCTGCTCCTCGGTCCTCCTCTCCTTTGTCCCTCCTGCTGCTCCTAGGTCCTCCTGCACCTTTGTCCTCCTCTCCTTTGTCCCTCCTGCTGCTCCTCTGTCCTGTCCCTCCTGCTGCTCCTCTGTCCTCCTGCACCCCTGTCCTGTTGCTCCTCTGTCCTCCTGCACCCCCGTCCTGCTCTCCTCTGTCCTCCTGCACCCCCGTCCTGCTCTCCTCTGTCCTCCTGCACCCCCGTCCTGCTCTCCTCTGTCCCTTCTGCTGCTCCTCTTGCACCCATGTCCTCCTCTTCCCTGTCCCTCCTGCTACTCGGCTGTCCTCCTGCACCCCGTCCTCCTCTCCTGTCCCTCCTGCTGCTCCTCTTGCACCCCATCCTCCTCTCATTTGTCCCTCCTGCTGCTCCTCTCTCCTCCTGCACCCCTGTCCTCCTCTCCTGTCCCTCCTGCTGCTCCTCTTGCACCCCGTCCTCCTCTCATTTGTCTCTCCTGCTGCTCCTCTGTCCTTCTGCACCCCGCTACTCACACAGAGACATTACACACAGATACAACTAGCACACAGACACACGACACACAGACACATGACACACAGCTCACACAGAAGACAGAGACATGACACACAGCTCACACAGAAGACAGAGACATGACACACAGCTCACACAGAAGACAGAGACAGGACACACAGCTCACACAGAAGACAGAGACAGGACACACAGAGACAGGACACACAGAGACAGGACACACAGAGACAGGACACACAGCTCACACAGACGACACACAGAGACATGACACACAGCTCACACAGAAGACACACAGAAGACACAGACATGACACACAACTCACACAGAAGACACAGAGACAGGACACACAGAGACAGGACACACAGAGACAGGACACACAGACAGGACACACAGAGACAGGACACACAGAGACAGGACACACAGCTCACACAGAAGACACAGACATGACACACAACTCACACAGAAGATACAGAGACATGACACACAGCTCACACAGAAGACACTCAAACACATATTTTACAGATACCTCACACATACACTTCTTTCTGCTGCAGGAAGGGGATACATATCGAGCTTCTCCTGCTCCCAGCAGCTGTCCCCGGGCAGCCCCTCCCCCACTCACTCCTTCTCTCTGCCTGCACAGCACAGTGACAGCAGGAGGTCTTTCACCTTTTTACCCGGAGGTTGGAGCTGCTTCTCAGCTGATTCTCCTTCCTCCAGACCAGCACAATCCTCTTCAAGTTCATCGGCTCTCATTTCTTCTCTTCCCGCGCAGTGCAGGAGGGCAAGAGCACGGGCCAATGAGCGGGCCTGATGATGACGAGGGGGGGGGGGCGGGACTTACGACCCAGCCAACACAGGCAACGTCTGCTGGGAGTTGAAGTTCTTTCCCTGTACATATTGACGGCTGCTCCTCCTAAGAAACTACAACACCCACAATGCAAAGCGGCGCCATTTTAAATCGAATTACACGATTGTTAATAAAACCACAATCGTGGCCACAGCAGGGGGCGAATTAATCGAATTAATTCGATTAATCGCCCAGCCCTATGGGTTCCCTTTACGTTACACGGCTGATAAAAAATCTGCTGCCATTTTACAAATCCAGCAAATCTCAACCGCACTCTAGGTAAAAAAAAATAAAACCTGCAGAATTTGCCCTGGCATGTGGATGTTAAAACTGCACTACATTGACCTACAATGTTGACTAGCAACAATTTTCCAACTGAGCTTTATAAATTGGAAATCCCAGAAAAGAAAAATGCCGATTTGTTAAAGTATTTTTTCTGTGGATTATTCAGTAATATGCAGTAAAATTACTGAAAACCAGGGATGTGAAATCAGTAAGCCCACAACTCCCGGAGCCCACAACTCCCGGAGCCCACAACTCCCGGAGCCCACAACTCCCGGAGCCCACAACTCCCGGAGCCCACAACTCCCGGAGCCCACAACTCTGCTGAAATGCATACATAGGATGGGAACAGACATCATTGGAGTCCAGGCTGTATACACTGAGGATCAGGCAACTGAGTCGCAGAAGAGGAGCATGTGATTCACATTGGCCGGCAGCACATTCATGAACAAATCTGCACCAACATCTAGGTGAATTGTCGCAGATTTGCGGCCTCAGATATCCCTCGTCTGTATAATCACTAAGATTTATACATTTTTTTTTTTTTTTTAAAAAACCTTGCTTTTTATTGAAATTAAAAGTTTTCATACATTAGTACATGTATGACTTGAAATATATATGATAAGGCCGTTATAAGATAGTAAATAGCAGAAGATATAGCCAAGCTTGGCATGTACAAAGTCAAATAAGGCAAACAAAAACTAGGAGGGGGGAGGTAAGGTAAGGAGAAAAAAAAAATATCTGCAACAGGTACTTTCCTTGCTTACAGGGTGCATAATCTAAAGGCCCCATTACACCTAGCGACATTCCAGCGATCCCGACAACGATACGACCTGGCAGGGATCACTGGAATGTTGCTAATTGGTAGCTGGCAAGATGCCACACAGGCATATCTACTCATTGATGCGCCGACCCCGTACGGTCGTTGGGATCTGTCACCGTCATGTGTGTAACATGGAGATCGTTGGTCGTTTCCTGTCACACTCACCGATGCAGCATGCCCAGCGGGGGACCAATGGAAAAATGGTCCAGGCCATTCCGTAACAGTCAGCGATCTCACAGCGGGGGGGCGATCGCTGCTACGTGTCACACGCAGTGATATCGCTGGCGAGGTCACCGCAATGTCCCAAACCCTGCGACGTTGCGGCGATATCGCTAAGTGTAACGAGGCCTTTAGTCTCTTCTTGAGAGTTGTGTGGGACCCGCCGACACCAGGATAGACCTCTGACACCTAGATGTATCTCTACACAGCGGCTCTACCAAAGATACTTCTACTCAGGCACGTCACCCAGTGATACCACAATGTAGGTTGGAAACAAGTTCTAATATCCCAGATGCATTGTGGAAGCGAAGAGATGAAACTTTCCCACGTTTCAAAGAAGGACTGCGCCTTTTACGGGTCTTTGGAGGGCATGTGTATTTATCTGGCCCTAGATATCCAAAGATGCCCATAGAGACTCATCAGGAGCAAAGTTTGTCAGGTGTGTGGTGGTAAATTGTTGTATTCTAGTCCAGAAGGGCTGAATGGCTGGACATGTCCGATTGGCTTCAGGGGTGCGGCTCTTAAGGCACTCGAAAGTTGTGTAGAGCTCCATCGTATGACCCTTCAGGGGGGGGTTAAACGAGCTGAAGGAAAGAATTTAAGAGCTTGGTCCAGAGTTTTTAAAATTGTGCTGTAGGATAAGGCGGGATCATCGATCTGCCATTTTGTTAGCGGAAATTGAGATTGATCAGTCCAGGGCGACATGAATGAATTTATAGTTGGAGGTTATTTGACCAGATGAGGTATTAGATTTAGTGAACCATCCAAGCAGGTGCGGACTCCACTCTCACCCAGGAAGACGAGTTATCATCTGTCACATAACTCTTCAGGTACTGTCACACGTGGCAATTTTGCTAGCAATTTCACTGACAATTTGCTGGTTGCAGTGAAATCATGGACACATTGTTCTATTTTGTTGCTGTGTACAAATGGAACAATGTGTCCATGATTTCACTGCAATCAGCAAATTGCCAGTGAAATTGCTAGCAAAATTGACGCGTGTGACGGTACCTTTAGCCTGCTGGTATTGGAATAGGGGGAATATAGTGTTAGGGTATTTAGATTGCATTTCATCTATTAAATACAAATGGCGTTCCCCTAAGTGGATCAGATGTTAAAAGGATGTTAAACCCCAAGCGCGCCACCGATAAAAGATAGGAAGGGCGTGCCCATGCTGGAAATGGGGGTTACCAATGAGTGGGAAAAGGAGAGACGTCTGAGGAGAGAGCTGGAACTGTCGGCGTGTTTTCTGCCATGCTTTCCATGTAGACAACAGCAGGAGGTTCGCTTCCACCTCAGCCGGCAATTCAGTATATGGGAGGTGTAGGAGAGCAGGAAGAGCCAATCCTGGTGTGAGACAGCACTCCAAACCATACTGGCCATAGAAGGTCTCTCCTAGCCAGTGCACCACCACCCGGAATAGGGATGCTAAATTATAGTGTCTAATATCAGGGACGTTTATCCCCCCATTTCTCTTCAGCTGTTGGAGTAATCTATAGGCAATATGGGGCTTCTTTCCCTCCCAGATAAATGAGCAGTATAAATGGCTGATCTGTTTCTCCTCTTTGGGAGCCAAGTAGATTGGTAGTGTGTGAAAAAGATGAAGACGTAAGAATTCTGTCATTATAATTAATTGGCTCTACCTAGGTATGATAGACTAAAGTCTTTCCATTTAGCTAAAGTAGATTCTAGGTTGTTGAGGTATAAGTTGATGTTGCTTTTATACAATTATCTGGATGTTTCGTCATTTACACTCAGGTGTTTTAGTGAGCTAGTAGTCCACTAATAGGGAACCCCGATATCCACAGCAGTCTGCATGGGCCGCGTAGCATCATCACTTCTGTTTTGTCTCAGTTGATATTATAGCCTAATAGGCCTCCCACGTCCTCTATCTCTCACATAAGAGAGTGCAGAACCTGTTTGGGGTTAGTTACTACCAGCAGGATAACATCCGCGAATGCGGTGACCTTGAGTTCCCTAGAGCCCACCACAAGTCCCCTAAAGGTAAGAGTCTGAAAGAAATGATGCAATAAGGGTTCAATAGATTAAATAGGAGGGGTGACAGAGGGCATCCCTGTTTGACTCTGCAAAAGGGGTCTATAGTTGGTGCACTGCATCCATTGACTGCCACACAGGTATTTGCATTCATATGGAGGTACTGAATATTATGCAGAAGCCTTGGGGAAAAATTCCCCTTGCCCAGAACATCATACAAAAAAGGCCATGTCACTTTATCAAAGGACTTTATGGCATCTGAACTCATCAGCATCACGAGTGGTCTTGTTGCGTCTTGGGCCAAGACTGTATCAGCAACCGCTAGGCGTATGTTTGCCCCACTACTCTGCCCCTGTGTAAAGCCTGTTTGAGCCTCACATTAAAAAACCGGGTAGTAACAGTTGTAGACAAGAGTTTGTAGTCCTGATTGATGAGTGAGATTAGGCGGTATGATTGTGGTAGTAATGGGTCTCTATTAGGTTTAGGGATAACTATGGTGCGCGAGTCAGTAAATCGATCGATGGGGACCCCCTGGAGGAAAGCGGTGTTGAAGAGGTTAGTCAGAACACATATTATTCTTCTATCAATTAACTACATAATAGTGATCCATGTAATCCAATACTGAGATTTCTTTTCACCTCCACAGGAGTTAAATCAACTTCTCCAAATCCCTCTTCACACTTATATTTTCTCGTTTTCATCCATCTCATTAATAACACAATCTATACCAAACCACATTAAGACTTCTTAGCAAAACTCACTTTCAGCAATAACAAAACCATAAATCATGCGTTTTCCTATTTGTATTGATGACTTCTTAGTAAAGCCTGTGGCAGATTCATACTCTTGGCAGTAAAGCCGCTGTTTTCTGATTGCAGAATGCTTTATTTAGGGGAGACTAAGCCCTTCAATAAAAGAACAGTAAAAGTGCTAAACACAGAACAAATAAATGATGATGAATACAGAGCGGACTGAACCTCGGGGCAACCAATATATTACAATTAGGTCCTTAAAGATTTCCCTGCTGTGTAGAAGCATGTAGTTAGGTATAGAACCCCATATAGTGCAAAGAAATAAAGCCACACTCACCTGCCGCGTGTCCAGAAGATGACAATAGCATTTGGTGACCGCAGGGAGGAGGACTCTGGCCGCTAGTTTTGTAGCTAAAGTTGTTTTTAATGCGGAGACCCTGACGGAGAGCTGAGTCGCGGGTCCGACTTTGACGGCAATCTTATCCAGACGGGTTACCTAGATGGCAGGAGAAGCACAAGAACCATTCAACACTCATCAGTGGTGTGTAGAGATTGTACAATGTGCTATTATATCTACTGTATAGCTTTAAAGATCTGACATTGTCCAGGCTTTATCACCCTCTGTGAGATATTTACAAGCAGAAGTGACAAAGTATTTTTCTTTTTATACGTGTTTTGTAAGCACCACCTAGAAGAGGCAGTACCTTATAAAAGAATGCCCAACTCTTTTAACAAGTTGCAATGACTAGGGGTATATGCCAAGCTAGACGCTCTTCTACAGACTCATTTTAGGGGGTTTGCCCATCATCAGTGCAGATCTAATTTAATTTACACTTACTGCCGGTCTGAGCATGCTGGGTATTTTCTGTTTTAAAAATTCGCTATAGCATTGCAGAGATATGGAGTTTTCTGGTTGGGGCAATGGTCTTTACAAAGGGGGCGCAATTCATGGGGCAAAACGTAGAGCAGCCTAAAGACACGCGCCTAGGGATTTCAGCGAAATAAACACCCTGGGAAAAGACAAAAATTAGTGCTAAATAAAAAGACCCATATATCTAGGACTGTATGGCAGATTTAGGAAAAAACAAAAACCAAGACCTTTATCAATTAATTCAGGGACTATTCAGTTCTTGTAACTGACCTTTTAATGAACAACAAATGCCCTCACCTGGAGCAAAGTGTCTTGAAGATAGGGGCTGAGGAAGTGCGGGAGAGTCTCCACTACCTTCTGGGTAGCCGTCACTGTGCTCAGAAGATGGATCTCACTAGTGAGCATCTCCTTCCGATGTTTCAGGGTAGTGAGCAGAGCTGGCACCAGTCTGGAGAGAAAAAAAAAGGAAAAAAATGGCATCAGCAAATTTTATACAAAAAATAAAAAATGTAAATAGTTAAATGACATTCCCTTAATCTAATCACAGAGTCCTCCCACCCCTGAACACCATAGAAATCACAGGCATCAACTACAGGGACGAGAAATGTGCCCAAGTGTAGAGTAGGGAGAAAAGAAGATTTTTGGTATGTATAAATCCTTTTCTTGAAGCTTCAATTGGGGGACACAGGAAGACCTAGGGTGTATGCTTGCTGCCACCTGGAGGCTGGCACTATGCAAAACGACAGAAATGCAACTCCTCCCCAGCAGTATACACCCGCCTACTGGCACTAACACAACTCTGTTAGTGAGAACAGCAATAGGAGCAACCATAAGTACACAAACCTGCTCAACTATAAACAAAGGGAGGGAGTGGGGTCCCCCAATTGAAGCTTCAAAAAAGGATTTTATGGTGAGTACCAAAATCCCCTTTTCTTAATTGCTTCATTGGGGGACACAGGAAGACCTTGGGACGTACAAAAACAGTCCCGTCAAGTGGGTATCATATCATATCTTATCTTGGATGGACAGGGAACCTGCTTAATGCGGTATGCCGCAGAGATAGCGGAACGAATCCACTCGGAAATCGTAGCCTTGAAGGCTGCCAAGCCCTTGCGAGGGCCACGCGGGACCATGAAGAGAAAATCCATTCACGGAAAGGAAGCTGTTCGTGACACGTAGACCTTACCAAGTCCAGCTTGTGTAACCTCTTTTCATGAGAATGAGATGGAGCTGGGCAAAGAGAGGGTAGTACGATCTACTCGATGTGGAAGGATGAAACTACCTTTGGAAGGAACTTTTCCATAGGACCTTGTCCTGATGAAAGATCAAATAGGGAAAACGACATGAGAGAGCCGCAAGTTCAGACACCCTCCGAATAGAGGTGATCGCCACAAGGAATGAGACCTTCCAAGCTAGGAGAGGAAAAAGAGAATTTTGTTTACGTACCTAAATTCTTTTTTCTTTAATCATCAATGGGAGACCCAGACAATGGGGTTTAGGGCACTGCCCTCCGGAGGTCACACTAGGTACTACAAGTTTGTAGACACCGCCCCCTCCGCTTATAAACCCCTACCGCAGGGAACATCCTCAGTTTGTCCATAAGCTGCGAGGAGACAAATAAACCACACCCGAAACGTCGGGAAGAAACCGTGCACAAACGGTTCAACAACCCGGATAACACTGTCCCAACAGGGAACAGATCAACTGCAGAATATGCAACGGAACAACTGGGTGGGTGCTGGGTCTCCCATTGATGATTAAAGAAAAAAGAATTTACGGTACGTAAACAAAATTCTCTTTTTTCTGGTCATCATAATGGGAGACCCAGACAATGGAGATGTCCTAAAGCAATACCCCAGGGCGGGAAGAGTTCCTCAAAGACGGATAACACGTGGTCCCCCTCAAAGGTGGGCAACCGCCGCCTGGAGGACCCGCCTGCCCAAACTTGCATCCGCAGAGGCATGGGCATGCACCATATAGTGCTTAGAGAAAGTGTGCAGGCTGGACCAGGTGGCTGCCTGACACACCTGTAGAGCAGAAGCTCGATGTCGCAAAGCCCAGGAGGCACCGACAGCTCTGGTAGAGTGAGCTTTCAATCCCACCGGGAGAGGCAAACCAGAAGACCGGTAGGCCTCCTGAATGGGAGCCTTGATCCATCTGGCCAAGGTTGACTTCGATGCCGCGGACCCCTTACAGCGACCTGTCGTCAGGACAAATAATGAATCCGAACTCCGGAAGGAGGCAGTCCTGGACACATAAATGCGTACAGCCCTCACGAGATCCAGAGTATGGAGATCGCGCTCGACCTGATGAACGGGAGCGGGGCAAAATGATGGGAGAACAATCTCCTGGTTCAGGTGAAAAGTGGAACCCACCTTTGGCAAGAATTCTGGCCGCGGGCGTAACACCACCTTGTCTTGGTGAACCACCAGAAAGGGCGACTTGCACGATAGTGCAGCCAATTCTGAGACCCTTTCTCAGAGATGTAATCGCCACCAGAAAGACCACCTTCTGGGACAGACGAGACAGAGAAATGTCTCTCAGCGGCTCAAACGGCGGTTTCTGTAGTGCCGCCAGGACCATGTTAAGGTCCCAAGGGTCCAGTGGTCGCCTGTAGGGCGGGACCACCCGAGAGACTCCCTGGAGAAACTGACGGACCTTGGGAAGGAGCGCCAAGCGCTTGTCAAACAGCACTGAAAGAGCTGACACTTGACCCTTCAAAGAGCCTAGGGATAACCCCAATTCCAACCCCGACTGAAGGAAAGCCAACAATGTCGGAATGGACAAGGGCCACGGGGACCGACCACCCGAGGCACACCAGGTGAAGAAAATCTTCCACGTTCTGTGGTACATCTTCCTGGAAACAGGCTTCCTAGCCCGAGTCATAGTGGCAACAACCGTAGGAGAGAAGCCCCTGGACGTCAGCAGCCAGGCCTCAAGAGCCATGCAGTCAACCTGAGGGCCCTGGAATTGAGGTGGAAGAATGGGCCTTGCGCGAGCAGATCTGCGCGTTCTGGAAGAGCCCACCGGAGTCCGCCTGACAGTCGCCACAGGTCCGGATACCAGGACCTCCTGGGCCAATCTGGAGCCACTAGAATGGCTACCCTGCACTCCGACCTGATCTTCCACAGAACCCTGGGAATCAGAGCTAGAGGCGGGAACACATACGGAAGATGGAATCTGGACCAACTCAGGATCAGGGCATCCGCCCCCAGAGACTGAGGATCCCATGATCTCGCCATGTATTGCGGCACCTGATGATTCAGCCGCGAGGCCATCAGATCCACGTCCGGAGTGCCCCATCTGCTGCAGATGTCCCGAAAGACTTCTGGATGAAGGGACCATTCTCCGGCGTCCATCCCCTGCCGGCTCAGGTAGTCGGCCTCCCAGTTCTCGACCCCTGGGATGTGAACTGCGGAGATCAGGCAGTCGTTGTCCTCCACCCAGGATAGAATGCGGTGGACTTCGGTGAGGGCCTGAGCACTTCTGGTCCCTCCCTGATGGTTTATATAGGCGACGGCCGTCGCGTTGTCGGACTGAACCCGAATGGGCTGTCCTGACAGGAATTTCTGAAACGCCAGGAGCGCCAGATAGACCGCCTTGATCTCCAGCACGTTGATCTGCAACTCCGACTGAGTCCAGAGGCCTTGAGCCCTGTGGTGTAAGAACACCGCACCCCAGCCCGTCAGACTGGCGTCGGTGGTCACCACTAACCATGACGGTTTGAGGAAGGACCGGCCCCGTGACAAATGACGTGGCTGGAGCCACCACTGCAGGGAATCCCTGGTCGGTTGGGAAAGTGTCACCAGCCGATTCAGAGAGATCGTCCTTTTGTCCCATCTGCGAAGAATCTCCAGCTGTAGAGGACGGAGGCGAAACTGCGCAAAAGGCACTGCCTCTATTGCAGCTACCATGCGCCCCACCAGCTTCATCAAGATCCGTAGGGATGATTGTGGTGACAGGAGGACTGCTTGCACTCCTGATTGGATCGCCATCTGTTTGACTCGTGGCAGAGACACTAGGGCTGAGTCCGTGTGGAAGTCCATGCCCAGATATGTCAGTGACTGGGTCGGAACCAGGGTCGACTTCTGGATATTGAGAAGCCACCCGAACTGTTCCAGAGACTTCATGGTTACCTCCAGGCTTTGCCGACAAAGGTGTTCTGATGGCGCCCTGACCAGCAGGTCGTCCAGATAGGGTATTACGGCGTGCCCCTGCACGTGCAGGAGAGCCATCATGGAGGCCATCACTTTTGTGAACACCCGCGGTGCCGAGGCCAACCCGAACGGCAGCGCCACAAATTGGAAGTGTTCTTCCCCCACTGCAAATCTCAACCAGCGCTGATGAGCCGGTGCAATGGGCACGTGAAGGTAAGCGTCTCGGATATCTATGGACGCTAGGAAGTCCCCCTGTGACACAGCTGCGATCACGGATCGCAGTGATTCCATACGGAACTTCCGAACCAACACGTGATGGTTGAACAACTTTAGGTCCAGAACCGGGCGGAAGGATCCGTCCTTTTTTGGGACAATGAAGAGGTTGGAGTAAAAACCCCGAAACCTCTCCCCGGAAGGCACCGGGACCACCACTCCGTCCCTGCGGAGACCCTCCAACACCAGGTGAAAAGCCTGAGCCTTTTCTGGGGATGGGACCGACCGATGGAATCGGGGTATCGGCTTTGACGTCAGCTCTATCCTGTAACCTCGCGAGACCACGTCTCGAACCCACTGATCTTGAACGTGAAGTAGCCACCTGTCCTGAAAACGAGACAGGCGACCCCCCACCTGTGGGGAGGCAGGGAGGGAGAGCGAGTCATGTAGAGGCGGGTTTGGGGGTGGCAGCCGCTGCCCCCGCCGGCTTCTTTGGACGACTCTTAGAGCGCCACTGAGAAGCGGGCTTGCCCCCTCGGTCCGTGCGAGCGGACGGTGCTGATGACTGTGAGCTGGAACGAAAGGACCACTGTTTTGGGTTCCTCTTAACGGTGTACCGTGGCTTAGGTTTATTCTGCGGAATCTTAGACTCAGCAGAATCCTTTATCAGCTTGTCCAGTTCGGTGCCAAAAAGCCTGTCACCAGAGAACGGAAGATTCTGCAAAATCTTCTTAGATGTGGCATCTGAGTCCCAAAGACGCAGCCACAACAACCTGCGAATCGCAATAGCATTGGCCGAGGCCACAGCAGAGCGGGTGGCAGTTTCCAAAGTCGCCGTCCTGGCGTAATCCGCATAGGCCTTTGCCCTTTCGGTAAGCGCCAGGACCTCTGGACTGGACCTTGCCAGGTCAGTGATACCATCCAAGCATGTGGTAATCGCTTGTAAGGTCCAGACCGTGGCAAAATTAGGGGCAAAAGAAGACCCCACAGCCTCATAGGAAGACTTGGCGAGTTGCTCGACCTGTCTATCAGTCGCATCCTTCAGCGAGGAGCTATCAGAGGCAGAGAAAAGGGAGCGTGCAGCAATCCTGGTCATGGAAGCGTCCACCTTCGGGGACTGCGACCACTCCTGAAGCACCTCCTGGGGGAAGGGGAAGCGATTGTCCTTGGGTTTGCGGACATAACGCCGCCCAGGATGTAACCTGGGGGCTCTAACCACCCTTCCAAAGTTAGTGTGGTCCATGAAGGAGCCACTTGGTCTAGCCTCCGGCCGCAGCCATTGATTGACCTCCTTCGGGTGTACAGTCACCTCCTCAGGGGGTGTCACGAGACGTAAGGCCTCGTTGATAGAGGACACCAAATCCTCCACCCCGTCTGGTGGTTCAGACACAGACACAGACCCGAGAGTCGAACCCCCATCATCTTCCTCACCATCAGAGGAACGCTCCTCCTCAGAGAGAGCCTGGAGCTCGGGTGAATCCTCACGACGAGCCCGCTTAAGGGGTCTCACAGCAGAAGAGGGAGACACCCGGGGGTAACTGGAAGGAGTAGCTGGGCTTTCCAGCCTCCTATTGAGTGCCTCCAGGGACTGCGACATGGAGGACAGCTGGGACAACAGAGATTCATTGATCTTATTCTGAGTTTCCCATGGCCCTGGGATCACCTGAACCTCAGGGTACAGCACCGGAGCTGCTGTCTCAGCAGTGTCAGTCCGGGCCTCTGGGCGTCCGCAGTTATTGCAGGAGCCCTCCACCAGAGTCCCATTGCATGTAGCACAGGTAATGGTGGCATCTGCCGCCTTAGCAGCACGCTTCCTAACTGAGGACATCGCCACAGCAGGGGAAAATAAGCCAAATTGTGCAGACAAAACCGGGAATCCCGGTGGCTTACCGACCGCAGCGAAGCGGTAGGAGGAAGCGGTGTGTGTGTGTGACCTCCGCGAGAGTTTCCGGTCTCCCCTGGAGTGCAGAAGCACGCTGCAGACAGATCCCAGCCGGGAAGTGAGGGGTAAAGATGGCCGCCGACAGTGAAACTGTGGGCGGCGCCGAAAACACGCGGGAAGCACACACACACGCCCATCGATGACGTCACCGCACGGGCTGCTTCCCATCCTCCAAGCAGCCTCAGTATGAAGGCGCCAGAGCCCGCAGCGCGGGAAGTAGTGTGAAATACAACACACAGACTGCATGCACAAACAAACATCCGCAGCCTACAGCCTCAGCCCCTGTGACACACAGGGCGGTCAGCCAGGGTAACCCCAGCACAGGGTACACCTCCAGATCCGCGGACCCGAGAGTAACGCGCGGTCTGAGTGTCAGGACACATAAAGTGTCAGACACTACCCCCAGGCACACAGGAGACACAGAGTGCCTCAGTGACGGTCCGGTCTGTAAGCACCATTTAGGGAGGCCTCGGACGGGGGTTCAGCACCAGTCCGGAGTGTAAGCACCATTTAGGGAGGCCTCGGACTGGGCTGGCTCCAGTCCGGTCTGTAAGCACCATTTAGGGAGGCCTCGGACGGAGCGGAGCTGTGCAAGGCTCCCATCTCCCACTCTCCAGAGCCCCCCAGAGAGGGATGGAAAGGAGCGCAACAGCGTACCGGGAGAACACAAAGTGTCCAGGCTCTAGGCCCTCCGGTACCTCCACCTGCGTGTTCCACAAGGGTGAGCGGGGAGGCTGTCGCAGGTCCCGACCGGAACCATTTTACCTTGTCTTCAGACGCCATCACGTAAGTTGTGAGAATGCAGTGAAGTGCAAGCAAAGCGTGATCCTCCGAGCACACTAAGTTTAAAACTGAGGATGTTCCCTGCGGTAGGGGTTTATAAGCGGAGGGGGCGGTGTCTACAAACTTGTAGTACCTAGTGTGACCTCCGGAGGGCAGTGCCCTAAACCCCATTGTCTGGGTCTCCCATTATGATGACCAGAAAAACTGACATCCTTTGAGCAGAGGCTCAAAGGGGGGGCCCTGGAGTACATCTAGTACTAAATTCAGGTCCCAGGGATCAAGAGGAGAGAAACTGAAGAGTAAAGAGAGCTAATCCTTGGAGGAACCTGGCCCTTCAGGGAGCTAAGAGATAGACTTGCTTCAAGGCCAGACTGGAGAAAAGCCCAGAGAGATGGGAGAGAAAAAAAAAAAAACATCGGGGGACGATTGTGCTTTTCGCACCAGCGGAAGAGAGCCTTCCTCGTGCAGTGATACACTCAAGAAGGGGTTGGTTTCCTGGCTTTCAGCATGGTCAGGATGACCTGTTCAGAGAAACCCGACGATTTCAGTATCGCGGCTTCAACAGCCACGCCGTTAAAATGAGCGACTGAGAACACAGGTGTCAAAAAGGACCCCGAGTCAAGAGGTACGGAAGGTTGGGGAGTGGTTACAGAGTCTGCGAGTAGGTTGATGACTTCTGGATACCAGAAGCATCTGGGCCAATCTGAGGCCACGAGGATGACTGGTACTCCTTCCGCTGGGATTATCTTGAGAACCCGGGGAATGAGAGGGATGGGAGGAAAGAGATGATATAGGAGGGATAACTGTGCCCATGGAATAGCGAGAGCGTCTGCGTCGAGGGCTTGGGGACAAAGGGATGAAGCTTGTAATTGTCCCTAGGTGCCATCAAGTTCACGTCTGGAAATTCCCACCTTAGGCAAATTTGATGGAACACTCCTGGGTTCAAGGACCACTGTCCCTGGTCTAACCCCCCCTCAACTGAGATAGTCGGCTGCCCAGTTGTCTACTCCGGGAATGAGGACTGTTGATATTTCCAGAACGTTTTGCTCTGCCCATTGAAGGATGTGTGCTACTTCTGACATGGTGGAGCGACTCAGGAGTCCCTCCCTGGCGATTTGTCTGTCTGAATTTGGTCGATGCGGTCCGCAAGAATGTCTTGCCAGAAAACTAGGGCTTGGAGAATCGCCTTGAACTCTATAATGTTTATGGGCAGGGAGGCTTCCCAAGCATTCCATCTGCCCTGAGTCGTGCGTCTGTGGAGTATGATCGTCCACCTGACCGGGAGAAACGATCTGCCTCGATAGAGGAGGGGGAACTCGATCCTCCAGAGGAGCGACTGCTATGCTAATCTGGAGAGGTGGACTGGGCGGTCGAGGCTGCATATGGTGCGAACCCATCTCACCAGAAGAAAGTGTTGGAGGGGTTGGATATGAAATTGAGCAAATGGGACAGCCTCGATCGAGCCTACCATTCTGCCCTGCACCCGCATGGAGAGGTGGAGTGAGGGAGGCGAAGGGTGCCTGACGTGGTGAATCCCAGACAGCGGGGTGGCACGTGAAGCCATTCTTTTTAAAAGATGGTGTCAAAGTCTTCCAGACAAAAGAAGACTCTGGGGCTGGCTTAGAGCGCTTGACCGACACCTTACGAGTGGGCAGCTTGTTGTCAGTATCGACTTTAAGGGTCTGATTCACTGCTAGAATCAGACTGTCCACCATGTCCCTGATCCTAGAAATCTGATCAGAGTCCAGGTCTGAGTCCAAGGCAGACTCGGAATCAGCTGGTGCAGACGGTGCTTGGGAAGAGGGACCCGAGTGGAAATCCCTGGGGGAGGGAGACCGAGAAGAGGATGATAGGTGAACTCGCTTCCTCTGAGAGCGATCTCCTCTCTCGGAGTCCGAGGGTGGGCTGGAAACAGAGTGCCCTGGTGGGGTAGCCGAGTATCGGAGGCAGTCTGCGTAGACAGGTTTGAGAGAGCTTATCCAGATCAGAAACGAATTGGGATAAGGAAAGAACCACCTCTGGTGGAGCAGAGAGGTCTGTAGGGCCAGTGGGAGGCTCCTGAGCTTCCTGCATGGTCTGTGGGCTATAAGTGAGGCACAATGGTGAGGTCTGACCTGAAGGGAGCTTCCAATTACACTCGGAACAGGCATAATACAGCCAGATGGGTAAGGAGGTTGGATGGGAGTTCCTTGTATTAGGCATTAACAAGAGCCGGTTATCTACGTGCCAGAGGTGTAGGGACTGTGGAGGTTGCAGCTCGCCTATGACAGGGCCAGGGGCGGTACGTGGGTGGAGCCCAGGGACCCAGGGGCGGGTGACATAACTATCAGCCAGTCCACGGATGCCCCTGATTGGTTTGGGGGTGGTCCGTGGGCAGGTGCATGACCCTTGGAGGCCGCAGCCAAGCTGGGGGGTAAATTTGTAGCCGCGGTCGGGAGAGTGAATCCAGCGGCGCAGAGCTCCGGAGAGGGAGAGGTACCGGCCTGCAATGTGGTGGGCAGGGGGGCCCCAAACTCGGGGAGGTCGGGGCCACCTGCATAATAAATATTGTGCCTCCCAAATCCTCCTCCGGTGCCTGCTGTTGAAGGCGAACCCCTGCGGCAGCTATGTGTGCTGCTCCCAGGGCAGCCCCAGACTGAGCACAGCCTAGGGGCCCTGAAGGAATATAAGCCAAGGGACCTAAATGGAGCCCAGAGTGCGTCCAGAGGGGAACACACTTTGGGTCCGAATCGGGAGGGGAGCTGGTATAGAGGAGGTGGGAGACGGCCGTGCCATGGACGGAGGGCAGTGGGTCTGTCTGCACAGATCCCTACCTTGTCCTGTGTGGTGCTGGGCTCCAGACGCAGGCTGTGTGCTTCTCCACCAGAAGGCTGACACTATACAGTGTGGTGTCCGAGCATCTGATAACCTGCTTGCCCACCAGAGCCAGCCGGTAGGGGAGCAGATGGGCCAGGGCAGGCACTGCCGTCCAACCTCGGAGTTCTCCAGGACATGCGTCCGTGTGAGGGGAGACCCTGGCCCAGAGAGGGAGAGTTAAAAGTGCAACCAACGTACACAGGACTCGCGATCTCTTTTCGGGGTGACGGATTGGCTCAACCGCTCCGTATTCCCTGATGAAATCTTCCAATTCTTCAGATGAAAAAATAAAAAGCTTAAACTAACTAATAAAAAATCTTGGTAGATACAGGCTCAGAGAGACCCATGTCTGCCTCCTATGACACTAAGCTAAATCTGAGTTATGTTCGTGCCAGTAGGTGGGTGTATACTGCTGGGGAGGAGTTGCTTTTCTGTTATTTTGCATAGTGTCAGCCTTCTGATGGCAGCAAGCATACACCCAAGGTCTTCCTGTGTCCCCCATTGAAGCAATTAAGAAAATGCCCCAACACTGGTTTGTGGTTAGATGCACCTCCATAACAACATGCAAATAAAAGGAGAACAAAACTGGAGTTTTTGTGCACAAAATGTATCAAAATGTATTATATCAAAAACACACAGTGATTTAAAAACACTAACACTGTGGACATATTACAAGAAACAATGGGGATTACATGACAAAAACAAACTACAAGTAAGAGCCCTGGAGATAATGGTCAATGGTACAAGAGCATACAATAAATGCAAAGGTAGTTACATGATGTGACAAGTGTGTCTAATTAAATGATTGCCATGTGATAAATCTCTCTTAAGGACAAATGTCCATATATAAATCACACGCAATCACATTATAATGTACTAAGACATGAAACCCCATAGATTACTCAATATAAAAATGCATGCATTTAGATACACCAAAGATCTCTAAAATCCCTTTTTAGGGAAAGGAGGGAGAAAACCACCTGATGAAGCTGTCAAATACCGCTGTCTAGCGAAACGTGCATAGGAGGTTTCATGTGTGTCCTGGTCTGTCCTTGAGCCTGCCACTGTGGCGTTACCAGAAAGCTGAGTGCTATGGGTATGATACTGTGCCTGCAATTGATTGTGATGGGTAAACACCCAAAAGGTTACTTATATATCAGTTTTTGATCCATGGTTTCACCACTGGTTTTCTCACTCCCTTCCTTTCCTCCAGGGCTCTTGTTGTTTATTTTTGTGTCATGTAATCCCCATTGTTTCTTGTAATGTGTCCACACTTTTTTTTTCACCTTTACCATTACACTATGAGCTCAGACAGGGATGATTAGAATAGTATTATAAACCTACAGGTGCAGATAGTGATAGCTGGGGTGGCATAAACAAGCTGCCAGGTTCCTTTTAACATGGGGAAAAAAAAAAAGGACAGAACTAGCACCATACTTCTTCTTTTGTACATGGACCTAATGTAAACTGTGTTAACGGCTGATGTAAAATATTAATGCCAAATGAATGACAATACACATGAGAAATCGTCCATTTCTTCTGGATCAAAATTGGATGATTTTTTTCATACACTCAGGTGATTTTGGTCTTGGGCCCCGTGCACACTAGGATTTGGGGAGTTTTTACCTTGGAACAATCAGAGGGAGAGTAATACAGACATGGTGACTTGTTTCTGTCACCCACTCCTGGTTTTGGCTACAAATACTGACTGACCATCCAGTAAAGTCAGACCTTGTTCACAAGGCAGGATCTGAGATAGGGAATTGGTGTAATCCGCAGATTTGATGTCAATTTCAATCGTCTTTCTACCTTCACCCACGGTTTATGAAGTCGGTGCAGAATCCACATCCAAGTGACAATCTCTTATTTTCCACTATGAGGATTTCAAATTTGACCTCCAACATGCCTTCAATCCAAAGGGAGTGAGATATCAAGTACATTGTTGTGTAAAACATGCCGAAATCCATGTGAAAATTCCCTTATATGAACAAACCCTATGGACCCAATTCATCAAAAGCTTTTACCCCAGCATGATGATGTAAAAAGCCTTGAAAATTCACGTGACACTTGGGTGTTCTCATGCAATTTACGCTGGTCTCCAACAATGTGCACAACTGGGGCGGGAAGTGGTCTTGGCCAGGGCTGCCACTAGGAATTTCGGGGCCCCTTACTGCCAAAATTTTGGGGCTCCCCGAGACTCCGCCCAGCCTCACCCATGCTCCGCCTCCACCCATGCTCCACCTCCACCCATACATATATTTATAGTGAAAAATTGTAACAGCACCAAAAATTACCTCAATTTATGTGCAAAGCTTTCCCAACCAGCAATCCAGATGGTTCCTTACAATAAAGTAAAAAAGGAAAAACAGTACAAGAAAAAAAATAGATAAAAGTGGACATTATTGCCCAATGCGTGGCCACGCCATTGGGCAATAAAGTCCACTTTTTTTCTACATTTTTGTGCTGTTTTTCTTTTTTCTACACTCTCTCCATTATATATCACACACAAACACTTGAGACTGCTGTGGGCTTAATACACAATAGCTGTATATACAATA
>JARQOC010000001.1:507956025-508435471 GCA_033576535.1 Allobates femoralis | reverse complement strand
GCACTAGATGCACGCCCAGATGATGAGCTTACATTGGAGTACGTCAGAGGAAAGCTTGTAGATGAATATAAGAGAAAGGCAGAAAGTGTGAGCAGCAAAGTATGCAACAAGGAAACTGCTTTACAAACACAGGATGAGCCCACCAGCAGAAACCATCCTAAAGAAACACGTGAATGTTTTGTATGCAAGAAGCCAGGTCATTTAAAAGCTGAATGCAGAGTCTGGAAAGCTAAAATGAATCAGCTAAAGAAGCAAAACAGTAAACAAAGAGTTAAGAGTGCTGTATTTGAAAATAATGATCCTGCAAATACTGAGGCTGCATTCACATTAGTCAATGCATTTAAATCAAAGCATGCGTGGTGTATAGTTTCTGGTGCAACCAGTCACATGACCAATGACAGAGACTTCTTTACTAAGCTTAACCAAAGCAAGTCAGAGAAAGTGATAATGGCGAATGGTCAGTGTATGAACTCAGAAGGCATAGGAGATGGTTATATTGATTGTAACATCTCTGCAACGCAAAGCAGAAGGATTCCTGTGAAGGATGTGCTATATGTGCCTAGTCTTGAAAGTAATCTATTATCCGTGAAAAAGCTTACAAAACAAGGCAATGAAGTTACGTTTAAGCACGATAGCTGTATCATCTCAAAAGAGGGTCACACACTAGCAAAAGGAGAAATCAAAGATGAACTGTATCAGTTGAAATGTAAAGAGTGTGTATGCACAGCTAAGCAAGAAATGCACAAGAACTGTATTCATGTATGGCACAGACGGCTTGCGCATAGAGACCCAGAAGCAATAAGAAAGTTATTTCAAGAACACTTAGCTGATGATATTACAATTGATCCATGTAACCAGACAATGAGGTGTACCAGCTGTATCTAAGGGAAAATGTCCAGAAAGGCCTTTCCTGAGAAAAGTACTACAAGAATAGAACAGCCACTAGACTTAATACACACAGACATCTGTGGCCCAATGCGTATTCAGACCCCTGGAAAGAAGAGATATTTTCTTACATTCATTGATGACAATTCAAGATACACAGTTGTCTATCTACTTCACAGCAAAAATGAAGTTCCAGAAAACTTGAAATATATCTAGCTGAAGTATATAACAAGTTTGGGAGAATGCCAAAAATTCTACTTGCAGATAATGGGACTGAATATACAAGTAATGAGACACAGAGGATTTTAAAGAGAAATGGAATCATATTTCAGACTACTGTACCATACAACCCTGAGCAAAATGGTGTAGCAGAAAGAAGGAACCGAACACTCTGTGAAAATGGAAGGAGTATGTTATTTGATGCAAATCTGCCTACAGAATATTGGGGCCAAGCTATTATGACGGCTTGCTATCTTCAGAACAGACTACCAGGTAAAGCGACAGAGAAAACTTTATTTGAGCAATGGAATAGTGCAAAGCCAAAACTACAGCACATAAGGATTTTCGGAAGCAAAGCATTTGCATACATTCCCAAAGAAAAACGAACTAAGTGGGAATCTCACGCTAAGGAAGGCATTCTGGTAGGTTACAGTGAAACCCAGAAAGGTTATAGAAGTCTACACCCAGAGACAAACAAGGTCACAATAAACAAAGATGTAGTGATTGATGAAAATTTTATGTCACCCAAGTTTTGTGATATTATGCCAGTAGTCCAGATGAAGCAACAACAACAATCTCAGTCACAATCACAAGACAACGAAAGGGAGAATGTAGAAGTCTGGCTAGATTCTTCAACCACTGATGGAACAACAAAAAGCCTAAGTGAACCTGAAATCAGACGATCATCAAGATCAAACAAAGGAATACCAGCTTAGGCTGTGGTCACAGTTTTTTTAGTGCCTTTTAAAAACGCATGCTTTTTTACATGCGTTTTTCATGTCAGCATGAGTTTTTTAAGGTGTCTGATGGCTCCCTGCGTTTTTGGCTGCGTTTTTGAATCTGCACATAAAAATAGTGCTTGTAGTATTTTTTGGAGCGTTTTGAAAAACGCATGCGTTTTCTACAAAAACGCATGCGTTTTTATAACATGGGTTCCTATGGGAAACGCATGCAAAAACGCATGTACAATTAGTACCTTTTAGTGCCATTCAAAAACGCATGCGTTTCCCATAGGAGCCCATGTTAAATGAAAACGCATGCGTTTCCGGAAACGCATGCGCTTTTTTAACATGGGCTCCTATGGGAAACGCATGCGTTTTTGAATGGCACTAATTGTACATGCGTTTTTGCATGCGTTTTCCATAAGGCCCCTTATTAAAAAACGCATGCGTTTTTGGATATGCTCCAAAAACGCATGGGACAGTCACACATGATTTTTGGCTATTAGGGCATGCGTTTTTTAACATGGGGGCCTATGGGTGCGTTTTTTACATGCGTTTTTGAAAACGCAGGTCTCCAAAAATGCATGTGAAAAATGGTACTGTGACCACAGCCTAAACGTCTATCCTACATTGTCAAGACACTACCTGAGTCAGAGCCACAGTCATGGGATGAAATGCAAAAACTGCCTGCTCATGAAAGAACAAAGTGGCTCAATGCCGCTAATGAAGAAATGAACTCGCTTCATCAACTTCAAACTTGGAAACTCACTGAGTTGCCACAGGGTAAAAAGGCAATCAAGTGCAAGTGGGTATTTAGAACCAAATATGACTCTGAAGGTAAAGTCCACAGATTTAAAGCGAGGTTGGTCGCAAAGGGATATTCTCAAAAATATGGTGAGGACTATGATGTTACTTTTTCCCCAGTCGCCAAGCAGACAACATTTAGAGCCTTGATGGTCGTAGCTGTTATACAAAAGATGTTTGTCAGACATTTGGATGTCAAAACTGCATTTTTAAATGGTGACATTGAGGAGGACTTATACATGACTCAACCTGAAGGTTATATAAAGGAAGGTGAACAGAATCTTGTTTGCAAACTACAAAAATCTCTTTATGGTCTTAAGTAATCGGCAAGAGCATGGAACACCAAAATGAACAAAGTCTTGTTGGAAGAAGGATTTAAAAGAGGTTAAGTGGATCCATGCCTATATACGAGATATACAGATGGAAAGTGGATGTATATTCTCTTATATGTGTGCAAGGCGGAGAGAAGACATGGCACATTGAGGGAGCAACACACACACGAGTAGTAGAATAGTGAAAATTATAACTTTATTAGTGCAATAGACCAAA
Organism: Allobates femoralis; assembly: GCA_033576535.1. Taxonomy (NCBI): domain Eukaryota; kingdom Metazoa; phylum Chordata; class Amphibia; order Anura; family Aromobatidae; genus Allobates; species Allobates femoralis. Next base: position 508,432,292 of record JARQOC010000001.1, on the reverse strand, counting down.
CAAGAATAAAAACAATTAAAACCATGGGGTGCCAATGCAGAACACAACGCTGAACATATGTACAAAATACAATGCTGACAAAACATGAGCAGGATATGACACAATATCGGTGATCACAACAGGTTAGACAAAATACAGGATTGAGTTGTAGGGAAAGACCCGAGGGTGGGGGATGAGAGCAGGTACGAGAAGTACTAGTGCTACTTCACCACAATATTTTACATAAATACGCTTGTTAGCCCAATATAAGGTGTACAGTGTTATGGGTAACCAAAAATTCAGCAAATCATCCAATGAATAGGAGTCGTTTAGTAGTCCCAAAACCCGTGGTCCCTAGGGGTGGTCACATATGGATAATAACAAAGATCTTATCCATGAGCTAACTAACCGTATAATTGGTACAATGACCACCCATATATATATTGGGTACCCCCTATTTTATGCATATAGTCAAACAGTGTAGGTCACCGTATCCACTGACAGTGGAAGATAAAGTGCATATTACCAGTCCGTAAATAGTCCGAAGTGTCAGTCCGAGGTATGAAGCGAGGTGACTGCAGGGCACCCAGGCCCCATGCGTATCGCTGCCAGGGCGCAGCTTCCTCAGGGGAAGTAACTTAGTAGTTAGCTCATGGATAAGATCTTTGTTATTATCCATATGTGACCACCCCTAGGGACCACTGTGTTTGGGACTACTAAACGACTCCTATTCATTGGATGATTTGCTGAATTTTTGGTTACCCATAACACTGTACACCTTATATTGGGCTAACAAGCGTATTTATGTAAAATATTGTGGTGAAGTAGCACTAGTACTTCTCGTACCTGCTCTCATCCCCCACCCTCGGGTCTTTCCCTACAACTCAATCCTGTATTTTGTCTAACCTGTTGTGATCACCGATATTGTGTCATATCCTGCTCATGTTTTGTCAGCATTGTATTCTGTACATATGTTCAGCGTTGTGTTCTGCATTGGCACCCCATGGTTTTAATTGTTTTTATTCTTGTTTGGTCTATTGCACTAATAAAGTTATAATTTTCACTATTCTACTACTCGTGTGTGTGTTGCTCCCTCAATGTGCCATGTCTTCTCTCCGCCTTGCATATCTGTCCACCTTGGCACGGTGAGCGACCCCTCCTTCCCTTGATATAATTCAGATCATTGCGGTGCACCCTTTTTTTTGTTGAAACTAATTCTCTTATATGTGGACGATGTAATTGTAGTTCATCAAGAAGAAGCCGAAATTGGGAAAATTACTAAGATTTTGAACCAGCATTTTGAAACAAAAGACCTTGGAAATGTAACATATTATCTAGGAATCCATATCCAGAGAGAGGAAGATGGAAGTGTTCTTCTAAATCAAAGTGCAAAAATTAATTACATTTTGAATCAGTTTGGAATGAAAGAAGCCAAAGGTGTATCAACGCCAATGGAATCACCCTACCTGAAACTGGAAGAAGATGACCTGTTGCCTAACAATGAGAAATATCAACAGACAGTGGGGGCACTTCTATACATATCGACCATGACTCGACCAGATATTACAACAGCAGTTGGAATATTGTGCAGATATGTGGAGAAACCGCGCCAAAAGGACTGGAACGCCGTTAAAAGAGTTCTCCGATATTTAAAAGAGACACAAGGAGTAAATTTAAAATTGTCTGCAGCAGGAAATCTAAAACTCACCGGCTATGCTGACGCAGATTGGGCTGGTGATTTGCATGATTGTAAATCCACAAGCGGATACGTATTTAAACTTGGAGAAAGTTCAATCTCCTGGTCTAGTAGAAAACAAGTATCTGTTGCTTTGTCATCCACAGAAGCTGAGTATGTGTCCGCAGCCTATGCAAGTCAGGAGATCATTTGGCTAAGACAACTGATGGATGATCTTGGTAAACCGTTAACTCAGCCAACGGTGATGTATGAGGACAACCAAGGATGCATTAAACTTGCATGCAGTGAGAAGATCAGTGCTAGAACCAAGCACATTGACGTCAGATGTCATCATCTACGTGATTTGATAGATCGTGGCATAATTGAGTTTGTTTATTGTGAGACTGATAAGATGGTAGCTGACATTTTGACCAAGCCATTGCCACGACTTAGGTTCCAAGGATTGAGAACCGCTATGGGACTAACAGAATAAGTAGTTGTTGAGTGGGGGTGTTGGCATAATGCATATTGATCTGTATGTGTTGCAACAACTATTGTTTGTTTAATATGATGTGATTTTGGCTCCCTGAAAAATGCCCACACGAAAAATGCCCACAGGAAAATTGCCCACAGGAAAAATGCCCAAAGGAAAAATGCCCACACGGAAAATTGCCCACACAGAAAAATGCCCACACGGAAAATTGCCCACATGGAAAATTGCCCACGCGGAAAATTGCCCACATGGAAAATTGCCCACAGGAAAATTGCCATTTTCAGCATCACAAAGTTTCAGATCTCTGATATTTGAGGTGCAAGATGAGGATTCACATGATCTGTGATCATCTTGTGAATTACAGTTGACCTAGTGCAGAAATGCTGAAGATCTGTGGTTTGTAGCAGTCGGTCATTATCTGTAATAGATAGATCCAGTCTGCTGACATCTCTCAGTGATTCTGCTTTACTCCTCCCTCCCACAAGCCCAAAACAGCAGAACCGAACCAGCAGCAGATTCAGAGGAGCCATCACTGCTATCTGTACTCACAGGAGTATCACTGGATTATCTGTGGAGTTACATGGGACTGCAGGTCTAATACATTATCATCTTAGTGGGCAATTCTATGTGGGCAGTTTCCGCCGACATTCTTCTTTGCTGCACAGCATCTCACCTATAACTCTATACCATTCTTCTGCCTGCAGAACATCTCATCTATAGGGTACAGGCACACTAAAGGCCCCGTTACACATAGCGATGTTTCATTGATCCCACCAGCAATCCGACCTAGTCGTGATTGCTGGAACATCGCTATGTGATAGCTGGTCTGCAGTCACACTGGGTGATCCACATACCAATGCTGCGTCCCCTGACGCTCACTGGGATCGCTCAATGTCTCGGGTGCAGAATGGGGATCGCTGGTCGTTGCCCCTGTCACACATGCCGATGGATGCTGGACAGCAGGAGACCAACGATGGGAAAATGGTCCCAGCCATTCTGCAGCGACTAGCAATCAGCGAGCTCATCATTGATTGCTGTGGCATGTCACTCGCAGCGACTTCGCTAGTGAGGTCGCTGCAACGTCATAAAACCTGTGACATTGCAGAGATACCATTAGCGATATCGCTGTGTGTAACGCGGCCTTAAGGTATGCATTATCAGAGGGATTTTGATGATTGACAGTCGCGCGAGTGCTTTCCGTATGGTCATGCGACTGTGGTACGAGTGTGATGCAATTATGCATTTTTTTATCAGCTACCATCAGTGTGACATCCATGTGACCTATACCTCTATACTATCCCCCTGCCCTGCAGAGCATCTCACCTACACCTCTATACTATTCCCTTGTATTGCATGACATCTCACCTATACCTCTATACTATCCCACTGCCCTGCAGAGCATGTCACCTACATCTATACTGTTCCCTGTTCTGCAGAGCATCTCACCTGCACCTCTATACTATCCCCCTGCAGAGCATCTCACCTATAATTCTTTATTATCCTACCCTGCAGAGCATGTGACCTACACCTATACTGTTCCCTGTTCTGCAGAGCATCTCACCTACACCTCTATACTATCCCCCTGCCCTGCACAGCATCTAATCTATAATTCTTTATTATCCTACCCTGTAAAGCATCGCACCTACAATTCTATGCTATTCTCCTGCCCTGCAGAGCATCTCACTTACACCTCTTTACCACCCCCAATGTTGCAGAGCATCTCACCTACACCTCTATACTATCCCCCAGTTCTGCAGAGCATCTCACCTACACCTCTATATCACCCCGTCTTGCAGAGCATCTCACCTACACCTCTATACCATCCCCTGTCTTGCAGAGCAACTCACCTGCACCTCTATACCGTCCGGAGTCCTGCAAAGCATCTCACTTATGGCCAATTTACACGTCCCAACATCGGTCCGATATTGGATCCAACGCCGCGGGAGCGCGCTTTTTATGTGCAAAATTCCAAGATCGCATAGGAGATGTTACACAGCGCGATATCGGCAGGCAACGCCACTACGATGTGTACGCCCCCTTGTACGGTCGACCCAGGAACGACTATTTAACATGGGAGAGAATAGGGGAAGTTGTACTCCACATCGTTGTTCGGCTTTCACACAGCACGATCCGGCCACATCAACCATCCAATACCGGGCCGTTGGAGAGCAGGCTCATTTGATCACCGATATCGGTTTGACATCGTTCTTGCATCACATTGGACTTTTACACCATACAACTCACGAACGATATCGGGGCCAACGCACGAACCACGTGACTTTTTATCGGAGTTGGACGCCGATATCGGGACGTGTAAAGTGGCCATTACACCTCTATACCATTCCTCGTCTTGCAGAGCATATAACCTAAAATTCTATATTATTCTCCAGCCCTGTTTTCCTGTTGGCATTCATGTCTGTGGGCATTTTTCACATATCAGGTGAACATCCTCACCTTGCACCTCAAATATCAGAGACCTGAAACTTTGTGATACTGCAATTAGCAATTTTCTATGTGGGCAATTTTCCATGTGGGCAATTTTCCATGTGGGCAATTTTCCATGTGGGCAAATTTCCGTGTGGGCAAATTTCCGTGTGGGCAATTTTCTGTGTGGGCAATTTTCTGTGTGGGCAATTTTCCATGTGGGCAATTTTCCTGTGGGCATTTTTCATGTGGGCAATTTTCCTGTGGGCATTTTTCCTGTGGGCATTTTTCTGGTCACCTGTGATTTTATGTCTGCATGCATATTGTTCAGATGTCAACAAAGTTAAAAAAAAAAAAAAAAAAAAAAAAAAAAAAAAAAAGGTCCTCAGTCAGAGACAGGATGTCCTTCCCCCTGCTCCCTGCATGCACATTCTAGTGTGGAACAGAAGCTGAAGGTCACAGCAGATTTCTCTCTCCCTCTCCAGAAACCAGATTGATCCTGTTCTCATGTTATAAGCTGGATGTTGTTAATTCTGAATAAATGAACATTCTCTGTTGCTCGCTGTAGACATCACGCTGATTAACGCGCTGCTAACAACAGAGCAGAGCCAGGCCGGGCGGGCCGGTCAGAGGCAGAAGGCAGGCTGGATGCATTTATTACATAGAGTCATTACAGAGTGATCTATTTCAAGTGTTTATTTATGTTAATGTTGATGATTATGACTTACAGCCAATGAAATCCCAAAGGTCATTATTTCAGAAAATTAAAGTAGGGAGGATAAAGGGTTAAAAATCGCAGTTCCATTTTCCATGAAACATCAAAGGGTGTCTATAATATTTATTTATTAATCATCGTGTTTCATTGCTCCAAGAAACGCCCTGAAACATGGTAATATGATATTGATTTATGATGATATTCTAATTCATTGAGATGCACTACTATATCATAATCTAGAGACCTTTAATACATCTGAGGCAAGGTGCTAGAAAGCAGAATTAAAAATTAGCTTCAGACATTTTCTTTCTTAACAAGGCTATTAATAAACATGATTTAATGTTACACTTTTACACCTAAAATGCAGAAGCCTCCTCCCCATCCAGGTCCAAAATTACTATATTGACGTACCCTCTAGGTACTGACTTGGGAAGAACCCTGTATTATTACATACTAGTAAAAAGGCCCGATGCAATTGCATCGGGAGCGCGGTGAAATGAATTGTGTGTATACAGGCGGGTCAGTGGGTATCAGAGTATAGAGGCGGCTGTGGGTAGCAGAGCATAGAGGCGGCTCTGTGGGTAGCAGAGTATACAGGCGGCTTTGTGGGTAGCAGAGTATACAGGCGGCTCTGTGGGTAGCAGAGTATACAGGCGGCTCTGTGGGTAGCAGAGTATACAGGTGGCTCTGTGGGTAGCAGAGTATACAGGTGGCTCTGTGGGTAGCAGAGTATACAGGCGGCTCTGTGGGTAGCAGAGCATAGAGGCGGCTCTGTGGGTAGCAGAGCATAGAGGTGGCTCTGTGGGTAGCAGAGTGTAGAAGCGGCTCTGTGGGTAGCAGAGTGTAGAGGCAGCTGTGTGGATAGCAGAGTGTACAGGCGGCTGTATGGGTAGCAGAGTATGCAGGCGGCTCTGTGGGTAGCAGAGTATACAGGCGGCTCTGTGGGTAGAAGAGTATTGAGGTGGCTCTGCGGTGGAGGGGTGAGGAGAGATGGGTCTCTGCGGTGGAGGGGTGAGGAGAAAAGCGGCTCTGTGTAGTGGAGGGGTGAGGAGATAAGCGGCTCAGTGTGGTGGAGGGGTGAGGAGATAAGCTGCTGTGTGGTGGAGGGGTGAGGAGATAAGCGGCTGTGTGGTGGAGGGGTGAGGAGATAAGCGGCTGTGTGGTGGAGGGGTGAGGAGATAAGCGGCTGTGTGGTGGAGGGGTGAGAAGATAAGCGGCTCTTTTTGGTGGAGGGGTGAGGAGATAAGCGTCTCTGTGTGGTGGAGGGGTGAGGAGATAAGCGGCTGTGTGGTGAAGGAGTGAGGAGATAAGCGGCTCGTGTTTCGTGGAGGAGTGAGGAGATAAGCGGCTCTGTGTGGTGGAGGGGTGAGGAGATAAGCGGCTGTGTGGTGGAGGGGTGAGGAGATAAGCGGCTGTGTGGTGGAGGGGTGAGGAGATAAGCGGATGTGTGGTGGAGGGGTGAGGAGATAAGCATCTGTGTGGTGGAGGGGTGAGGAGATAAGCGGCTCTGTGTGGTGGATTGGTGAGGAGATAAGCGGCTGTGTGGTGAAGGAGTGAGGAGATAAGCGGCTCGTGTTTCGTGGAGGAGTGAGGAGATAAGCGGCTCTGTGTGGTGGAGGGGTGAGGAGATAAGCGGCTCTGTGTGGTGGAGGGGTGAGGAGATAAGCGGCTCTGTGTGGTGGAGGGGTGAGGAGATAAGCAGCTCTGTGTGGTGGAGGGGTGAGGAGATAAGTGGCTGTGTGGTGGAGGGGTGAGGAGATAAGCGGCTCTGTGTGGTGGAGGGGTGAGGAGATAAGCAGCTCTGTGTGGTGGAGGGGTGAGGAGATAAGCAGCTCTGTGTGGTGGAGGGGTGAAGAGATAAACGGCTGTGTGATGGAGGGGTGAGGAGATAAGCGTCTCAGTGTGGTGGAGGGGTGAAGAGATAAGCGGGTGTGTGGTGGAGGGGTGAGGAGATAAGCGGGTGTGTGGTGGAGGCCCTCTTTCACACACCTCTTGTTCCTTTCTTTATTTGGTCCCATCTTCTCTCCAGCTTCTTGTATATCTCCTTCACGCTGGGTATACTCAATGGCTCCGCCCACCCGGGTCACATGCCTGTGACATCATCGCAGGTCCTGGTGCTCCATATAATGTCTTGTGCTGGGCAAGCTAATACAGCCCTGATGCTGAGGTGAGTGACCTGGAGGCTGCTGCGGCCCCCCCACACGTGCCGCCTGGGGCGGACGGCCCCCCCCACGCTACGCCACTGGGCTGATAGGAGAGTTGTGGCTGCGGGTGGGCAGCGGACACTGCTCGCGGTGACGCTACGCGTCATCGCTCGCAGTGCCACAATGCATTCTGGGATTCAGCTACAATGCCCGAATCCCAAACTGCGGATTATATAAATAGATTGGCTCTTCACAACACAACCACCTTTGGACGACTCTTCTGTATCACCATCGGGTGGTCTTCATCAGCCATGTATGCGAGTCCACAGTACCATTAGTGGAGTCATTACCTCAAACATCTACCAACTAAATAGGATTTTAGTTTAACGCTGAGATTAAAGAAATTGCAGCTGTCCGTGACAATTTTCAACAATTGGCAGACGGAGAGGTGAAATTAGGAGCGTATGATGAGACAATGACATTTATTTCACAAATACAACATCCGAATATATAGATCCCTTAAAGGATTATAACTGGAAAATGGAAGTTCTAGACAACTTGGGCCACAGGAATAATATCCAAGTGCAATGCATCCTTGAGGCTACTGGCCTGGAGGACATTAAAGATATCCACTTTCAACTCAATTTTAGGAGAGCTCTCTACTCAAGTTTGATAGAGTACACACTTTATCCTAAAACTGCATTTAAGCAACCCCTTGAAGTAATCTGTTGCCCACATGACTTTAAATTAAAATAATCTATTATTGCAAAAGCAAGAAACCTAAATTCCATTGAACACCATTGATGTGCCCCAGGGCTGTGGGGTACTCGGAACCGGGCAGCGGTGCTTTTGGGGAGTCACAGGGTCGAGATCCGGCTCCGTGATCCTTGATTCAGCTTCAAAGACTTCTTGGGGAATTATAGAAAAAATTATTCGTGACGCCACCCGTGGTTTGTGGCTATGAGTGGCCACCACTGCTGCAGAACCTCTGGGGACGATGCATGGGTAGCTAGGATGTAGTGGCTCCCCATGGGTGGAGCAGATCCCCAGGGTATTGGATGTTGAAAGGGTGTAGGGTGCAGGATGGAGGGCGCAAAGTAACTGACAGACACGGTTTGTTGGTTCCTCAAGTCCTTTACTGGTGATGCTGGCACAAGGACAGATAATCTTGCTGTAATCCGGCAACCTGGGAGCCAATCGGAGTTCTTACCCAGCAAGTTCTGAGGCTTCCCTGTTGTGTGCTCCTAGCGGGTCCCTGCGGCCCTCTCTCTCTTTCCTGCAGTGTGCCGTAGGGCAGGCAGCTTGAGTCCTTCTCCAGCCCCACTTCTCTGGTGGCTGCTCCTGGGCTGTTCACACTGCTTTGCCTCCGGGCACTTTGGTGTGGATGGGGGACTTGGAATCCCCCACCCTCCGGTCTTGGCTGCCGGAACGTTAGGCCCTGCACAGCCTCAAACTCCTGTGTCTGTTTCTTGCCGCTTACTCCTCTGAGGTGAGCTCGATACCGCTCCTCTCCTCAGGCTCCTCGACTTCCTCAGACCCTTGCCTACGGATGTCACGCTGGATGTAGGCAGACACCCAGCGCTGGACGACAACAGGGGAGGGAGAAGTCCCTGATGCTAAGGGCAAAAAGGAGGGATGTTGACCCCTAGAACAACTAGCGCTGACACCTGGCTGCCCTAACGTCCCTATACAGTTTCCGAAACTGTCGCCACCAGGATACCTATTCCCTGACTGTCCCTGGACTACCACTACACAGGGATCAGCCAGGCTAGCAACTAGAGAAACACACAAGGGAAACAAAGATGGAAGTGATACACTTAGCTTGAGCAGATCCAAGCAGCAAACCAACAGTCTCCAGGAAACAATGCTATAAGTTAGGATGCAATTAGGAACACCTGAACAGCTACCGTATCACCGGCAGTGCATCCTGGGAGTCAAGGGTAATATATAAATAGGCAGCTCAAGGTAAGGGATCAGCTGGGTCCATAGCTGAGCGCAGGAAGTCAGAGCGCGCGCTCGCTACCCGGCTGTAGCTGATGACGTGTGCACGGGCATGCGAGCCCGTGCACCAGGCTGTGACGCTGGAAAAAGGGCTGGCCGTTACTGCTGCGAGGGGAGAGACGAGGATGAGTGGCAGCAGAATCTCGGCTTTAGCCCCATGTAAGTAACGCCCACCCGTCCCTTCGGTAGAAACTTTATAAAGCATTATCTTTACTTTTAAAAAGCAGTTTTTTTAGCAAAAAACATTGCAGCACATGTATGTGCTGGGTGTAGGGAGCCATATTAATAGTCCGGGGGGGTCATTGGGGGTGGTTGGTTCCCTTTAACTAAAAGGGGAATGCCTCTTAAAGCGACAGAGACATTTTCTTAGGATTTTGACTGTTTGGCCAAACGATGGGACCTTCTGCGAATGGCCTCTACAGTCTCATCCATGCCTCCTGACACACCCGTGACAACAGGTAACCCAAGCTAGGTCTAGCTATCCTGGGACGAGCTTAGCACTGCTCCAGTCCGCAGGCTTTTCTTCCTCAGTCCTCCGAGGAACTGAACTGACTACGCCCAGACCAGAATTATGAACCCGGGCTTTAGAGTTCCCTCTTCAGGCCTGGAGGCAGAAAGGTGTTGTGTGCTTTGGGTTTGCCTGGTGTGAATACCCTCTGTTGCTCTCAGGTATGACACTTCCCCCAGGGGGAGATGACATTGTGGTATCCGAATTCTGGGGTGTCATACCATGGCTTTCTAGTCCAACTTTTTCCAGATCTGTCTTGGACAATGCTTCAAAAACAAAAACATTAGAAACCTCTCCTAGGCAAACTATAATATCAATGAATAGCCTACAGATGAGGATTTCTTATTTGCTTTGTTGGCAACTAAAAATGGCAACTCAACAACCCATATTGTTACCCCTATTCATATTTACAATAATTCTCCTCTGCACTAGAGATCTCCTCCTCGAGTCTTGAAGATTGGGAAACACCACAACCTCTTAAGACTCCAACAAAGGTCTGAGTGAAGACACAGCACAAAAGAAGACCACCCTCCTTGAGCCCCTTTCATGAATCAAAGCTTTCCTGATATAATATATTTTTATTTTCAAACTGTGCCAGTTATTGAGGGATTCTTGAAAGCCCAAAACAACCATTAAATGATCTACATTTGTGAGACTGTACTGAGGGTGCAAGCTGCAGTAACACCCTTGAGTCAACAGAGGGACCCCTGTGCAGTCCGTATAAAAGGCTCCACCTGTATGGGGGAAGAGGAGAGAATGGACACAGCCATTAGCATGTGGACTTGTGGTGGTGGACTTTTGTTCTGCTAACCGTCTCTGGTGGGGCTGAATGAAATTGTGTTAGCTTTTGGCATCGAAAAGGAGCCTCCCTTGAGAAGAAGCATTTTTATGTGCTACTAGAGGGAGGATTGCTCTGAGGAGGGCATTGCTAGGTGTTGTGGACGAGAGGCCAGATGATTCATTCCATGTGTGAGGTGGCTGCTTATGGCGACTTGGTCACTGAAAAAAACAGTTGTTCTCTGGGTGTTTTGACGAGAACTCTTTGGACCTGTTTCCCGTATGGATTTATCAAGTAACGGTAGGTTCTGAGCTCAGGCCCCGCATACACAACAGTTTTAGCTGGAAAAGCAAGAACCATATTGTACGCGCCAAAAGGTTATCTAATAGGCTGAAGCCTATTCCACATGCCTGTGCCGGAATAAGTGAGTGAGAAACCTATTATACATATGTATTTATACACCATAGCAGATAGGACACCCTATCTGCTATGGTGTATAAATACATATGTATAATAGGTTTATTAGGAACATCGGTATTGTGATATGTTTGTAAATCATAGTGCTACTTCAAGGACTCGCTCTGCTGCACATCCATTGAATTTACATCTTTTCAGTGGTTGTGAGACATCTCTTCTTCGAGGTCTTCGGTTTGGTAAATTGTCCCAACGGTTCCGGACACATTGAGGATAGTCCTTGGATTCAGCACTGTGATCCTAGTTTTCTGAACCGAGTGTTTGTAAACATTACTGTGGTGGAAAGTGGGGAGTGTATATACATAATTATATCCTATCAACCCATTCTATATCTCTTGAGTAAAGAACATCTTTGGTTAATTGATTTCTGACTAAATATCTGTTTGTGGCACCATTGAGTCATCAGGAACCCCTCTGGTTTTCACACAGTAATTAATGAACCCAAACTGTGTTAGTGTCACAGGTGTGTCAGATGGCACGGATAAGACTATAGATGCCACTCGCAGAAGGTCCCAGCGTTTGGCCAAACAGTCCAAATCCTAAAAAAAGTCTCAGTCGCTTTTAGAGGCATTTCCCTTTTAGTGAAAGCTGGATGTCACTAGGTCCCAGCTGATCCCTTATCTTGAGCTGTGTATATATTCCCCTTGACTCCCAGGATGCACTGCTAGTGATAGCTGTTCAGGTGTTCCTAATTGCATCCTAGCTCAAAGCAGTGTTTCCTGGAGTCTGTTGTTTTGCTGCTTGGATCTGCACTAGCTAAGTGTATCTCTTTCCTCTTTCTTTGTTTCCCGTGTGTGTTTCTCTAGTTGCTAGCCGGCCTGACTAGTGATCACCCGCTCTGATCCCTGTGTAGTGGTAGTCTAAGGACAGTCAGGGAATAGGTATCCTGGCGGTGACAGTTGTGGAAACTGTACAGGAACGTTAGGGGAGCCAGGTGTCAGCGCTAGAAGTTCTTGGGGTCACCTTCTCCCCTGTGTGCCCTTAGCTTCAGGGACTCCTTTCTTCCCCCTGTCATCGTCAAGCGCTGGGTGTCTCCCTACACCCAGCGTGACAGTTACGTTACAGAAGGGGTCCTGTTAAAAAAGGGTTCTGCATGGTCAATCTGCATCAGGCTCTGTGGAGATAATTTAAAGAACGTCTGTGTGGCTACTGTGCACCAGGCTCTGTAAGGGTAATCTTAAAAAAGATCTGTGTGGACACTCTGCACCAGGTTCTGTGGGTGTATCCTTAAAAAAAGGTCTCTGTAGCCACGGTGCACCAGGCTCTGGGGGGTTAATCATAAAGGGTTTGTGTCAGAAATCTTGAAAAAGGTCTGTGTGGGTACTGTGCACCAGGCTCTGTGGCAGTAGTCTTAAAAAAGGGTCTGCAGGTAATCTTAAAAAAAGCTCTGTATGGCCACTGTGCAGCAGGCTATGTTGGGGTAATAAAAAAAAAAAGAGTTTGTGCAGGCAGAACTGGTGTCACCACCTAGCGCAGTCATAACCGCAGCTAATTAAAAGTATGACCGCAGCAGAGGGGGCTGGTCACATCTGATAACAAACAATGCGAGACCGCCCTCTTTTCCACTGTTCATTTTGGTGACGTTTGCACCATGTATGCGCTATAGAGTCTGCCATGTGCAGTGCAAACAGGAACTTACCTGAAGAATGATGTTGCGAGAATGATCATGCGATCACTGACCATCGCCCCAAGACTCCATTGGAATCTTCTCGCTTCAGCATTAGAGTCCCTGTGGCAGGGCTGTATAATTAGATGCAGTGTCTGGAAAGGAGAAAGCGCAAATAGGGTATACCTGTGTGAACAGGTGGAGAACAAAAAGCAGGTTTTGCTCACCTTTTTCAGGTTGTGAGGGTCACAACCACACCGAACACATATGTGGAAATTAATCCTGATGACAGTCTGCAGCAGTTCTCCCAAACCAAGATGAACAGCAAAAAGAAAGGAAATGAAAAGGGTATCAACCGCGCTCCATATGAGGAAAACAATTCCCTCCGAAAGACTCGGAAAATTTTGATGGGAGTGTGGTTCGGATACCTTTTCATCTCCTTTCATTTTTTGCTGTTCATCAGGGTTGTTTAATTTGCAATGGTACCAAATACTAAAGAAATGTATGAAGGGGCCTTACACTTGCGTTTTTTCCTGATTTGGAAGATCAGGAAAACACCTGATTCTTACAGGATTCATTTTTTTGCTCATTCTCTTTAATGATTTCAGGACAAAACATGAAGCAACAACATTCTACCTGACAAAATTTAAAGTGAATGGGCAAAATACTGTAAGATCGTTTTGCCTGATCTTCCAAATCAGGAAAAAACGCTAGTGTGAAGCCCTAAGTGAATAAAATTGCCTTAATTATTCTAACATTTGACAAATATTAGTGATGGGCAAAGCCGATAGTTCATATTGGCAGACTCACCCGAACATTTTTTAAAGTCTCGGGTTCACGGCTGAACATGACTCAAACTTGAATCCGAACCCCAAACTTGGACTTTAAACAAATGGAAAGAGTAGAGATGCTGCATACCCACAAAGGAAATCTCTAGTGGAGGTGTGGCGCTCCGCAACGAGTGCGTCACAGGAGGGTATTGCATCCTTGACTGAAGATGCAATATTCTCTGCCTCAGTAATGACACGGTTAACACTCAGAGCTCCATACCCTACATGCACCATTAGAATAGAGGGCCAATCAGGTCCTGGTGGGCGGAATGTAGGAGTAGAGTGTAGGAGAATGTAGGAGAGGAGAGAGAAGAAGAGAAGTGGTCGGGGGGAACGTAGGAGAAGGGGGCTCTTCACAGTTCCGTGCAGCCCTGCAGACCACCTACCGGTTGGCGCCATTACCCGATAGCCCAAAACCGGAACCTGGGCGACTATCTAACAGGCCAAATTACACCCGCGCCCACCAACAACCGGATCACTGGTTCCGAAGCGAGTAAATCGTTCATTGCTACTCAGCAAACCAGAAGTGGAGGGATTGCTTTCTAGGAGCACCTCACTGCAGCCGCGACTAGAGTCGTCTTGCCAGCGGAGTACCCATCATAAGGAAACAGGCTCCCCTCACACCGGGCTGTATACACCGGCAGGGAAATTCAAGTAGCCCCCTTGTACCCGAACTGGCGCACTAAGGCGACTTCGGCAACTAGAAAAGTTAGGAACGGAGGAACACCGCGGAGCTCTGAAACATCACCGGTCATTGCTGGGACCACCCGGTCCGTTACCCATTAACTGCATACCCTGTATCATCTACCGGTTACAGTAAAAGACCCGTTGCAGAGAACACTGGTGTCTGTACTTCTTCAGAACTGCTTTACTCCGCATGCTAAGAATCACCGAGCTGCCATACACCACCAAGTGCAGCTCCTGGCCCCGGGGACTCCCGCTCATCTGTGGGGAGCGTCCCATCTTGCTTCCGTACAACCCCTTGGAGGCTCAAGCAGCGCCGGTGAAATCACCAGAATTCCCGCAGGTGGCGTCATGACAAGAATAATTAACCCTTATCTGTTCAGCCAACCCCTTTTGATCTGGACCACCGGCCCCACAGCCGCAGGCGCGGAACCGTGACATGAGAAACAACGCCTTTGACGTGAAGACCCGGCCACGGTGAGTCAGAGGCATTATTTACACTTGCATGTCTGTGTTGCACCAACAAAAACCTGTTTTCTTTCACCAGTATTGTTCATTTTTAGAGATGAGCGAACTTGTTTGGGGCTTGAGTTCGGATGATTTGTGTGTCCAAAGTACAGGAGTGTGCAGCGCTGTGGTCTGAATGCATGCCCTAATGCGAGCCACTTGCAGTGTGTGATCAGCTCACACTGGGGGTAAAATCTTAGTTTTCTGATGTAGTGTGTTGTCCCTTTAAAAAAACAAAAACACACCCTCTTTTCCCTGGAAGTGTTTTGCTTGTCGCTGGCTTTATGTGGGCGGAGAGACGAACAGCAATGTTGGCTCGGGTCAAGTTTGGGTCCCGAACAGTGCCACTAAACCCCAACATCCATGGGTTCGTTCAACAACCAAGCCCGAACCTTGGAAGGTTCGCTCATCATTATTAATTTTTGCTATTCATGTCATCTGTTCTTCATGCACATAAAAAAAAATAAACGAGGAGGCCCAAAAGGAGGTTTCCTAAATATCATCTAGCAGCTGGTCTAAGAAAGACAGCAAGCAGTTGCCATCCTTATTCACTGGAATGGTTTGACCAGCAATTTGGACCAGAGTACATAGGTTTTTGGTATTTTTTATTGACCATTGCAAAATAAAGGTATGCTTCCAGCAAACAGGTTCACTTGGATAAAATGCTTTTCTTCATTCCATATCCATACAATCGTGAATACACATAACTGTAGTGTTAGGGTATGTGCACATCAGTCGTTTTGTGGGCTGTTTTTGAACGTTTTCTGGCAGCGGTTCCCGCTGAGTTTTATGTTAATTTATGTTAATCCTAGCCACCGGTTGGATTAACATGCGAGTCAATGGAGTTTAGAAAACGCTGTCTACATTAGAACGATTTTCGTCTTGACGATTTCAGTTTATTCACCGGTTTCCGACCGGTTCTCAAAGATAGAGCAAGCGACTTCTTTTTAGCGTTTTTCCAGCGGATCTAGCTTACAAGTGCACCAAAGACCAGTCTGGAAATCGCTAAGAAAAACGCTGGGGAAATCGCCAAGAACACGTTGTCCAAACGCTAGTAACCCAATCGCAAATCGTTAGCAAAACGCTAACAAAACCAGGGACACTAGCGAGTTCAGAAAACTCAGTTCTGCCATTCTCCACCGGTTCCCGGTCATTCTGCAAAGATGCAGAAACAACTGATGTGCGCATACCCTTAAAGCCAAAAAATAATATATGTGAATGGCATCCCAAAGCTTGTGCTGCTTCTATGGAAAAAATAAGTTATATGTGAATAAGATATAATAGGGATTTATTTTTTTCAAATATAATACCAATTCCACAAATAATGGGAGGAGCTTTATCTGAGGGGAATTCTTTTTAGTTAGTTTTGCTGTAGAATGTATGGCTATTATTTGCACCAAACTTATTAAATTATCGCACAATGTTAATTTTGGTGCCATATTAAACATAACATTTCTGTCTAGTGATTAGAGATGAGTAAACACCTAAGTGTTTGGATTCGGTTCAACGAATGCGGGGTTGTTTGCCGAATTGTTCGCCGAACCCCCCTAACACCATTGAAATCAAAGGTAGGCAACATCAAACGTATAGAAAACACCTTCAGGCCACGTGCACACGGTGAGTGTTTGATGAGTTTTTTACCTCAGGATTTGTAGACAAAACCAGGAGTGGAGCAATCAGAGGAAAAGTCTAATAGAAACACCTGCACCACTTCTGTATTTAATTACCCACTCATAGTTTTGGCTACAAATCCTGAGGTAAAAAAACTCATCATATAATCAACGTGTGCATGTGGCCTCAAAGGGGTCGAAAAGCTGCCAATCACAGCACAAATAACACATACATACAGACACACACAGGTCATCTTACCAGTCTCCTGGTGTTTGCTTGCTTTCCATCCACTCTCCCATACTCCCTCTCACTTACTTTCGGTCCTGCCCATTAAGCTTCATGCATATTCACTTCACTTCACTGCCTGGCAATAGCCAATCACAGATGCTCATGCTTTTTGAGAGCGTCTGTGATTGTGGAAATGCAGTCTAATTGCAACATCCAATCAGCTTGGAGTCTGTGCTAGGTTGTCATACACATTAGTGTATGGCAACCAACCTGAAGTCATAGGGTGTAAAAGAAAAAATGCCTAGGGCTTTGCTGTATTTTTCAGTCTACCATAGATAATGGGGACAGCTGTGAGCTACCACCCTCAGCTGTCTATTTTTACCTTGACTGGCAAAAAAAATGCACAGGGCTCTGCCTTATTTTTACTTGCCAGCCAAGATAACACTAGGCAGCTGAGGGATGGTATTCTTAGCGGAGTGAGAGCCACCCCAGAAATTGGCGCATTAAGAAGATTTGCCAATTCCTGGCACTTTACCGTGCTCTTCCAGATGCTGTGTAGCTGTGGCAAACTGAGTAATAAGGGGTTAATGATAGCTGAGCATTGACAGTTTGTCATTAAGCCCAAATTGGTAATGGTCAGGCATCTATGATACCCACCCATTACCCATCTGGTAAGTGAAGAGTTAATTCAACACACACACACAAAATTCCTTTAATAAAAATAAAACACACTGACAACCCTCATTTTCCCATTTATAAAGTCCCGACAACATAAGCTCCAATGGTAATCCAAGAGGTCCCACAAAGCTCCCTCAGCTCTGTTGCATCGGTTATGCAGCCTCCAATCAAGGAGATGTCGCAGAGTATCGTAGAAGGTTTGAGTGTCAATGGGTTAATAAAAATGGAGTTCCTAAATGTCTTTGTGTTTTTATTTCTAATAAAATATTTTATGTGCTGTGTCTTTACTCTTTACTTGAAATTCTTAATGGCCGGGTTTAAAATTGGCCTTACACTAAGAATTTCAGACTTAATGCCAGCTGGCAATAAAAAGCTGGTATTAACCCCTTACATGACAACTGGAAGAGACTGGTAAAGCGCCAAGAATTGGAGCTTCTTAATAATGCGCCAATTTCTGGGGCTGCTGCTGGCTGGTATTCTTTAGTGTGGGGGGGTGCCTAAAATGATGGGCCCTCACCCTGCTGAGAATACCAGCGCAGCTGCTTAGTTTTACCTTGGCTGGCAATGGCAGCCAATGGCAATTAAAAATAGGGCAGAGCCCAACTCTTTTTTTTGCAAGCCAAGGTAAAAATAGACAGCTGAGGGTGGCAGCTCGCAGCTGTCCACTTTATCTGTGCTAGACTGAAAAATACAGCAGAGCCCTATGCATTTTTTCCCCATTATTTATTTATTTTACAAACTATGACGCCAGGTTAGTTGACATATACTAATTTGTATGGCTACCAATCACAGACACCATCCAGATTGTGGAAATGCAGTCTGATTGCAACAGCCAATCACAAATGCTCTCACAGAGCAGGAGTGTCTGTGATTGGCTGTTGCCGGTCAGTGAAGTTAATATACAGAAAGCCTAATGGGTGGGACTGGAAATAAGTGACAGGGAGAGCGGATGGGAAGCAAGCAAGCAGGGGAAGACTAATAAGATGATCTGTGTGTGTCTCTGTGTAGAGCATAATGTAGAACAGAAGCATTAGTTCATTTGCACTAATACTTCTGTCCTAGTTAAGCTACATACATGTCCAAACATTTACTGAACAAAACTTGAATTTTCACCACAATGTTCAGGTTTGAGGGGCTGAATGAAAATTGCCAATTTTGGTTCATATCTGAAATTAGCGATCTTATTTGAGCAGAGTTTGCTCTTCACTACTAGTGATGTGTTTTTTACTAACCCTCTCCCTTTTTAATAAAGTTGAAATGTTTTTAAAATGTTATAATTAAAGAGAATCTTTCAGTATTATTCCATCTCTTCCCTCAAGCTATAAGAGTATGTATTCCTTTCAAAGACAAGTCCAGGGATACTGTTGCATGTCCAATCAGTTCCTCCGTTACTAAGAAATCAGCATTTTAATTGATATGCAAATTAGGCTGTAAATCTGACATTTTTCTTTCTTTCCAGTATTATTTTCCACCCAGCACCACCTCTTCCTCCTTGATTGACTGATGGTTCCTTTGCCTGAAGTCACACAACATAAAGGCAAGCAGGAGGGGGCAGTGATGAATAGAGCTGGACTGATAGAGATTTCAGATCTTGGAACAGTCTTTTAGGAGCGCTGGGGCAATGGGCAACAATTAAAACACTAACAGGAGCGTAGTTACAAACCTTTATTGCACCCTGTCGAAATGCATAGTGGGAAGTAAAAGGCAAGTGTTTTAATTGTTGCCCATTGCCCCAGCGCTCCTAAAAGACTGCTCCAACTTCTTTTGTATTCCCTGTTCCCCCGCTGAGAGATTGGCGGCAGGAGCTGGGCTCTTTAATACCCATCCTGAAGGACCTCCAAGGATTCAGAGGGACAATGTGTGGTTGGTCCGCGCTGCTACAAAAGACACGAAGTCCAAATCTTTGGGTTATTTAAATTTATTTGATCCATCTGACGCGTTTCAGAGCCTGCTATGCTCCTTCATCAGGGAATACATTATGTAAACCTGATGAAGGAGCATAGCAGGCTCTAAAAACGTGTCAGATGGATCCAATAGATTTAAATAACCAAAGATTTGGACTTCGTGTCTTTTGTAGCAGCGCGGACCAACCACACATTGTCCCTCTGAATCCTTGGATTTCCCTACTACGCTGCACGTGGAAGTGTATGTCTCGCAGCAGCTACTACCACGTTTTCCATACTGGTTTTGTGTCACACAACCAGAGAAGGTGAGCAGTTTTATATAGTGGCTTCATAGCCAAACTGTACATATAACAATAAGACAATATTGCGCTTGCTTCCTTTGCAGTGATTATCCTGAAGGACCTGGCATTGTCCAGGATACTGCAAACTAAACTAAAGGACCTGATGTGACATCACCGAAAAGTCCGATCACGTGACCGAGACCCGGAAGTGACGTGGGAGAGACCGCCGCCGGCTGAGAGGAGACGCTCCGCTACGGGGCAGGATCCAGCATTTAGGTGCCTGTAACTGGGGTTAGGCAGAGGTGCACAAGTCCAATAGGTGAGTGGCCCTCGGTCCCCTTGCACACAAATTTATAACACCACTAGGTGCTTCATATTTTGTGCCCCTTTTCTCTTGTTTTACATAACAGCCTTCAGATCTAACATTTTGCACCCCATTTCTCTTGTTTTACATCAGAGACTTCAGATCTAACCATTTAACCTCATTCAAAAGCTAATTTCTCAGTAATGAAGGAACAAACTGGCCATGTAAAGGTATTTCTGGACTAGACTTTGAAAGATGATTTCTGAAAAAGTGCTGGAAAGAAATAAGAGACAGACCAGGCACAGAAAAACTACACTCAGGGGCAGACATAATTATGCCAGGAAACAGACAAACAGAAAAAGCCACCAGAAAAGGGCAGAAAGAAGAAAGACAAATCAGAGGTAGCATTGGCATCTGTGACCTTGCAACCAAGGGGAGCCAAATTCAACAACAGTATTGTCAGTGGTGTAAGGTAAGTCATAGGCCTGGTTTAAGATTTTGTGTTAAGGGCCATAAACATTAGTCTACACTGCTGTGACTAGTTGTGAATATCCAGCTTCCCAAAGTGAAGGCAGTGGAGAGCAAGTTAGTCAGATGTTCTACCCACTGTAATTCTTGTTTTCTTTGTTATAAAACTGAATACAAATTGAATTGATTTACTGAGTACAAGGTCTTTTATGCCTCTGGCGGTGCAGTTTTTCTTTATTTCCCACAGTGTGTGCATTTTCTGGAAAACTAAAGTAAAGAGAATAACAATTTAAAGGAAAACTGACAGCAGATTCATGTTAACCAAACTACGGTCCTCATAAATCAGTCTGGCTACATTATCGGAACCATGTCTGTTTTAATTTGAACCTATGATACTTGGAGGACTTGTCCAAAAGTCAGGCTCCTGCCTGGTCTCTTCTTATACGTGTATATAGGAAGAGAGCTGTCACTCAAGCAGAGCCAGAGGCGGCAGCTAGTGGGGGCCTGTCTCATGGAGTAGTCTTCCCAACTTTATGGCCTCCAGCTTACTTTTAAGGCCCCTGTACATTTTAGGCTAATGTCGACTGAACCATGAACTCTGACAGGAAAATAGCGTGGTGTGAACCTTGCTCAAGAGTCATAGTTAGTAATCCATATACAGTGCCTGTATTTTTATATTACAGCCACAACCATAAATATATTTAATTAAATTTACATAAATATTATTCTATCTAAACCACTCCATTGTAGCTCTGGCAGTACGTTTAGGTCTGTTGTCCTAATGGAAGGTGAACCTATGAACCATTCTCAAGCATTTTGAAGCCTCAAATAGGTTTTCCTTCAAGATTGCCCTGTACGTAGTTCTATCCATCTTCCCATCAACTCTGACCAGCTTACCTGTCCTTGCTGAAGAAAACCATTCCCACAGCATGATGCTGCCACTGCTATGTTTAACAGTGGGGATAGGGTTTTAATAATGATGTGCAGTGTTAGTTTTCCGATACAAGTATAATTTTGCATTTAGGTGTAAAAGTTCTACTTTGGTCTCATCTGACCACAGAACCTTCTTCCACATGCTAGCTGTGTCTCTTCCATGACTCTTTGTGTGGCACCACTGGGACCAGGGTGGCCACATAGGGAACTGCAGCCAGGCAGGAAGATAAACGTTTTGTGCAACAAACACCCTCACAGCACACACACCCCAGGAGCACTGCACCCAACCCGGAGCCCGGGACTCTAGGTGGGCAAGTGGTGGTGGGTTTAGAGAGCAAGTGGGTGGAAAATGTAGGTCAGGTGACAGATAGCATAAATAGAGGAAAAGAGGAGGAAGGAGTTAGTAGGCCACAGTAGGCTGAGCTGTAAAGACAATACTAGAAAGGCAGTGACACTTCCCGGAGGGATTGGGCTCCCTGGAGATGCAGAATCCACAGAGTCACAGAAACCATGGAGAGAAAGCTCGTCCATAGCCGGCATCCCCAGGAAGTGTGAGGACAGAGACCGGACCGGTATCACCGGGTCCGAGGAACACGGCAGCACTGACTAACTACCGGCGGAGTAGTTTCCCTGATTTGTACTGGAGTCACACGGGTTAGATGGAGCCTGGTAACACCTTGGAAGATAGGGTTACTGCAGGCTAGGCGTACACCAGAGTGTCGGCTCTGAGGGGGACTGACGTTTCACACCGGCTTCCCAGACAAACCGACGGGGAGCTTGAATTCTAGGCTGGAGTTCCCACAACAGGGTTGGAGGCACAGCAGCAACCACGAGGACTCACGAGGGGCCGAGCTGCCGCCATGCTACCCGCGGAGAGAACAGAGAGGGAGAGAACAGCCTGCAAGGAGATTAGAAGGAGTGAGGGGTCTCAGAGTGATAGCCTGGTTCAAGTGACCGGAGTTAACTGAACTGTGTTGAGAACTCTACTGTGCTGTGAACTGCTTGAAGGACTTACAAGTAAACCAGGTGAACCCTGCCTCAGTGTCTGATTCCAGGTATACAGAACTGTTATTGTACTTCTTACCCTGCCAGGAACAGCCCGACCCGCGGCAGGCTCATCCATCCGGCTGCAGCCCATCCATCCCTCCATCCTCCTGGCAGAGCTGCGCTGCAGCGGTGGTCCCATTATTGACCACAATCCGTGGGTGGTGTCACGACAAACTATCCCTGTAAGGCTATGTGCGCACTGGGCGGGTTTTCGGCGGTTTACCTGTGTAAACCGCCGTTTTGTTTACATTAGTTTTATTTAAATTTATGTTAATCCAAACCGGCGTTTGGATTAACATTAAAACTAATGTACACCGCCCAAGGCTGTGCACACACCGGCGGTTACACAGCCTCATCAGTTGCTAACCCGCAGGTTTCCCAGCGGGTTAGCAAAGAATGAGCTTGTTTAAAAACGGCGGTTCTGCAGCGGCTGCAAGCAGATTCATGTGCTGCTTCCAGCCGCTGCAGATTCGCCGCCGAGAACACGCTGTGCATCCGCCGGCTACCGCCCGGCTCCCGCCGCACATACCGCCAGGAAGCCGGTGGACGGCGCCGGAGCTTCCTGGCGGGTTCGCCAGCTGCCGCCGAGCAAACCGCCGGGTAAGTGTGCACTTACCATAAATATCCCCTTTACATGTGAGAACCGGGACACGGTCCGGACCAGGACCTCCGTGACATCCCAGTAGTACCCCAGTCCGGTACCGAGTATGGGATTTATGATATGCTTTCAAAAATGTCTTTCTTCTAGTCATTCTTACATAAGGACCAGATTTGTGAAATACATGAGTAATAGCTGGTCTGTGGCAGATTCTCCCACCTGAACTGTGGATCATTGCAGCCTCATCCAGTGTGAATATGGACCTCTTGGCTCCTTCCCTAATTTATGCTCTCCTTGCTAGGGATGTCAGTTTAGGTGGATGGCCATGTCTTGGTAGGTTTGCAGTTGTGCCATACTCATTCCATTTTTGGATAATGGTTTCAACAGTTCTCTGTGCTCTGCATTACTCTTTATAGTGACTTTATCCCAGACCTGTCTGGTGAGTTCCTTGTTTTTTTTAACGCTGTTTGTTCTCTAATCTTCTCAAACAAACCTCTGAGACCTTCACCAAATAGGTTTAGTTATGCTGAGAACACATTTACACACCACTGGACTCAGTTTACAAATTAGGTGACTTTTGGAGAAAATTGGTCACTTATTATTTTCAGACTTATGATTTTAAAACATTTAGAAAATCATGCATCATTTCCTTTACACATAAAACAATGGACCAAAAGAAAGGAGAGAAAACGCACATAGGGTCTTACCCATGTATGGTACTAGATAGTGGTGTAACAGAACTACAAACCCCATAGGGCTGTGGCTGTCACAACACCTTGGAGACGTATACGGCTGCAACACTCCGCCCGGTGTGGATGATCAATGGAAGGAAATAGAGGGAGGTTTACCATGCGCTGCTGTCCAGGGTCACAAAGGAAGCCAAGGCTCCAGAGTGATGAAGATAAAACATTACCTTTATTCTATCTGACACCTTTCATGAGCTGACTGCGCACTTCTTCAGAGATATACAAGCTTACAGGCATGTGTACAAAACACCATTATATAGGAAGTAGATTATAATGACGTGTACTAATTCCCCAGAATGTGAAAAAAATGCAGAAAAATATATATGGAATGTCAATGTGTTTCCACAATTGCTAGTCTAGTACATAAATACTTATCCTCTGCCAAAAACACATACCATGAATTAAACCATTAATATTAAAAGAATACACCTGACATGAAATTGACATAAATCCTATTCAAAACCAAGGAAAAACTTGGCCTCGAACCCATTTATGTTTGATGGATACTTATCTCCCGGTCTTTGCCTCGTAGTGTCCTTCAGCTCTGCACCACCAGTCAGAATTACATCTAATCCCTCTCAAAATTAAGATACTACTCCCAGTTGAGAGACTTAACTACATGCACAATTCATTGTCATTAGTCCAGGTGAACTCCCAGCGATTCATTCCAATGGGGACATCAGACATCCCCCGCAGATCCCTCACTGCCTCTATCTTCAGATGTATCACCAACTGAAAAGGATCGCGGTCGTACTACCATTTGCCTGAGGCCCTGGTGGATGCTCAAAAAAGGGTTTAATAAAAGAGTGAACTAAAAATAAAGTTAAATGTTCATGATGCCACCTGCGGTGTCTGATGATGGCACCAGCGCTGCCAGCAGACCTCTGGGGATGATGGGTAGGCAGCCAGATGATGTTGCTTCCTACAGGCAGAACAGAGTCCCCAGGGCAGACCTCAGTAGTACTGGTTGTCATAGTAGAAATGAAACACAGGAGACCTTCTTGCTCTGCACGGGTATTTACTGGTGACTTTCAAGCTGTTCACAAGGTACACAGTCATGGGTAGCTGGACGGTAGTCACCAAAAGATGCAAATTCTCTCTGAGGCCTCCAATGATGTTCCTTCACGTTTCTTCCTCTGTCCTTTCTCTCTCACTGCTCTCTTCCTAACTTCTGTGTGCGGCCCTACACGTAGCCCTCTTACTACTAGTCCCACGGGTCTGCTAGAGTTTACCCTTCTCTCTAAGGGGCTCAAACCCTGGACGGAGATCCTGGTGGGGATGTGCTTGGACCGGGTCGTGGCTATCTGAAGGCCCATGACCCTCCGGTTTGCGGCTCAGGGCTAGACACATGCACCACTCTCGGAGCCGGTTCTCCATTTTGGACTAGGTTTCCTCCAGACCGGTTTTCAGGACGGTCCAGCACTGGGCTTGCTCAAGCCAGGGATCCCCCTTCTTTCTGGGTTGCCTTCCCTTACAGGCACCCTCTACTTCACTCTCCTCATGACTGAGTGGCTATCTGTTCTTTCCTGCTCTTTTCTCTCCACCTAAGCGTCCCCCCACCGGGATCGGTTACCCTGGTAACGGGTTTAGCCAATTGGTCCCCTAGCTCTAAGTCTATGAATGCAGGGATGAGGGCCTCAGGTTTAACATTACCATCCTCGGGTGACCAGGATACCACACATGCTAATCTGGGTGTAGTACCTGAGTCGGGTCGGCAGGGAAGGGGTTATTCGGATACCGGGACGGGGCTTCGGTGGGGATCACAGCTGGTCGGGTCCCGGTTCCGTGCCCTGGGCACTCAATGGCTGATGGGGATGATGATTGGGGATTATACGTGATGCCACCTGTGGTGTCTGGTAAGCGGTTACTCAGTCGGGGACTGAGGTGATGGTGTTGTGCAGCAGAAGTAGAATTGATCCACACAGGTGGAGCTTTTCCTCAGCGTGGTGGGGTGGATGAGGGGAGTTATAGTTGCGGTCCTGCTGTAATCGCTGCAGGCGGCAGGGAATCAGGCTTACACACACAGACAACAGTCTCTATTTCAGTACCTTTTACTGGTGTCACTGTGCAGGTCACGGTCAAGAGGGTAACCAGGTTGCCGGCGCAGTTTGGGATGTCCACCTTGGAGAGTTGTGAGGCCTCCTCTGTCTGTGTATGTGATGATTTGGGTAGATCTGCCTGAATCTAGATCTGCCACTCTCTTCTCCACTCAGGATGCCTCCTCTTGGGATCCCTATTCTTCTATTGGGGTCCCTGGGCCTAAGCTGGTCACGTTTGGCACTGTGCTTTATGAGCTACAGGGGGACCTAGATCCTCCTGATTCCTCCGGGGTTTCTCTGCCACAAGTGGTAAAGGGCAGGCATGGACTCTGGCAAACGGGTTGAACCACACCCCCCGAGCCCACTCTCATCCCTCTCTCTAGGGCGCTGCGCAGCTGGGTTGGTCTTCTCTGGTTCCAGGACTAATCCCAGCAACTCTTTAGTCCTAGCTGACCTTCTGTCCTAACTGTTCTAACTGGCTGTCTGACTGACTCTCCCTCAGACCTGGACCTTTATAGGTTATCTGGCTTAAGGGAAGCCAGTGGAGCTCTCCCTCTAGGCCTGGGGTGGGAAGTGTTGGGTGCTGTGTGTGCCAAGGTTTACATCCCTCCCGCACCGGTGGGTCCTGTGGCAATCCCGCAGAGGTGCCACATACCCCTTTAGTGGCGCACTGACCAGTGGGGTGCCACATATGCTCATAAAGAAATCAGGGCTATTATTAAGTTCTTATAATTGTGGTTCATCTAAATGTCTATGTTGCCAAATGATCAATGATGGTGAAACTGCTTTCGGAAGACATTTCGGTGATAATACATTATGATAAAATACCATTTAAATTGCAAATCGACACATGTAATATATCTTTTAAATTGTAAATGCGGAAAACAATATGTCGGCAAAACAACGCAGAAATTACAAGAAGCAAATGACCTCACTTAGGTACAATGTAAAGGAGGGACTCCTAACAAATGGAGTGTCATGGCATTGTGCTATTTATCATGCCAAAGAGGTGTTGTTTCCTGTCACTCCTATAGACCATGTTCCCAAATCTGATTTGAACCAGTCACTGTCTAGAAAAGAGGTGTACTGGATTTACAAGTTAAACACACTGGTGCCTCAGGGGTTAAACGAAATGACTGATCTCTTTAAATAAGCAAACTTCTTGAGTTTTTTTCCACATAATCGATGACATGAGCCTTCATTGTTGAATGCTGACCAGCTTCCTATGAATTCTCCTGCTACTTGTCACTAAAGGTAGTAAGACTATGATCCTTTTCAGTTGGTGATACCTCTGGGTCTGTGAGCGGCTTCTGCTGCATACATCTGAAGATAGATGATAGGGGATCTGCGGGCGGATGCCTAATGTCCCCACTGGAATGAATCGCTGGGAGTTCACCTGGACTGATGACAATGAATTGTGCATGTAGTTAAGTCTCTCAATTGGGAGTCGTATTGTTAATTGGGAGAGGGAATAGATGTAATTCTTCCTGGTGGTGCAGAGCTGAAGGACAATATGAGGCGATGACAGGGAGATTAGTATCCATCAAACATAATGGGTTTGAGGTTTTCAATAGGATTATATGTAAATTTCATGTCAGGTGTATTCTTTTAATATTAATGGTTTAATTCATGGTATGAGTTTTTGATGATAAGTACAGGGCTGTGCAAATTAATTGGGACAAAGCATTTTTTAAGTAAAATCGTAAGTTGGGGTTACCAGTCAGTGATTCAAAAGTTTTAACTGCTTTGAACAGGTGTGAGTGTACAACCTTGAGTAACAAAATGTGATTTGATTGTTTTAGTCAGAAAATAACAGCTAGATGCCCCCTCAGCTTCAGTTGAGAGCTTTGTTTCTGTGAGGAGTGGTTTAGTGTACTTTTTCTCTCACTGTGATTCGGGTCTGTAAAAATGGACGTTACTCCATGAAAGAGGTCTAGAATATATTACTCTTAATGAACATACACGTCTGACTGTAAGGGTACGATCACACGAGGTGACATCACCGGAGATAACGAGGCGACGCACGGGAGTGAGCACGTTTTTGGTGCCCCGCCAGCATCGCCGTCGCATGTTTACACGCGGCGATACCTCCGGCATCGCCTACGAAATCGCCGCTGATGTCACCTCGTGTGACGGTACCCTAAGAGAAATCCTTCCACCGTTGGTATTGGAAAATCTACCGTTTTAAGAATAATTCACACACACAATGAAACTGGATCGTTTTCTCCAAGACGAAAAGGGAAATGTGGAAGAAAAAGGAAAACGACACTAAGAACTGATAAAACACTTATCAGCAACAGTTAAACCAATGCAAGAAAAATTTGTCCCAATTTAATTTGCAGAGCACTGTAGTTATGTACTAGACTAGGACTTGTGGAAACTCATTGACATTCCTGTATATATTTTTGTGCATTTTTTTCACGTTCTGGGGACGTAGTACATGTCATTATCGTCTACTTCCTATATAATGGTGTTTTGTACACATGCCTGTAAGCTTGTATATCTCTGAAGAACTGGGCTCATGAAACGTGTCAGATAGAATAAAGGTTCTGTTTTATCTTCATCACTCTGGATCCTTGGCTTCCTTTGTGACCTGGATGGCAGCGCATGGTAAACCTCCCTCTATTTCCTTCCATTGGTCTGTACACATAAAAAAAAGTCAGGTTGTAAGCTTGCAAGTAGGGCCCCAACTCCTCTTAATATCTATTGAATTTGTTACTCTGTTATGTCTTTATTGTCTGTACAAGTACCCTCTGAATTATAAAGTGCACAGGAATATGCTGGAGGCATAAAAATAAAACGTTATTACTTGCCACTTTGTTTTGGTATATCACATAAAAAACCCAATAAAATACATTTAAGTTTGCGGTTGTAACATGAAAAAATGTGGAAAGGTTCATGGGGTATGGCTACTCTTAAAAGGCACTGTACATACCCATTTTTGCATGATTGCTGTCCCTGAGGCATCTACAAAAGGCTTGTGATGATATATTCCTACAACAGGGTCATCAGGCAAAAAATGGAAGTCTCTCCGGACCATCGACTGACTATTCAGTCAAGCGGCTCATTACTTTGACTACAAGTAATTAACATAGATGTAGTTCTTATACCCAATTCAGCTACTATTAATACTTCTATGGACATGTATAAAATACTATCTGGCTACACTATAAGCCAGTGGTGGTACTTTAGATGGATTTTAATAAGTGTAATTAGTAGGCAGACACCAATGGATATTTTCTCCCAGAATGTAGCTCCTAAATCAAGAATAGAGCGACTATACATAAGTACAATTATACAGACTTGCTGATTTAATGAAAATGCCTTCTAGCTAAAACAAGGAGAGCGGCCATTAATCATAGTTACAGGCGAACTCGGTGCTTCCCTCTGAGTTTTGCTCCTAGTACTGCAAATCAGATGTCATGATGGCCAATAAGTAATAATTTTTCATCTGCAAGATGTAGTCAGCACAGAAACTTTAATTTATGGCTGTGGAACCATTTTTTCCAGACTCATTAACTTTTATAATGCAACAATATTCATTCTCATATTGAAAGTGCAGCAGAAGCAATTTAGGAGCCACAACCGTTCATCAGGAGTTTGTAATTGAATAGATGCGCTATTTAATTTACGACTCTTCGTTCCTTTCGGAGAGGGGGGTGCAGTGTTGTGTTGATAACCAAAGCGCTATCCTTGAGTTTAGTTTAGAAGGTGACATGGTAAGGTTGTGTGAAGAATAATGTGAATTAGGCTGTAGCTTGTGTGCTACCAGTTATGGGTATGATGTGTCCATTATAGAAAGCTAGGAACTTGGATACAAGTATTTGGGAACTTGCAAACATCCACTAATATCGAGTGTGGTTCATCAAAGGACATGAATTCAAGCACCGGTAATAGACTAGCACATGGATCTTGGTATAAGGCCTTATTCACATGCATACATGTAATAGGTTGCCAACTACTGGTAATGGCAAGGATGTGTTGGTCACCGCTGTGGCTAGTGGTTGCCCTCAGCGGTCACACGTACCTGTACATATTGCTGCATCTGGATGAACATGTGATTATTTGCAGAGAGTCACTGGTTATGGAGATGATATGTTGGTAACTGCTGTGGCTAGTATGTGGTTATAAGGTCATCTATGGTAGGCATGCTTTTGTGGAAACCCCTGCCGCTGACACTTATGGGAGCATTTGTGATTGTAATGTTGTTCAGGGGGCACCTGTCGTCTCATGCACTGGGGTGACATTCATGTGGTTTGGGTGCATTTGTGACTGAAAATTGTGTGGTTATGATCAGGGCTGGCTCCAGATTTTTGTGGGCCCCAGGGCAAAAGTCTTAATGGGCCCTTTTACACTCTGCTCCGCCTCCAATTTATACACACACAGCTCTGCTCATGCCAAGACATAATGCCTGCTACATGCACATTAATTCAGTCTACTACATGCACACACACATAGTACCACACTCTGCTACATGCACATAGACATAAATGGCTCTGCTAAAAGCACATGTAGACACACAGGTCTCCTACATGCACACTATACATAGTACACACACATCTCTGCTACGTGCCCATAGACATAAATGCTCTGCTAAAAGCACATGTAGACACACAGGTCTGCTACATGAACATACAGATGCACAGCCACACAGCTCTACTACATGAATGTACAGATACAACACACACAGCACTAGTACATGCCCAATTCATGCACATACAGTACAGACCAAAAGTTTGAACACACCTATTCATTCAAAGAGTTTTTGTATTTTCATAACTATGAAAATTGTAGATTCACACCGAAGGCATCAAAACTATGAATTAACACATGTGGAATTATATACTTAACAAAAAAGTGTGAAATAAACTGAAAATATGTCTCATATTCTAGGTTCTTCAAAGTAGCACCTTTTGCTTTGATTACTGCTTTGCACACTCTTGGCATTCTCTTGATGAGCTTCAGTGGTAGTCACCTCAATGGTCTTCCAACAGTCTTTAAGGAGTTCCCAGAGATGTTGGCACTTGTTAGCCCTTTTGCCTTCACTCTGCGGTCCAGCTCACCCCAAACCATCTCGATTGGGTTCAGGTCTGGTGACTGTGGAGGCCAGGTCATCTGCGTAGCACCCATCACCATCACACCTCCTCCTCCATGCTTCACGTGGGAACCAGGCATGTAGAGTCTATCCATTCACCTTTTCTGCGTCGCACAAAGACACAGCGGTTGGAACCAAAGATCTCAAATTTGGAGTCATCAGACCAAAGCACAGATTTCCACTGGTCTAATGTCCATTCCTTGTCTTCTTTAGCCCAAACAAGTCTCTTCTGCTTGTTGCCTTCCTTAGCAGTGGTTTCCTAACAGCTATTTTACCATGAAGGCCTGCTGCACAAAGTCTCCTCTTAACAGTTGTTGTAGAGATGTGTCTGCTGCTAGAACTCTGTGTGGCATTGACCTGGTCTCTAATCTGAGATGGTGTTAACCTGCGATTTCTGAGGCTGGTGACTCGGATTAACTTATCCTCCGCAGCAGAGGTGACTCTTGGTCTTCCTTTCCTGGGGCGGTCCTCATGTGATCCAGTTTCTTTGTAGCGCTTGATGGTTTTTGCAACTGCACTTGGGACATTTTCAAAGTTTTCCCAATTTTTCAGACTGACTGACCTTCATTTCTTAAAGTAATGATGGCCACTTGTTTTTCTTTACTTAGCTGCTTTTTTCTTGCCATAATACAAATTCTAACAGTCTATTCAGTAGGACTATCAGCTGTGTATCCACCAGACTTCTGCACAACACAACTGATGGTCCCAAACACATTTATAAGGCAAGAAATCCCACTTATTAAACTGACATGGCACACCTGTGAAGTGAAAACCATTTCCGGTGACTACCTTTTGAAGCTCATCAAGAGAATGCCAAGAGTGTGCAAAGCAGTAATCAAAGCAAAAGGTGGCTACTTTGAAGAACCTAGAATATAAGACATATTTTCAGTTCTTTCACACTTTTTGTTAAGTATATAATTCCACATGTTTAATTCATAGTTTTGATGCCTTCAGTGTGAATCTACAATTTTCATAATCATTAAAATACAGAAAACTCTTTGAATGAGGGTGTCTAAATGTTTGGACTGTACTGTATGTGGCGCCCCACTGGTTGGGACACCACGTAGGGTAACACACCCAAAGAAGAGTGTGTGGTATTCCTGTGACCAAGGGAATTAGAATGGTGAACAAGGGACTCTCACAACACCTATCCATACGTACCCAAGAGTAATGGACCGTGGTGAACCGCTGCAGGGAAGACCCAGTCCCGTGGCAGGAGTTAGGCGGGTAGAAAAGTGTATGGGTGGGAGGAGTTAGACAGAGAGACAGTTGGGCTGGAGAGAGTGAGAGGGAGATCCTAGGGGCACCAGGCGTTGTGGTGCGCCCAAATCTGGACCCAGGTAATGCCGACCAGAGGGGTCTGATCCCGGGCAGAGGACCGGCTCTGAACACAGTGCAGGAGTTCAACTCCGAGCCGTTAAACCAGGGGCCCCAAGTTTCTTCAGAAAGTTTCTGCCAAAGACACGGTGCATCCCTTGAAAAGGCATACCGAACTAGGGTCAGGGGGACCTAAAGGGGAGTCCCCCACCGAAGATCCGTGGGAGCTGGCACGAGGCTCTGCACGGTAGTGAGGAGAAAATAGTGCAGTGAAGGGACCGGCAGACACACCACCAAGGGTCCTGAGTGAATCATCCTGGTTCGGTGGTGACTACCCAGGCCAGAAAGACCCGAGTAAATGTAACATCTGTCAATATGCCTGAAGTACTGCAAGTAAACCTGATCAGAGTTAGACTGGTGTTACATAGTTTATTTCCCTCGCCTGAAGAGCTGTACACTGCTGCATTGTGAGACAAGTGACAAATCCGTGTGGTAGCTGCAAAATATAAAAAGGGGGGGGACAAGAGGCGCAATAGTGCCCTATCACTAGTGACACTAGTATGTAGATGGTGGTGCTGTGTGGCCGCTCACCTGGTCCAGTTGTGGTCCCCACAACTGGTTTGACTGCGTTTAGGAATCAATGTTCCAAGCTGCTGCAGGACCTCCACCTACCACTGGATCGTGGTATGTTCCAAGAAAGATTATGGGAGTGATGGTGTGTCACGGTCCGCGCTGCTTCTGGATTAAAAACTCACCAAAGAGCCCAGCAAACTTTCATCCTCTTTATTCCTTATTCCAATGGAATAAGGAATAAAGAGGATGAAAGTTTGCTGGGCTCTTTGGTGAGTTTTTAATCCAGAAGCAGCGCGGACCGTGACACACCATCACTCCCATCATCTAAATCCGTGTGGTAAGCTATCTCCCTGTGTTGAAACGATTACTGCCCCCGGGGATCCTGCTCCACCTGCGGGGAGCATAACCATCTGGCTGCCCTAACATCCCCCCGGAGGTCTGACCTGTATCTCCGGTAACCATATCGGAACCATAGGTGGCGTCACAAACTATTTTTATTATTTTTCTGACTCTTTTCAGCGACTACCAGGGCCACGGGACAGGGCACAGGACCCTGTGACATCCCCCATGAACCAACGCCTGAAACAGAGTACCCAACGCCCATGGGGCAGCTCACATACAGATGCACGCAGCTCTGCTACATGCACACTAAACATAGACATACATGTTCATAGACATAGATGGCTCTGCTACATGCACATGTAGACACAGAGCTTTGCTACATGCACACTACACAGACCTACATGCCCATAGACACAGATGGCTCTGCTACACGCACATGTAAACACACAGCTCTGCTACATGCACACTACACATAATACACACACACACACACACAGCTCTACTACATGAACATACAGATACACGCACAGCACTGGTACATGCCTAATTCATGCACATATAGACACACACAGCTCTGTTACATGCACACTACACATACAGATATGGCTCTGCTACATGGACACTACATACCCAGCTCTGCTACATGTACAATGTATACACATACAAACACACAGTTCTGCTACATGCACATACATATACACAAATACACACACATACAAACACACACAGATATAGATACACACAGAAACACACACATACATAATCAGACACACACGCACATATATTACCACATTCAGATGATCTTAATCTGTGCAGAGCAGAAGAGGAGGCACTGGAAGTTGTACAGAGGCTGCAGAAGTTAAGCAGAAGCAGTTTTTTCTAGGACCTTGATTTCAGTCATGTGACCAGTCACATGATTGGAACTGGCAGGTCCTTCAGCTACCATTCAGCTCCCGGTAAGATTGTACTCCTGCTGTGCACCGATGACATAGATCAGTGCAGAGCAGGAGAGGAGAGAGGGAGAGAGGGCAGCTGTCTGTGACTGGGTCCCAGGATGGCATCTAGGCTACAGCAGTGACATCTCGCCAACAGCACTTCAGTCAATCACTTAGCTCAGTGGCTCCTCCTGTACATGTAGATAGTACCGGTATGAGCTCAGTGACTGGGTGCAGCACTGTCCATGGATATCACTGCTACAACAAAAGAAAAGGGAACTGTGCAGTACTGGAGAGAGAGCTGGGAGCACAGACCTGGAGAGACGGAGCTGGAGAAACAGAGCTGGACGGACATACACAGAGCTGGATGGACGCACAGAGCTGGATGGACGCAGAGAGAGCTGGATGGGGGGGGGGAGGGAGGGTGAGTGGGAGATTGTCTTTTGTTTATTTTCTTATAAGGAACTGAACAGGCCGGAAATAATTTCTGAACATTTAAAGGGGTCTACACTTCATTTCACATTTTAAAAAGCAAAAGCTTAGCTCCCAGGAGTAGTAACATTATAACATAACTAAGAAGATATGAAAAAATTCTTTATTTATAATATTGGAATTTCCTTCAGAGATGACGTGTACAAAGTGTTTTTGGAGTTTGTATAGCTTTAAATACACATTACACACAGCATGTGATGGACTTGAGTGGAGATTGTTTTCCATCTTCTACAATGCCATTAAATAAAATGTAAGGTAGATGCCCAAATTCTTTGTCAGTTTCATAATACATGTCTATTAGGTTTGAATTTTTCTGATACAAAGCCCCAAATGCATTGCATAGACATACTGGACATGCACGATGCTGCCTGTATGGTGGCGCCACTAGAGGGAGCTTATGAGCTGATTGCAGTTATACATTTAAGGTTCTGCGTGCTCTGTAGTGGAAGCTACATATATATCTCATCTATATAGGAGACTGGGAGCTTTGTAACAGAAGAACAGCACTTCTACCACTCTGAAGATACATTTTATAAATTTAACAGCACAATGTTTTGGATCTGATTATAGAAGATGGAGATTCACTTTAAGTTAAGCTTCTATGTAAACATGAAAGTCTCTTTATTCTTCATTAGTGCTGCCATGTTTATTTCATTATAAGCTGTCACAATAAAAAAAAAATCTAGTTGGAACAGTCTACTATATGCATTGGTATTTGTTTATTTGGAAGAACCCCTCGGCTTCAGACTTTCACCAGACCGTCCTCTTCACATTGGCCCAGATGGA
Organism: Allobates femoralis; assembly: GCA_033576535.1. Classification (NCBI taxonomy): domain Eukaryota; kingdom Metazoa; phylum Chordata; class Amphibia; order Anura; family Aromobatidae; genus Allobates; species Allobates femoralis. The sequence continues at coordinate 508,397,097 of JARQOC010000001.1, read as the reverse complement.
ACGTTTTAGGCCTTGGGTTGCCTTTACTTCTTCCCAGTCTAGTTTTATGTCAGGTATCTCTCCTTCGGGTTCTGGGATTGTAGAGAGTGCTCCTTGAGGTGAAGCCACAATACGGGGAAAAGGGCCGCATTCGTCCCTAAACTCCACCACATGAAGGCCTTTCTTGTTGGCCAGGTCTTGATGGGTCTCCTGTTTTACAAAGCGAACAGTTAGGAAACGTTGATATTGATATTACTTCTAGAGGCAATAAATCACTGAGCTTCATTTAATCACCTTGGACATTGTGACATTTTAAAGACATAGAAGTCACCTCAAGAGACCGTGCTGAAGCCTAAAAGGAGTTTTCCCATTTCAGAAAACATTTGCTTGCTGCCTCATTTTGTTAAAACGAAAGACGGACTGCGCTTTACTTATCCTCCCCATGTCTGATGCTGAGAATCTGCCGCTGCGCCAGGCCCTGCAGTACAGACCATGCATTCAACAGCTTGTGCCGTCTACGCTGGACTGAGGAGCTGACGTGACCTTGGCACTTGCAGACAGCAGTCACCGGAGACTTGGCGTTAGACCTGGGAGTAGATCAGTAAAACTAGTGTGATTCTTCTATTTTCTTCTTTACAATAAACTACGTCACAAGTTTTCTGAAATCAGAAAACCCCTTTTATTAACAAGCTCACACATTCAAATAATCAAGGTATATAGAGAGTAAGTATTTCACAAAAAATATACCATTAAAATAATTATTTTATAAGATCTACATTAAAGAGAAAAAATATTGTTAAAAATGATGCACTTGCTGGAATAGTCATACTCCCAGAAACCAGGTAACACATTTTTCTGACCATAATAAGCACTACCCCCAAAAGATTGTGGAGGTAAGTGAGGGGAGCGTCCTTATGGTCTGGATATAGGGAAATCTGTACTGTGCTGGGGGTGGTGGCTCTGGAGCGCTGGAGGAGGCTGCAGTGGTGGCTTGTGATCATTTGTCCCCGCTCATTAGTCTACTATAATAATCACTGCATCCCACTATCCATCACCTCTCAGTGTGAAGCCAGTGCTGAGAGGTGAGCGGAGGCATTGCATATTACAGATATTACAGTAAGTACACTAAGTGTACTGACCCTCCCATCCTGGATATGGCACCCCCTGCTGCCGCACACACTAAAATAATAAACAGTTTAACTTAGCTGTCGCCACTCCCCTCGTCTCAGTGATGTCATTACTGCGCATCCCAGTCACATGATCGGATACCCTGGTAACGTGCAGAGCCACAGACAGGAAATCAAGACGGGCAATGCTGCAGAGGAAGAGACGAGGGGAGGGGCGGACAGGTAAGATACACTGTTTATTATTTTAGTGTGTGCGGCAGCATGGGGGGCCATAAAATGATGGGGGGTGGGGTGCAATATACCCAAGGGATCAATGAGGGGTGCAATAACCCAGGATGAGGGCCATATCCAGGATGGGGGGTTCTATATCCCAGAATGGAGGTGCAATATTGCAGGATGGGGAATGCATATCCCAGGATGGGGGTGCAATATCCCAGGATTGGGGTGCAATATCCAAGTTGGGGGATGCTATATCCAAGGATGGGGTGGGAGGTGCACTATCCCAGGAAGGGGAGGCTATATACCAGGATGGGAGGCTATATCCCAGGATGGGGGGGCTATATACCAGGATGTGGGGCTATATACCAGATGTGGGCTATATACCATGATGGGAGACTATATACCAAGGATGGGAGGCTATAACCAGGATGGGAGGCTATACACCAGGATGAGAGGTTATATCCAGGATGGGGAACATATATTACCTGGACGGGGCCATAGATGGGGACATTACCCCCATAACAGTGTCAGCAGCAGACCTCCCCCCATAACAGTCCATTATAACCACAATTTGTTTTTCCCCTATTTTCCTCCACTAAAATTTGGTTGCTTTTTATAGTCTGGTGCGTCTTATAGCCCAATAAATATGGTACACAGACCAAATGAAAGAACCACATACTCCATCCAGGGGGTAGGGAAATATGCCCAATTGTTTCCTCGACCAATCCTCAGAGTTTGACACAAGAATAATCCCATAGAGCCCCTGCTGAAAGAAAACTTTGCCATAAAGGAATAAAGGAGTAACCACTGCCGTGGGCAGCAAATGACCATTGTAGCCTCATGATATGTTATCTCTATGGATGGCCATTATGAGAGCAGATTGATGACATGAAAAGGAGATACTCCAATGATATGGGCTAATGGTGATCAAAAACATTAGCAGGACTCTGGTCTAGACGCCAAGTCACTATTCCGTGGATACCGGACCAGAACCCTGCGAACCTCCTCCTACCTGGTGGGGTTTCTTCTGATCAGTAAGCCTAACCTGACGAGACATGTGTGTCTCAACAATAACATCTAGCTGGGCCTAATAATTAGGAGAGGCGCCAAGGATGCCAACAGGAAAGAGGAGGTTTGCAGGGCTCTGATCTGGCGGCCATGGATTATTGACTTGGCCTCTAGACCAGGGTTCTGCAAATCTTTTTGCTCACCTCTAATAACGGCAGCATAGTACGGACAGGAATCACTAACAAAGGTGGTAAAGTTAATTGTGGACTAATTCACATGATCATACAGTGTGTGCATAAAAATTAGAGAAGAGTATTTTGATCATATTATTTTCATGCAGATTTTCCAACTCCAAACTATATAAACTGGAATGCTTATTGGATGAAGCAGAAAATGTGATATTTCTATGATGAGGGGTGTGTGGACTAGGAATATCTAGGAATATCAATACCCTTTGTCAATGTGTGTAAAATCATTAGACAGCTTGTTTTCCTCAGGCAAAATCGAAAAAAAAAGATTTACATGACTCTGAAAAGTCAAAAATTGTTACAAGTCTTGAGCCATGTGCACACGCTGCGTTTTTGGTCTGTTTTTTTTTCTGCTGCCTTTTTTGTAGAATTTTCAGCAGCAGAAATGAATCTATTTATGAACAAAAATGGACCCAAAACAATTGTGTTTTTGTTGCCTATATTTTCATTACAATGGAGTCAATGAGAAAACGGTGGAGAAATCTGATCACTAATTGACATGCTCATTCTTTATCTAGATGCATTTTCTGCCCCCAAAATGGACCAGTAAGAAAAAAGCAGTAACAGAACACATTTGTGAAAACCCAATGACATTGCTAGGCATCACAGGAAGAGATCTGTTTTTCATGCAAAAACGGATCACAAAGCACAGTGTGAACAAGGCCTTACAGAGCGATGCAACACTTGAAATCGCTAAGATCCTGGAGTGTGATCAAAAGGTTTGTTCCAAAAGGAAATATCAAAAGGTTTGTTCCAAATAGTCAACAGGGTCACAAAAAAAAAAAGCATATTAACTGCCAAATATTTGAGAACAATTAAATGTAAAGTTACCAGGAACCCATTATCCAGCATTGCTGTCATAGTACGTCCAGATCTACAACCTCCCTGGAAAGCCCAGAAGTACTAGGTGTTCAGTGCTCAGGACATGGCCGAGATAAGGAGAGATGAAACCCAACCACCACTGATCATAACTAGAATGTGAAGCACCAAAATTGGGCCATAAAAAATCTGAAGAGTTTTCAAAGGTTTTACAGACTTATGACAGCAACGAAACAGATGGAAGGATCTATGGCTGGATGAATAACATGGCACAATGAGGTGGGTACTGCTATGGGCTGGTACTATTAAAGATTAACTAGTTGAATCTTTTGGGGTTGAAGTGGACCCATAATCTACTTCCAAACTGATTGCCAAGAAATATTCTGCATCTATAATAAAATATTTTGTTTTCTAAGTAGGACAATTCTCGTCACCTATATTGTCATACTCGGTCCCCTCACCTGACTTAAACTCTAATGAGAACTTGAGGATCCTTAACGGGAACCTGTCAGGTCATTCTAGCTGCCTACCACCTGTCCTCATGCTAGCTGATCCCTAACCATCCATGTCTCACCTAAAAGTGGCCTATAAAGATTGAGAAAAATGAGTTATAAACTTTCATAGAGTTTGAATCTGGAAAGGCGGGTCTTGGGCTCCATTCTCCCCTCTCGCCGGCATTCAGCACGCCCAGCTGGGCGTCTTTGTTCTTTGTGTTGTGCCTCTCTTTTTTTAACTAACTATCCAAGTCCCCCCTTGCTTTGACGATACACCTTGATATTGAAGCCAAGCGTACACGTCATAAAGCCCCCGGAATACACCAGACCAGATATGACATGTATGGCTCGGCTTCAACATGCGCACTGCGCATGTCCAAAGCCGGGCTGAACACGTACCAGCCCACAATGCACTGGGCCGGATATGACATTCCGGCCCGGCTTATCATCGCAGCAAGGGGGGCTGGAAGTTAAAAAAAAAGAGGATGCACAACACAAAGAACAAGGACACACAGTGAGACTTGCTGAATGCCGGCGAGGAGGGGAGAATGTAGCCCCAGAGCCCACATTTCCAGTCTCAACATTCAGACTCTATGAAAGTTTATAACTAATTTTTCTCAGTCTTTATGGGGCACTTTTAGGTGAGACACTGGATGGTTAGGGATCAGCTAGGAAGGTGCAGAGACAGTTAGTGGTAGGCTAGGGGGGTGAAGTAGAACGATCGGACAGGTTCCCTTTAAATGGGAAATATACAGTGAAGGAAAAACAGTCCACCTCTCTGATCAGTGTCTGGTACGCTGGGGTTGGAGCTACCAAATATAGATGATTCTCAACAGATTAAGAAACAGACAGACTCAATGGATGGACGGCTTACTACTCTTACTGAGAAACAGGGGAACTTTATTGGTAACCAATATTTCATGGAGGAATGTCAGATAAGTAATTTTGCACATTGAGTTGTTTGGCTATTATTCTCACTTTACCAGATGAAAATACCCAATTGGGATGGAAAATGTATTTTTTTCATTTAGTTGCATAATAATTTTGACACATAGTTGTCCAATAATTCTGCGCACATATGTATTCTCCTATCAAAGATAAAACATCACTTCAGGATAATCTGGATTAACTACAGCACTTTAGTTGTTCAATAATAAAATAAAAAATACGAATTGGCCAATAATTATGTACATAGTGTTTTACCACTTATATGTATTATGGCCGCATGTCCTGGCTTAACCAAAGTCCTATGAAGCTTGGCACACAAAAGCCACAGCATAAATTGACATGCCGCAGATTTCCAATCTGTATAGCAGGACAACGTCCATGCAGATTATTTCTGCAGCTTTGGTACAATAGTATGCATTTTGCTGGTGTTGCAATATGATGTAATCTGTGCCCGGAGTGATCATACCATGGTAACAATCACATGTGTGATCATTTGGAAAACATATATACATATTACTGTAACATTTACGGTGACATACCTGCTGTGCCAGGCCCAAAAAGAGCGCCCTTGTTAGTTAAGCAAATTGCATGAACCGCTCACTTTGGCATACATGTCTTGAATACCAATTAACTTGCAAATGGTAATAACTGCTCTATGACAATGAAGACCATGCCCTAAATAAGAAAACAAATATATATAAGAATCCAGGTAAAAACATGAAAAATAATAGATATTTTATGAAAGTGTGTAAAGATGATAAGTGTGGATCACTATTGTAAGATGTGATAGCCCCACCGCTGTGCAGAACAGTGCCGCTCACTTGCATGTCTCTATATTGTGGCTCTCTGCACAGCGGGGGAGGGGGGGGTGCTGAAGCACCAAGGTGCCTGTTGTGACGTATCCTACATCTGTGACGCATGATGACCACTGCCCAGTGCTGTACCATCAGCTATCGCTGTATTTTTACATTTGGGGGCGGAATCTTCTTCATTAACTATGGTTCTAAACACCCAAAAGTTAATTAAATTTTGAAGACATCCATTTTAGTTCTTCCATCAATGTGACGTTTTTTGGGCCACTGCTTTTGTGATGTGAGGATTTATGTTACCATTGTTTACTCTTCTAATGCTATTGCAAGGAAGAAATGCCGACAACCCATATCCGATCTCCTCTCTTGCCGTGTCCGGCACTTAATACGCTGTCACCAGAACTGGAATAGGGTGCATGGGTCAGCATTAAGTGTAACACAGCACATGCCCCTCGTTTCTTCAACCTGGCAGCCCAAATAATCCGAGCGATTTAAGTCTACACAAGAAGATTGTGGCATTAAATTATAGTTTAATTTGCAAGAATGCTGCGTTCCCAATAATGCACCAAAAACCCACTAGAACAAGTTACAGAGAAAGGAAATGGGGCTGCTGGCTAGTAAAATTAAACATTTCGGCTATCTAGTAAATTACACTGTGATGAATGGCCTTTTAAAGATCATTCAGATGAAAATGTGTCTAGAGAGTGTTCCCCCTCCTGCTGTAGCAGGAAAATCAATATGTTCTTCGCTTGGTAAAAAATGGCTGCCGGTACTTATAGTTTGTTTTTTCAATTATAGTTTAAAAGAAAAAGAAGTCCATTAGTGCAGTAAAGCATGGCTGGCGGTAATAGGATTTCCTCAGAATTATTTTACAGACCAGTGCAATCCATCCAATGTGTTATCTGTCTGCAATATCGGCACAGGCTCAAACTTTCACAATGTATTCAGAAGCAGAGAGCGGACAAGATGTTACATATGTAATGCTCCACAGACCAGCGATCACAGCACACACTGTCATTCAGACCAAATCCTGCCAGATGTACTTTATAAAACCCAATATGGCTAACATCTTTAGTAAAAAAAAATCTGCTATTCATATATAGAAGTAACCATGTGACTGCTACGGGGCCATAATAGAATAGGGCCCGGTACATATGCTGTCTTCCTGTCTACGAGGCTCAATGACTTATGTGGCTGCCTGAGATTTTCTCTATTTCTGGTCAGTAATTCCACTGAAAAACATGAGCATGTACCCAAGAACAGGAATGCATGAAGCACCAAACTCTGAACACTTTAGCAAAGCCTGTGTTCGGTATAAACACCGAACTTTAAATGTTCAGTTCGATCATCCCTAAACATGGCTATCAGCATCTCCCCTCAATGAAATGGCTGATAACAGAAAACAATATTCCTAAAGAATAAAAAAAGACTGTTTGGAGGCCCGAATAATTTCTTGAAGACTTATAAATGTTCAAGGGTACCTTCTCACGCCACAACCACGGGAGACATTTTTGGAAGTGATATTTCGTCCTGGAAATATGGCTGCCAAATTGCCTCTTTATTGCGGCGTGTATTTCAGGAATTTGGCGACGATAAGACAAATGTCACCTAGTTTCGACTTTAGAGCAGTGCTGTAAAATCGAAACCAGGCGACATTTGTCTTATCGCCGTACAATTCCCGAAATACACGCCGCAATAAGGAGGCAATTTGGCAGCCATATTTCCAGGACGAAATATTGCCTCCAAAAATGTCTCTCATGGTTGTGGCGTGACAAGGTACCCTAAGAAGAGTATTGAAGTGTACCCAATATCCGATAAACGCTGCACGAGTTACATCATTTTCAGACAGCTATTTTTGCCTGTAAAATACTGCAGGGTTACAGAGAAGATCACACTTTAAAAACCGCTGGGGGATCAAGCTGCAGGGAAGACTATCTGGACAGGTGGCGGGTGACTGGCCTCTTCCCTGGAGTTATACGTTGTCTCCCTGTGTGAGTGCAAAGCTGGAGACCTCTCACTCCAGAGGAGCGAACAGGGGAGGACACTGGGGACCCTAGTATTCTCCAGTACAGGTTGAACCCTGAATCTTAAGCCCCCGTCACACCTAGCAAGATCGCTAGCGATATCGCTGTTGCGCCACAGGTTTTGTGACACAACAGCGACCTCACCAGCGATCTCGCTATGTTTGACACGTAGCAGCGACCAGGCATCGTGTCGAAGTGGCCTGGACCATTTTTTTGATCGTCGGGCTCCCGCTGGCCAGCATGCATCGGTGTGTTTGACGCCTTAACAACTACCTCGTTGGCGACTCAGAACTCAGCCACGTAGGTCCGAGTCATTAGACTAGCTGCTGTGTGACAGGGTCCCAACGACTGCTGATGTCGTTATACGGTTCGCCGTATCGCTGCTGCGTCATCGAGTAGATCTGACTGTTTGACATCTCACCAGCGACCACGTAGTGAAGTTCCAGCAATCCTTACCAGGTCATATCATTGTCCGGATCGCTGGAACGTCGCAAATTGTAACCGGACCCTTAGGGTGACTGCCCACACTCAACATTTTGGATGCAGCCTGTTGTTGCTGCATCCCAAACTCTGGGTTGTACAATACAAGCACAGTGGATCTATATAAATCTCCTGTCCACTGTGCTTTTTTTACACAGCGCAAACTGGCATGTGGTGCGGCTTCCTGAGCTGCAGCGTGTCAATTTAATATTGTGATTTCCTTGGACGAAGTGCCTCTATGTCCGTGCTGCTGCTCCAGACAAGAAAGAACCAGGACACGGAGATGTCTGGAACAATTTGTGCTTTTGTTTAACCGACGCGTTTCGGAGCCACAAACCGAGCTCCTTCCTCAGGGAACATCAAGATCACACTGACAAACTCATATTTATCCCTCAAAAGGCACCAAAAGATGATGCGGCTATAACTGGAATGACGTCAGTGGTCAGGGAGGACCCTAATGACGTCAGAATGTTTATAAACAAACCATTGTAAAAAAAAACATGAGTCTATATTGATTTAAACACAAAGAGTCATTGTTGTCTGTTAAATCGATGCTTGTCTGTCGCAGTGTCAAATAACACCATAGAATATGACAAAAGGCTGAAAAAATAAAGACTTATGTATTTGGGAAACTTTGTATGACACCTATACAAGGCACAAAAAAATGGGGATGGAGGGCGGTGATCAAACTCATGCTATGGAGATCCTAGCATGGGGTATATATTCTTAAATGGTATGCTATTGTAGTTTTTCAGATGATTTAGGAAAGGAAAAAAATGTGTTTAAATAGAGTTAACACAGATAAAAATTTGTATATGTATATATATATATATACTAGCTGTAGTACCCGGCTACGCCCGGGTTAATAAATAACTGCTGTTAGCTATAACAAAATAGAATTTGAATATGTCATATTAATGACCTGTAGGACAATAGAAGCTGAGCGGTGATTGATTGCTATAGGCAGCCTAATAAATCTCCAGCCAACAGTAAACCCACCCCCTGGCCGGGTAGTATATGTTACCTCACACATACACATAATAGACAGCTCATGTGACTGACATCTGCCTTAATTCCCTACATGGCACATGTGTTGCACATTGGCTGTTTTTAATCAGATGTTTATGTTTGGAAAATAAAGATAGCACACGTATGAGGCGAGTTGTGTGAGGTGATTTGTGCACATCTGTGTCTGTCTGTGTGGTGTGTGTGTCCCTGGGGTGTGTATGTGTGTGTCCCTGTGGGGGGGGGGGGGTATGTGTGGTGTGTGTCTCTGTTGTGTGTGTCTCTTTGTGGTGTGTGTGTCCGCGTGGGGTGAGTGCATGTATGTATGTGTGTGAGTCCCTGTGGGGAGGTCTGTGTGGTGTGTGTGTGTATCTGTGTTGTGTGTGTCTCTTTGTGGTGTGTGTCCCTGTGGGGTGAGTGCATGTGTCCCTATAGGGTGTGCATGTGTGTGTGTCCCTGTGGGGGGGGGGTCTCTGTGTTGTGTGTGTCTCTGTGTGGTGTGTGTCTCTTTGTGGTGTGTGTGTGTGCCTGAGGGGTGAGTGCATGTGTCCCTATAGGGTGTGTATGTGTGTGTGTCCCTGTGGGGGGGGTCTGTGTGGTGTATGTGTGTCTCTTTGTGGTGTGTGTGTCCCTGTGGGGTGAGTGCATGTGTCCCTATAGGGTGGCTATGTGTGTGTCCCTGTGGGGGGGTCTGTGTGGTGTGTGTGTCTGTGTCATGTGTGTCTCATTGTGGTGTGTGTGTGTGTCCCTGTGGGGTGAGTGCATGTGTCGCTATAGAGTGTGTGTGTGTGTGTGTCCCCTTGGGGGTGTGTGTGTGTCTCTATGTTGTGTGTGTCTCTTTGTGGTGTGTGTGTGTGTTTGTTCGGGTGCGTGGTGAGTATCGAATGTTGGGGCTGCACCTTAGCGACTATACACTTGCTGTTACTCTTTGTGTGTGTGTGGTGTGTATACATGTCCCCGTGCGTGGTGAATATCTCATGTTGGGGCCCCGCCTTAGTGACTATATGCTGGTATGTGCTGTTAGTCTTTGGCGCTATCATTAAGCCCCTCTCATTCACAACTGTCAACTGGTAACTGTAACTTTTTCCCCATTATGTAGATAGGGGCAAAATTGTTTGGTGAATTGGAATGCGCGGGGTTAAAATGTCGCCTCACAACATAGCCTGTGACGCTCCCGGGGTCCAGACGTAGGACTGTGCAAAATTTTGTCTCTATAGCTGACATCTGTCGATTTTCCTCCAACTCTTTTCCATTCACTTTGTCTCCATTATGTAGATAGGGGCAAAATTTTTTGGTGAACTGGAATGCGCAGGGTTAAAATTTCGCCTCACAACATAGACTATGACGCTCCCGGGGTCAAGACGTGCGACTGAGCTAAATTTTGTAGCTGTAGCTGGCAGCTGTCGATTTTCCTCCCACACGTTTCCTTTCCCTTTTTCCCCATTATGTAGATAGGGCCAAAATTGTTTGGTGAACTGGAACGCGCGGGGTTAAAATTTCGCCTCACAATATAGCCTATGACGCTCTCAGGGTCCAGACGTGTGACTGTGCAAAATTTTGTCTCTATAGCTGACAGCTGTCGATTTTCCTCCAATATTTTTCCATTCACTTTTTCCCCATTATGTAGATAGGGCCAAAATGGTTTGGTGAACTGGAACGCGCAGGGTTAAAATTTCGCCTCACAACATAGCCTATGACGCTCCCGGGGTCGAGACGTGTGACTGTGCAAAATTTTGTGGCTATAGTTGCGACGGTGTAGATGCCAATCCCGGATATACACACATACACACATTCAGCTTTATATATTAGATATATATTTGATATGGGGATCGAACCAAAGGTGCAGAGGTGTAATGCCTTTATGCTATCCAAAGAGGATATTGGAAGTGTACTATCGGTGTGCGCCAACCACCGAAAGCGGAGATAAGAGAAAATAAAATAAATAGGTGTATATTATAGATAGATAGATAGAAATAGATAGATAGATAGAAATAGATAGATATAGATAGATAGATAGATAGATAGATAGATAGATAGATAGACAGACAGACAGACAGACAGACAGACAGACAGATGGAAGTATCATTAGTGTGTGCAAACAATGAGTATCTATAAGAATTGTGTTCAGTAGTTGTATAGTGTCGGTGTCCAACAAAACAAAAGCATGTAACGAATAGGAGTTCAAATACCTCAAAAGAGAGAAAACAAATAGATAAATAAATAAATGAATTTGTTTGTCGGAATAAAAACAAACAGTCTCAAAAAATGTGGTAAAGAAAAAACAGAAAGAAAAAAACTTTTATAATTTGGATAATAATATGTTTGATCTTTTACAGATAGAAGGATCATCAGGATAAGAATTCCCTTGTGCTGTTCGGCACAGAGTCTGTGCGGAGGAAATTAGTACACATCGGAAGAATAATAAATAATTATTAAAATTCATGAAAAAATGATACGCAATAATTATTATAAACATATTTTTTAGCTTTATTTTTTTTCAATTGTATATATTTCATATTATATTTAAATATGTATTTCTCTAAAAAACGAATTAATTATCAAATGCATAAAAAATAACTAATTAAATCTAATGTATAAAATCTATAATAAAAGTATTAAAAATTGTGTGAGTATTGTTTTTGTGATTAATTTTATATGTGCTTACTACATAAAAAAATACATCAATGCATGTCAAAGATCTATGTTTATATATAGGATAAAAGGAACAAAGTCTCAATTAAGAACAAAAGAGGACATCCTTATATTAAGATGATGATAATTACAAATGGTCTTTAATCATATATATTGTGACTGGAGGAAATGTACCCTGCATTGTCCCGTATACAGGGGAGAACTACAGAAGAGGAAAAACTGGATTGCCCTGGATAGAACCGTGCGGCTAAAACATCACATAGAACAATATGAGAAAAGAGAAAACCGGATTAAACCGGTCAGGGTAAAAACAGTCCCGTGTCTAATACAAACAATAGGAAAATCCAAAACCAGATTGTCCTGGACAGCTAAGAATATCATGGTCCGGGAACCGGATTGTCCTGGACAGGAAAGAATATCATGGTCCGGGAACCGGATTGTCCTGGACAGGAAAGAATATCATGGTCCGGGAACCGGATTGTCCTGGACAGGAAAGAATATCATGGTCCGGGAACCGGATTGTCCTGGACAGCAAAGAATATCATGGTCGGGAACCGGATTGTCCTGGACAGGAAAGAATATCATGGTCCGGGAACCGGATTGTCCTGGACAGCTAAGAATATCATGGTCCGGGAACCGGATTGTCCTGGACAGGAAAGAATATCATGGTCCGGGAACCGGATTGTCCTGGACAGCAAAGAATATCATGGTCCGGGAACCGGATTGTCCTGGACAGCAAAGAATATCATGGTCCGGGAACCGGATTGTCCTGGACAGCTAAGAATATCATGGTCCGGGAACCGGATTGTCCTGGACAGGAAAGAATATCATGGTCCGGGAACCGGATTGTCCTGGACAGCTAAGAATATCATGGTCCGGGAACCGGATTGTCCTGGACAGGAAAGAATATCATGGTCCGGGAACCGGATTGTCCTGGACAGCAAAGAATATCATGGTCCGGGAACCGGATTGTCCTGGACAGCTAAGAATATCATGGTCCGGGAACCGGATTGTCCAGGACAGCAAAGAATATCATGGTCCGGGAACCAGACGGTACCATCTCAAATCACTTTGCAAATATAGAATAGGAAAGAATAACCTTGCAATATTGTCTCACCTTTGCTGGAAAGACGAATTGTTAGTACAAAAATATCTATGTACCGTATATAAAATTGTATCAAGAAGCACAAAAAGTGATGGGAACAGAAAGAGTGATGTAAGAAAAGCAAGGACCATGTGAACATCTGTGTATATAGTGCGGTATATTAGTACGGGGAAAGGAGAATTATTATCAAGGAATAACAGGTAAACACCTGTATACATATAGTGATGTTTAGAACACCCTGCAAGTGTAAAAAGGTAATGAATAAAATAGAAATGAAACGAGGGGAGGAGGGAGGGAGGGTGGGAAAGAGGAGTACGGGGAGAAGAGAAAAGTCATTATGCAGGTCAAGGCACCGATGTAACAGAGTCATATTGTAATAATTTAAACACAAGCCATATTGGTGAAACACACCACCAGTATAAGAATCACACAAAATGATACAAATTAAACAATTATGATGAATTCATTGTAGACAAAAATAAGAACTGTTTCATGAAATAATTTATGATACCAAATTTAAACCACTGTGTTTTAAAGTACCCAGCTTATGCATCCAAAATGTTTCCCTTTTGTTAAGGGCACCTATCCTATTATTGATATGAGATGGTATGTGGTCAATTGCAGTGATTTTTAATTTAGTATAATCGCTATTGTGAATTATGTTAAAATGATTGGAAACACCATGCTGTTTATAGCCATTCTTTATATTTGATCTATATTTGTTTTTACAAATTTAATATTGTGGAGTCGCGAATCTTCTCAGTGGGAGAATACAGAGTTAAAACACTGTGCCCAGAATCCTGATCGTGGGCACTGACAGTGCATTTTCCTGCCCAGGACACTGGCGTCTCCTCATCATGGGCACTTACACTTAAAGTATGGTTATCTCTGAAACAGCTACAGCGTTAGATACATGCTATCTGTGGATCGGGCTGCATGTATCAGCTGTCAGGTTGCCTTTAACAAAGTGTATTGTAGCCAATATTTAGTAGTTTTGATCCATAGCTGTACTATGAAAAAAACAGGCTCCATTGGCAGGTTCTTGTTTGCACAAAGTATGCCACGTCTACACAAGACCCTTGTCCTAAATCTCAATATAAGGGCCCTTTCACATCAGCGTTTTTTTCAAATCGCGGCAGATGCGGTGAAAAAACTGCATCTGCCGCGATTACCGCATACCGGCTGCACTTGCGGCATGGTTGCGGCGCGATTGCGGTAAACGCCATACAATGTATAGGTGGACTTGCGGCAGGTGCGGCTTTGGCACTTGCGGCAGGTGCGGCCACGGAAAAAAATGCTGTCAGCCGCGTTTTTTTTCGCGGCCGCTCCTGCCGCAAGTGCCAAAACCGCACTTGCCGCACCTGCCACAAGTCCGCCTATACATTGTATGGCGTTTACCGCAACCGCGCCGCAACCGCAGCTGGTATGCGGTAATCGCGGCAGATGCGGTTTTTTCACCGCATCTGCCGCGATTTGAAAAAAACGCTGATGTGAAAGGGCCCTAAGATGTATATGCTGCATTCATACCTTGGTTGCCAATTACCAGAAACTCCAGGACAATCTGTAAAAATAGGCAACTTTTTTTGTCCTGTCCAGAAAAAAAGTGTAAGGCATTCATGATGTGTTTTAAGTTGGAGAATTTTCTCCAGATTATTTTGAGTGTAATTATCATAGTTTTCCAGATCACACTGAAGCTGATGTCTCATGTCAGAATTTTGGGAACAGACACGGATCACTTATAATATTGATTTATTATGGTCTTAACATGTTTGTAAAAAATGTTTCCGGTCTGTGATTTTTTCATAAGCTGTCCAGAAAAAAAGTCAAGTTGGCAACCCTGATTCCTACATAGTATAAGTCAGATTTAGCAGGGAGAAATGACATTTTCACAATTCCCCCTCTACATCCATACATAGCCCTATTATTAGAAATTATTTCCAAACATTACACTACTGTATGTGAATAAACTACTAAATCTTCTTGACTTACCATTATTCTGTTTCTTCATTTTAAGGGTAGTTCTCTTAAAGGTGGAGGATATGTCATGATATACTGGCGGAAGAGAAGAAAGGAACAACTTCACTTTACCATCTTAATACACTGCAAGTTAAAAGCCAATACTGACTGCTTAAGGTGAAGGTTCGAGAACAGCACATAAAAGCACATGAAAGTTAAAAGGAGTTTTCTGGGATCAAAATATTAATGGCCCATCATTAGGATAAATCATTAAAGGGATCGGCCACAACCTGGAAAGTCCATTCTTAAAAGTAGAGTCCCCGGGTTAAATGAGAAACCTTACACTCCTTTCCCACACGGCCCCATTGTAGGATTGTGTATTTCCAATCCATAATCCCTTATTTCACATTTGATACTATCCATCCTTGTACATCTACAATTATAAATCTATTAGACCTATTCAAATTCCTATTGTTTTTGTTGTTTGTTTTGGAAAGGCATACACCTGTCTATATAAATCCTCACAGCTCACAGTGCATGAGGTCAAAGGAACTGCCGAAGGAGCCAAACTGAGCAATCGTGGGAGAAGAGCCTTGGTGAGAGAGGTTAATAAAGAACCCCAAGATCACTGTGGCTGAGCTCCAGAGATGCAGTAGGGAGATGAAAGTTCCACAAAGTCAACTATCACTGCAGCTCTCCACCAGTCGGGCCTTCATGGCAGAAAAGCCCAACAGAAGCCTCTCCTCAGTGCAAGACATTTGAATGCCTGCATAGAGTTTGCAATAAACACATGAAGAACTCCCAGACTCTGGTCTGATGTGACAAAGATAGAACATTTAAATGATAATTCAAAGCAGTGTGTGTGGAAAAAAACAGTCACTGCTCATCACCGACCCAATACAATCCCAACAGTGAAACATGGTGGTGGCAGCATCATGCTACGGGGGTGTTTTTCAGCTGCAGGGACAGGACGACTGGTTGCAATTGAAGGAAACATGAATGCGGCCAAGTACAGAGATATCCTGGATGAAAACCTCTTCCAGAGTGCTAAATGGTCTGAATACTTATGACCGTGGGATATTTCAGTTTTTCTTTTTTAATAAATTTGCAAAAATGTCTACATTTCTGTTTTTTTCAGTCAAGATGGGGTGCAGAGTGTACATTAATGAGAAAAAAAACACAATTTTTTGAATTTACCAAATAACTGCAATGATACAAACAGTGAAACATTTAAAGGGGTCTGAATACTGTCCGCACCCACTGTAAATAGAGATATGACAGCACATACTAGAAGTAAAAAGGAACCAAGCATCAGGTTTTCACAGTAGAATGTAAACGCAGCGCCATACTGGCACTAAGATGGTGACATGATCAGTACCTTCAGTCTTCTGATTAGAAGTCTGCATGTAGAACTAACTTTAACTAAAGTTGAGGAAATGTGTGCAGCAGTGACTGACGTATGCAGCAGGGGCAGGACTTTGTGGGTCGGTCCTGCGTATAGATTCCTCCTCCAGTTGGGCCCCCTCCTTTATTTAAATATTTCACCATTGACTATGCGTATGCACGGCTATAGGAATGGTGACGTCAATAAAATGGCGCTAGAGTCAGCGCATGCGTGAAGCGCGATCTTCGGCTGCATTTTACGGAGGACACTGTGGAGACTATGAGCGGCAGGGGCGCGTGCACAGATGAAAAAAAAAAACACTCAATATGTGCATGCGCCAATGCAGCATCTACTTGTCTTCAGTAAAATGGTGCCAGAGATCTCGCTACAGAGATGCGCTGACTCTGGTGCCATTTTAATGACGTCAGAATCGACGATAGCAGTGCGCATGCGTCATGTGTTTTAAATAAAGAAAGAAGGGGGGCACATCAGGAGGAATCTATACAGAGGACCTGAGCCACAAAGTTGCGCCCCTGCTATACACGTCCATCACCACTACACACATTTCCTCAATTTTAAAGTAATTTCTGAAAGCAACCATCTAGTCAGAAGAATGCAGGTATGATTGAAGTCCCCATCCTAGCGCCTGTATTGTGCTACTTTTACTTTCTACCTTAAAAGCCTGCTAGTTGGGGAATTATGTCGGCAGGTTTCTGCTATGTAATCTGATAGCACCAAAACGTGCGAGTAGAAACCCGAATTACAATAATGTGTCACTTATAAGACTGGGCTTTGCTGTTTTAATTTAATCAGTGTTTTATCAGCAAGAGATTATCACTACAGTACAAGCTGTGCTTTTGCTTCTCAGTCCAACCTCACCCCCACTAATTTGCAGGCTACACAGGCTGCCAATCAGTGGTGTGGGCGGGTTATCTACAGCTCAGCACTCTGAGGTCTGCTAGATCTGCAAAAGATAAAACTCTGATTCTATCATAACTGCTGCATCCATTAATCGAAGTGATACATTGCTGGACTCAGGGTCTGTCTCTCTCTACATCATGCTGCTGTCTGAATACATAGCAAAAACCTACTGACTGATTGATTCCCTTTATAACCAAATCATAAGTAGTCGCAGGAGTCCGGATATCGAACACAAATAGGAAAAATAATATACCGTATGTGAGTTCTGCAGGAATATCAAAGCGACAGTCAAACCTCTAAAAAGCAAATACAATGTACTTTACGGCAAACTAATCCCTGATGTAGAAATAATTACTAAGACTTTCCATTCTTTTTATTGCTCGGATTAGTAGTGGCTAAAAGAAATTGTCTTGGATTAGAAAAAGAACATTCCTTTTCTTTAGAAATGTTCTGACTCCTGCCCAGGGAGCATTTCTCATATTCTAGCCCTATCCACATCAATGCATCTGAGCTGGAAGACCAGACACCGTAGACACGAGCGATCCTGCTTCTCCTCTATACAACATGATTGCCTGGTTAGACTGAGCTATTCCAATTGGAAATCTGGTTTAACATTAACCCATTCCCTCCTCCAGGTGATTTTCCATTTTTCCCTTATCTTCTTCCAAGAGCCATAACTTTTTTATTTTTGTCTCAATATAGACATATATGAGGACTTGTTTATTGTGGGAAGATTTTTACTTTTCAATGAAATCCTTAAAGGGGTTGTCCGGTCTTTTGCTATAATTCCTGTGTGTATCTAGGCTGCAAAATGTTGAGAGTTTGTAATACACATCCTGTCAACATTTTGCATAGTTCCCTAGATATCACATATTTACTGCAGCCAGGGAATGTCCAGGGGGCGTGTTTGTATTGGAGCCTGCATGGAAATGAGAAACTGATAGTTTCCTCCCAGTCCCCCTCCCCCAGTCTACACTATGCCCAGCCACCCCCAGGGCTCCTACAGGCCCTCCCCCGCCCCTAATGTCACTACCCGCCCCCATTGTACACAGCGGTCCCCACTGCATTAAGTCACTGTGCTGAATCCGGTGCTGTGAAGGCAATTCGGCACACTGTGTCAGTGCATGTGTGTGCGTTCACCCCATGGGCTCTGTGCAGGGGAGCCGAGGTCCGCACTCTGCAGCCCGGGTATCTGTGCTGTGGAGCCCGATGCTTCTCTCCATACCTCCAACACCATACAGCACAGAGCCGGTGGAGCGGTCCTCTCTATAAACTGCACTGACACACTGTGCCGAATCGCCTTCATAGCAGTGGATTCGGCACAGTGTGTCAATGCAGTGAGGACCATTGTGTGGAGTTGGTGGGTGGTGACATTAGGGGCTGGGGAGGGCCTGTAGGAGCCCTGGGGGCGGTTGGCCATAGTGTAGTCTGGGGAGGGGATGTGTTTGCAGGAGACTGGGAGGAAACGGCCGACTTCCCAGTTACATGCAGGCTCAAATACAAACACACCCCCTCGACGTTCCTTGGCTGCTGCAAATATGTGATAGCTAGGTAATCCTGCAAAATGTTGACAGCATGTATATTACAAACTGTCAACATTTTTCAGCTTAGATACACACATGAATTATAGCAAAAGACCGGACAACCCCTTTCATTTTACCAATGCAAAAAAAAGTGAATTTCACAATTATTTAGTTTTTTTTATTTACCATGGTCACTATATTGGAAGACCGACGTGTCGGTAAGTTGATTCAGGTCAGTTTGAGTTTGTAGATACCAAACATGTATACTTTACTGTTATGTAAGTGTTGAAAAAAAAATTCTGAAGTTTTTAAAGAAAAAGAATTGCTCTTTTGACGCCATTTTCCACGACCCGTACTGTTCTCATTTTTCATGATCTAGGACTGTGTGACGCCTTATTTTTTGTGTCTTGAGCTGATGTTTCTAAAGATACCATTTTTGAGTAGATGGAATGCTTTGATCTCCTGTTATTGCAATTTTGCAGCAAATAAAAAAAACCTAAATTTTGGCGTTTTTACTTTTTTTTTCTGTTACGCAGTTTACAGATCTAATTAATTCATTTTATATTTTGATAGATCAGATGCTTTTGAACGTGGCGATACCAAGTATATATTTATAGCCTTATTTTCAATTGGGCAAAAGGGAGTGTAATTTGAACTTTTAGGGTACCGTCACACCTGGCAATATCGACATCGCCGGTGCGTCGCCCCGTGTAAAGAGGCGATGTCGGCGCTAACAATCGCCTTAGAGTGGTCGCCTGGTTTCTCAGCACTGCTCTGAAACCAGGCAAGCACTCTGGGGCGATGTGTACACATCGCCCCATGTAACACCGCGATCGCCGATGTTACAGGCGATGGGAGCCATAGGCTCCCATGTTACAGGATCGCCCCTGGGGTTTGTGGACACCCCAGCGGCGATGGCGCCTGTGACATCGCCGGAGGTATCGCCGCGTGTGAACACGCGACGGCGATGCTGGCGGGGTGCCAAAAACGTGTGCACCACCGTGCGTCGCCAGCGATATCTCCAGCGATGTCACCAGGTGTGACGGTACCCTTAGGTTTTTTTTTTCATTTTTTCATATTTACATTTTTTATATTTTTCATTTTTACTTTGTTTTTCTTGGCTCCTTAAGGCACCACAACACTTCACTGTCTGATCGCTCCTGCTGATACATATCTCTGTACTTCAGAAACGATCACCTCCAGTGAACGACGGTGCTCAACGGGTATCCACAGGGAGAGAGTCATGACAGCGACTGGGGTCATCACACAACCCCCGGATGTCATGGAAACACATCGAAGCTCTGTGATGGCATCACGGGTCGCCGACGGCATTGGTGAAAAGTGCGATCCCTGCTGCAGTGCTTTAGATTGAGCTGTCAGTGTTTGACAGCGTGATCTAAGGGTTTAACAGCAGAGGGAGATTGCTGATCCACCTACATCTGTTAGCTGCACACGTCGGCTGATCAGATCAGCAATTATGTGCAGTGAATCATGTGAGCTTGCATCAAAGGGAGGGAAGCGACAAAGGACGTAACTATACATCCTTAGTCGTGAAGGGGTTAAATCATAGGACACCATCTGTAATTAATTTCACTTCCTTTGCCACTATATAAGACTATAGAAGCACAGACTATAAATTGCAGACCTAGATCTGACCACTGAGACACAAACTAGGGTGGCTTATGTGTACGGATACCAGTAAATATATCGTCCTGATGGAGCTTACTTGTGTGGCCATTGTATCGCTCGATGTAATGCAGGTACTGGACCGCTCTGTTCTTGGCCTAATGGACGAAAAATGGAATGGATGAAGAGAAGATTCCTAGCACAAAGCAAAGCACCGCAATGCAGAGATTCCACAGTGAATACTATATAGAAATCACTCCAGCTCTTTTCTAAAGAAGTTATGTTTTAATAGAATTGCTCCAATTTACAATAATTAACAGTTACTGAGAAAAAAAAGATGCCGCAATGTAGTTTAGTAGAAAAAAAGCCTCTTTTGCCACTTAGAAGCCTCCTCTCCTTCTGCAGCAATTCCTTGCACATTATTTTGGAAAGATGAGTGAGAGAGCGCAGCAGCTGATTCTAGTACATGTTTTATTTCACCCTGACGCTGGATTCACAGCCACACCGTTCAGTACTGCTATGTGATATCCTCCAGGCTGCTGATAAGTAGAATGAGTAGAGCACCTCCATTCCTCTGTGTGTTTTCTCTGTATGGAGACATTGCAGCAGCTGCTTCCACAAACCCACAAAGCGTAGAAATCAGAGAAAAATGAAAAACATGGAGACCTCGAAGGGGAACACGACTGCTAATACAAGATACAAGCAGCATAATGGACAAAAATACTGTGATCCCTCACACACGACAGCATGTTCCGACAAATTACCTAAATAAAAGACAGGTACTCAAATGTAGGACACCTATTCGTCTCATTTTTGCTCTTTCTTGGGTGTTGCTGTTTCATGGCCATTGAATATATACAAACATTATGTTCATATATCTTCCCATTGCTGGGTGTCCATGTTGAGCCCTGGTCCTGCTTAATCCTTATTCACATTTACAACTCTATACATACGGTAAGGTTTTATATATTAGATGCTAGGACCGTCCCATATGGGTCTCGTTGACATGTGGGATGGCTTTTACATGTATTTTTTTTAATGAAGATAATGTAACTACTGTAAGTACCCCATTTTTGCTATTTACTTATTTTGGGGTATTTACTAATGATTAGCCCTTTTTCTGGGTGCTGATATTTAATGGCCCGTGTGAACATGCTCCTACACATCACATGTATACACACTAGCATTCCAGTTGATTCTTTTCGGCTCTATTGGTCCATGTTGTCTACTGGAAAAAATGTTCATTTTTCATGTCACAATACAATCTCACCTGGGCCTGGTGCGGTCCATAATCACCTGTACTACATAAGAAGAGAATGGAGGATAGGAGGCCAGGTAGGAGAGACTTACTTTTCTCAGCGCGATACCTCGGTCACTTGCTTTTCCTACGGCAAATCCTGAAATAGCCAAAAACATGCTTTTATCACCCCTTCTTGCTGTGCAATAGAATACAAGTCAGGGCTTGTTTACAAGTTGTGGATTTTGGGGATGGAAAAAAAATAAAATTACTACCGTAATAAGAAGTTGCCTTTTACAGCCCCAGCAATAGCAATGTGATTTCAGAAATCTCATGCCACATTTGTTTTTCATCCCGACCGGATTAGATGTTTGTAATCTGCAGCATGTCAACGCTTCAGTGTTTTTGCTAAATGTTTTCATCCCAAAAAAGCAATCAAGTAGTGCAAAAAGACTGAAAACATAGGTCTTGCCATGTTTATGCAGTTTTTTAGTGAATAACACTAACTTTATTAAACATGTACTGTAGTCAAGTCACACAAGTATACTGCAGGGGCATAACAATCACGGTTGAGGGGAAGTGACTGTACTGGCTTGTTCTACAGGGGGGCTTGCCGATGCCAGCACATATAGTACTTCAGCTGGATGTGTGTCCAAGGAAGCATAATCAGCTGAAATGTATTGTGGATCAGAGACTTGGCCAGATCCCTAGGCTGTAATACACTCTTTGGCCAATCAGAGGATGGCAGATGACAGCAGAGTGAAAGGTAACCATTGCATGCGTCGGCCAAAGCAGGCACGCCGATGTTCAGTGCCAGCCTCTGTGCAGTCTACAGAAGAGGACGCCGTGCATGATGTGAATGGTGAAGGTGAAACGAGTAGTTCTTTTTTTTATATGCCTTAGGCCCCTTTCACATCAGCGGTTTTCCTGATCGCGGCAGTTGCGGTGAAAAAAAACCGCAACTGCCGCGATTACCGCATAACAGCTGCACTTGCGGCAAGCCCCATGCAATGTCTATGGGGCTTGCGGTAAGTGTGGGCAGTGCGGCAAGTGTGGTTTCGGTCACTTCCGGCAGGTGGGCCGCGGAAAAAAAACCGGTTTTTGCCACGATCCGCACTGTCGCCGCACCTGCCCGAGCCCGCATAGACATTGTATGGGGCTTGCTGCTAAGTAAACCGCAAGTGCAGCCGTTATGCGTAATTGTGGGCAGTTGCGGTTTTTTTCACCGCAACTGCCGCGATCAGCTTAAAACCGCTGATGTGAAAGCACCCTTAGAGTGACGTCTCTAACCAGTAGCTCGGGAGCTGTGATGTGTGGCTCATGACTGTCTTTTGGTTTGGTGCATTAGCACCAGGTCTACCAAACAGCTATGAAGAGAAGATCTCCAGATGGTGACTTTTTGTATGTAGCCAAGCACAGATTCCAACTGCTATTTCAGAATAGGACAACACTGTTCAGATATCTAAAAGTATGGATGAACTAGCATTTTCAGCAACAACCACCAGCTCATGTATTTGGTTGGGGAAGGGGGTTACTGACAGGTTCCCTTTAACCCTGCTATTTGTTTCGTCAAAAATTACCAAATTTGAAGTTTTTGATTTAATTTTTCATTTTTCTTAAAATCAGATATGTTCTCAGACAACCCATGGAATCATTTCATTTTAGCAGTTTTTTCTGTGAAATAAATCCCCCATAAGTATACTTAACACTCAACCTCTCTCCATCGCCATTTCCGTCAAAACCAACCAAGGACTTGTGCAGTAGACCTGAACGAACAGCGGGGTTAAAGTTGATATATAGTTGACATCCCATATTGCTTTCCAATACCCAGTTTTGTTATATTCTTTATACAGAATTAATTAAAATCAGATATTTTCTCGAAACCCCCCATGGATCATTTTATTTTTTAGTTTTTTTCTGGTGAAAAAAACCCCAAAAGTATTTTAAACAGCTTTACCTGCTGCTCCATCGCCATTTCCGACCCCACCAAGGCATTACAAGATCGCTTTCTTCCTTCTTTGGGATTCATGCAAAACACACTTTTCAACTACAACGACATAAGAAAATTAGTGTGTTCACTGGAATAGTGAAAACTGCATCAATGAATAAGCTATACTAGCTGTAGAGCCCGGCGTTGCCCTGGCATAGTAACTCTTAGGCTGGTTACACATTAGCGTTCAATCTACATGGAGTGGGGGGGCTGATACAGTACATATACACAGCACACCTCACCGAGCATTATGTATATAAAACGTAGGATGTAAGTAAAAGCAAACCGTACACGCATGTCATATTGATGTTATCACTTTTTAATATATATGAAACATATATTGTATTGTATGTATATATAGAAATTCTACATTGTTAAAAAAGAAATAGGCAGCACTCTTTAAGTTATGAAGATAGTAGAGCTTTATAGCCCTTATGTATGCAAGTTTCGGTTGTTAGACCAACCTCCTACAAGCTCTTCTCTGGTCCACCATGAACAATGTCTGCTGCATCACTCAGTATATTGTGGGCAGGGGTTATTCATCCCATCAGACACACTCCTTAACACATCACCCCAAGCTTTTAATTTACCAAGTAAATAGGCACAATTTTTTCAGAGGTGAATCCCAAGTGTGATACCACTCTCCTGTTTCCCAGGATATTGGAGATAAGATAACGTCCATTTTGTTTTTTCTTTATCGCCAAAATTATACTAGTAGTAGACTTTCAGCCTAATATCACGTCGTCCATGTTTAGGCTAAAGTCGCTGCCCCGTAAAGCAGCCACCCCTTGAAAACCCCGCACAGAAGACCCTTAACCCCTATACAGGGATCGGTGAGAATTTACAGCGGAGACCCAGGACGAGTAACTGGCCTAATTAGGGGAAGTAGTCAGAGCAGCGGAGGGGTTGCCAGGAAGGGAAAAAATCAGGATCCGAAGAATGTAGTCAGGAGTCCGACTAAAAACCGAGAGGGCAGCTAAGGTACAAAATCGTCAGGCAGTAGCAGAGTCGAAAATCCAGGCAACGGTCAGAGTCAAAACCAAAACACAACTATATCACTGGGGAACGAAGACTATATCTGGGGCCTGCAAGACAGGCTCCAATGTATTTGAAGGGCGCGGTTACCTCCCATTAGGCTGGAGCTCACAGCCTGAAGATCTCATCCGGACCGCCCCTAGAACCAGGCCAGATGGTGATGCACGACTGGCACCAACCACCCCCTTACTTCTGACAGAAGAAACGAAGGCTGCGCCTATCAGACACCTCTGCAGGGCTCTCTACTCTGCAGCCAACATCACTCAAAGGAGAAACACGGCGGCGTTCAGCGACAGAGGCCGACATTGAAGGAGCAGGTCCATATGAGGACAAGGCCCTCCTATTACCGGCACCATCAGCCGAAGGAATCCGGCGCCTCCCAGCGGCCGAGGCAGGAACACCATCCACAGAGTCCAATAGCGATGTGACACCTAGGAGTACTTTTTCAATACAATGTCAGGGACCACATATTGCTCGTGCTACTGTGAGCAAGCAGCCTTGTGGGGCCTTATATGTGCCCACATTGTCTCCGGACTTGTCTTCATTAAACACATCTGGGACATCATCAGTCAGCATTTGAGGTTCTTTGATGATTTTGCTGCCTAAGTGCATTCATCTCTAACGTCAATGATAGCAGCCATGGCGTATAAGTGCAAGGATTTCTGCACGTGGTGCTCATATTTGATATTGAATACATAGTTTTTTACAATTTTGTTTCTATTTGGTCATCATTTACATATCAATAACATTTGTATATATCTTGTGATTTCAATAATTCCACAGCTTATTCTTGGTGTTACAATTTCAATGTTGAAGCGTGTATAAGGAAACATTTTTATTTAAAGAAATCAGACTACACCTTTATTAGCAGAAGGTTTTTGCAGATAGGAAAGTGTTCTGATTAACAGAGCTTGTGTCCCGAAACGCAGCAGAAATCCTGACCTGACATTTTGCATTATGGATATTAATGCGAAATAATAAAGGATGATGGTTTTATCCCTCTGATTGAGTGCGGAACATCACACTTTTTAATTGTTGCTACATTTCAGAGTCCTCCTTCCGTCAATGCACCATATCTACCCACCAGATGGCAGCAAGTCCACACAGTTTACTTCATCTCGAATAAATAAACTTTAGAAATAGGTTTTGTAGAAATATGGCCCCTCAACCTACAAAGGGAAGACTGCAGCAAATCCCATCTGTGCTATAAAACTGATACCATTTTCTTTCTTCCCACTGTTATTGCCGCGCACCTCTTCAAACACGAGCTGTGGAAGACGTCTCGGGAACCGTATACATTTTTGATGTCTTTAATGTTGGCTTGCGGTGACTGGAGTGCACATCTGATTGTATTTGCTGACAGCCATTGGAAAATGTAGAAAGGTCAATACAGATGAACTTGCACCCAGCTGATTTGGCCGTGACCTTTCTACGCTGCACACTTTAAGGGATTGAACACATATAATACAGATAAAACCAACTGCAATACAGCCCACTAAATTGTCTGCAGACAGACCACCGAGGCAAGATTAATAATAGTAAAAGGGAGACTGGAAAGAAAATTAACTGTTTATTGTCTCTAAGGGAGTCGGGACTTGCACTGTAACTGAATCTGAAAGACCAAATCTAATTTGTTGTATGGTGGAGCTCACAGGTCCTACGTATATATTAGGCTGCAGCGTAGGCTCCTCTTTATATATTTTATTGGCAGAGTTGCATCACATCATTGTCACGTAGCATTATCATGTCCATTGGCTCCCTGACCTCCTACTGTTGCGCAGTACACGGCTACAGAGACTAGCAGTTTTTCCTGAGATACATGTAGGCATGGATGTATTTCTGGGGGATGTATTAAAACTAGCGCACTAATCATCATCAATAAGGTCACAGTACAAATTTGCTCAACTAAGCCTTTATGCAAAGTCATCTGTCTTGTACTAGTTTACATTGAATCAAATAATTTATCAACTACTGGATAAGTGATAACTTGCGGATTACCGGGAATTTCCCCATTGGTCCCGAGCGTAGGGCTCTAAAGGGGCTACACATGCATGAATGACAATCAATCATTTCATATGGGGTACATTAGAGGAGAGTTCCCAGGATTGGTGTGGGTAGAAGTAGTGGGATCTCCATCAATCAGCAAGTCAATACATAAGAAGTTGGGAAAACCACTATAAAGCAATTTTCCCCAAATCAACATTTTCAACTATCCAATAAATGCCAGATTGCTGGGCCCCCACTAGTCACTGACATGGGAGGTCAAGAGTCCTCTGCCTCACTACAGCTTGGAGGAGCTTGAATAGAGCAATGGATACATACAGTATGTACATTGCCACTCTGTGAGATCTCTATTACAGGCACATACACATAGTATATTATAGAGTCGGGCAGCCTCAGTGTCATTCATGCTATATTGGGTGCTGTATGTAAAGTTTGTTTCAGCAGTTGCAATATCATTATTACTATTTTGCAGATTTTGAGCTGGAAAGAGCCCTGAACTCAACAGCATCAATTATTTTAAGAACCTATTAGTGACTAGGTATAGGCCAGTGATGGTGAACCTTTCAGGGGCCGACTGCCCAAACTGCAACCCAAAACCTAATTATTTATTGCGAAGTGCCAATAGGGCAATTTAACCTAAATTACAGGAGTGGATGTCACAAGCACTGCACAGGGGAGAAGTCGCAGTAGCAATTCTCTCCCCAATACAGTGCCTGCTGTCCTGACACCCTGATGATTAATTATATTATTTCAACAATTAATTGCTTTTAAACTTACCTTTGCAGTCTTCTCTTCTCTTCAGCAGTGGTCATTCAGCTCATGTGTGCGGTCAGCCGCTCCCACTGCCCTTTCCAGACACAGCAGATGGATTGATCTGTATGGAAAAAAAATGCAAAACATTAGATAGGAGATAGATTTTATCATGGAATGAAAGCAGATGTGCTTCATCCTGTCCCTTTCCTTGAGGTTAGGTGCTCCATCCTGACCCTCTCCTTGAGGTTAGGCTCCATCCACCTGACCCTCTCCTTGAGGTTATGTGCTCCATCCTGACCTCTCCTTGAAGTTATGCGCTCCATCTTGTCCCTTTCCTTGAGGTTATGTGCTCCATCCTGACCCTCTCCTTGCAGTTATGTTTTCCATCCTGACCCTCTCCTTGAGATTATGTGCTCCATCCTGACCCTTTCCTTGAGGTTATGTGCTCCATCCTGACCCTCTCCTTGAGGTTTAGTGTGTTCCATCCTGACCCTCGAAGTTGAGGTTATGTGCTCTATCCTCACCCTCTCCTTGAGGTTATGCGCTCCATCCTGACCCTCGAAGTTATGCACTCCATCCTGTCCCTTTCCTTGAGGTTATGTGCTCCATCCTACCCTCTCCTTGAAGTTATGCGCTCCATCCTGTCCCTTTCCTTGAGGCTATGTGCTCCATCCTGACCCTCTCCTTGAGGTTATGTGTTCCATCCTGACCCTCGAAGTTGAGGTTATGTGCTCTATCCTCACCCTCTCCTTGAGGTTATGCGCTCCATCCTGTCCCTTTCCTTGAGGTTATGTGCTCCATCCTTCCCTCTCCTTGAAGTTATGCGCTCCATCCTGTCCCTTTCCTTGAGGTTATGTGCTCCATCCTGACCCTCTCCTTGCAGTTATGTTTTCCATCCTGTCCCTTTCCTTGAGGTTTTTTCCTCCATCCTGACCCTCTCCTTGCAGTTATGTTTTCCATCCTGTCCCTTTCCTTGAGGTTATGTGCTCCATCCTGACCCTCTCCTTGAGGTTATGTGCTCCATCCTGACCCTCTCCTTGAGGTTATGTGCTCCATCCTGACCCTCTCCTTGAGGTTGTGTGCTCCATCCTGACCCTCTCCTTGAGGCTATGCTCTCCATCCTGACCCTTTCCTTGTAGTTATGTGCTCCGTTCTGACCTTCTCCTTCCAGTTATGTCCCCATCTAGGCCCCTTTCTTGTAGTAATGTGCCTCATCCTTGTCACCTTGCAGTAGTGCCCAGTCTTGCAGTAATGTCCCCATCCTGCCATCTTGTAGTAAAGCCCCATCCTTGTCCCCTTGTACTAATGCCCCATCCTGCCCCTTCCTAGCAGTTATGTCTGCTTCCTGCCCACTCCTTGTAGTAATGCCCCATCCTGCCCCCTCCTTACAGAAATGCCCCATCATGTCCACATCTTGCAGTAATGCCCCATCACGCCCTCTCCATGTAGCAATGCCCCATCCTGGTAGTATTTCCCCATCATGCCTCCTCCTGGTAGTGTTGTTCCATCATGCACTCTCATGGGACTATTGCCCCTTCATGCCCCCTCCTCGTACTATTGCCCCATCATGGCCCCTCCAGATAGTATTGCCTCTATCATGCCCCATCCTGTAGTATTGCTACAGTCATGCCCCCTCCTGTAGTATTGCCCGCATCATGCCCCCTCCTGTAGTATTGCCAATCATGCCCCCTCCAGTAGTACTGCCCCCTCATGCTCCCTACTGTAGCATTGTCCCATCATGCCCCCTCCTGTAGTAATGCCCCATCATGCCCCCTCCTGTAGTAATGCCCCATCATGCCCCTTCTGTAGTATTGCCCCCATCAAGCCCCCTCCTGTAGTATTGCCCCATCATGCCCCTTCTGTAGTATTGCCCTTATCAAGCCCCCTCCTGTAGTATTGCCCCCTCCTGCAGAAATGCCCCATCATGCCCTCTCCATGTAGTAATGCCGCATCCTGGTAGTACTGTCACATCATGCCCCCTCCTGCTAGTATTGATCCATCATGCCCCCTCCTGCTAGTATTGTTCCATCATGCCCCCTCCTGGTACTATTGCCCATTCATGCCCCCTCCTGGTACTATTGCCCCTTCATGCCCCCTCCTAGTATTATTGCCCCTTCATGCCTTCTTCTAGTATTTTTGCCCCCTTCATGCCCCTCCTAGTATTATTGCCCCCTTCATGCCCCTCCTAGTATTATTGCCCCCATCATGCCCCCTCCAGGTAGTATTGCCCCCACCATGCCCACTCCAGGTAGTATTGCCCCCATCATGCCCCCTCCTGTAGTATTGCCCCATCATACCTCCTCCTTTAGTATTGCCCCATCATGCCCCATATTGGTTGTGATTTATACCATAAAAAAAAAAAAAAAAAAAAAAAAAGATCGTACTCACCTACTGTAGAACTCCCACTTCCACCGCTACTCTCTCTCCTCCTCACGTCTTATCTCCCGCGCGGTTACAAGACGCCGATCGCGTCACATGACCGCAATTGAGTGATCGCGTCACATGGCCGCGATCGCGTCAACGCGGTCACGTGACGCTGGGCTGGGCTAGAAGAGAGTGTCAGAGAGAGGAGAAATGTCTCCTCTGATCCGACACGACAGCTTTGAACTGCCGGTGCCATAGTGACAACAGTTCAACGCAGAGGCGAGGTCACGTGCCAGCGGAGACGGCTCTGCGTGCCCTCTCTGGCACGCGTGCCATAGGTTTGCCATCACTAGTATAGGCGAACCCAAACTTCAAAGTTTGGGGTTCGTACTGGACACGTAGTAACGGTTGTCGAACTCCGAACTTCTAACCTGAAGTCCATGTTACTGTTCGGGTTTGGCACCCAAAAAGGCAAGTATTAGCATGGCTGTTATTGGCTGACACACCACATGAACGGCAGATGTTTACTGGAGTTAACAGTTGCCCAATTCACACGAAGAGGCCAGCGTGAAAGCCGGCAGCTGTGAACTCCAGTGACTTCATTAAGTCGCCACTTCTCACAGCCTTTGGTTCTCACACTGTCCTTAATACTGTCACACTTGGGAGGCCAGGGTAACAGTGAGCTGGACGTAGGGGGTCAGGGGAGCCTACTCTGGCCCTGATACTGGGGTCCCTGGTTTGCCTTGATCTCGGAGAAACCTCTAAAAGGTGAGGAGGTCCGAGTCACCAGCCTAAGTCTGAGAAGCCCTGGGCATAAGCCCCTACCTCCACCCACGGACCACAGCAACTTCCAATGGAGATTAAAAGCAGCAGCTTTGGATCAGCGTCTGCTCACAACAGGTCACAGTCCAGACGTGAACTGAATCAGCGACATCAGGTGGATGTGAGCTGACCCATTTATGGCCGAGGGGTGGGGAGCAACCAGCCCAGGCACGCCCCTCAGCTCACCTAAGCATAAGTTATAGCCATCACACACACCTGCAGCAATCTCACCTGCATAGCCGCACAATGAATAGGAAAAAAAGGCTCAATTCAACAACAGCAACAGCAGAACCCCATGAGCATAGGCAGCCTATACATAACAAATATGTTCAGAAGGCTGCAGTGAGCAAACATGTTTTCTAATGTCAACGCTCACTGCAACTTCCAGTGTAGCAGAGCAGAGGATTGCTGTGACACAACGTTGTGGATTATGTCGAACCTGCGGAGTGTTTTGGGGGTAATAAATGGGTACAACAGGGCATCTGTGGTTTTTATTTCAAATAAAGGATTTTTCTGTGATTGTGTTTATATATTTTGACTTACAGGGTTAGTAATGTGATTTTTGACCACAGAATTTGTTGCATCACATTAGATGTGCTAATTTTGGCTATTTAGCTGGCTCTTCCCAATTGCCCTGGTGCAGTGAAAATGGGGGGTAATATGTGGGGTTGATGATAGCTGTGATTAGTCAAAAATCACAGCTGTCATCAAACACTGGGTTAGTGAGGAAGAGATGTCTATGAGACACGCCTGTCACATGATTGAACTTTCCGGCAGTCCAGCAACCCATGTGACCCAGCGGAATCACTTGAGAACGTCGGAATACGTGACACAGTGGCAGAGGAGTCCAGCAACTATTTCACCTGTAGTCACAGTTGGTGCCAGGAGAACCACTATCTGTGAACTCTGGTGATCTCACTGACATCACCGATACTCATAGTTGGTGGCTTTCACGCTGGCCTCAGTGTGATCGGGAGGCCACTGTGAGCGGTCACCTCTACTAATGTCACTGCTCTCCATGGCCTCCGGATGTTGCAGCGCCATGGATCGTTGTGGGACGTCATTGTGGATTACCTCGGACCTGCACGGGTATTTTGGAGGTTAATATGAAAGCGGGAGGATGTATTTTTTTATTTCAAATGAAGTGTGTGTTTGTGTTTATTTTTTTTCACTTACAGGGTTAGTAATCGGGGTATCTATCATCTCTTCTTTACTAACCCAGGACTTGATGGCAGCCGTCATTTTTGAGAAACATTAAATATAATATATTAACCTGATAGCAAAGGCACCAAGGCAATCAGGATGAGCAGTGTATAGCGCCAGAATTGATGGATCTAATGTGCTGCACCAAATTCTGGCAATGGTCTTATATTTTTGGGCTGGAACAGGCCAATAAACATGGTCTTTTCGAGCCAGATAATAGAAGCCTACAGCTGTCTGCTTTATTTTTCAATTATTTATCTAAGCTGTGGAGTCCCCTCTATTTTTGCTTAATCAGCCAAGGTAAAGCAGATAGCTGCTGGCCGATATTATCAGGCAGAGAAAGTCCCTGGATATTGGAACCTTCCCAGCCTGAAGTCAGCCCACAGCTGCTGCTTTACATTGACTAATCGTCAATACACAGGGGACCTCATGTACTTTTTTTTTAATTACTTATATTACACTACACTTGCAGCTGTCATAATTGGGTTAGGAGCGGAGACAGTCAGTGTGAGGATCGCAGGAATACAGCTGACTGAATGCAATCAGCACAAAGGGTAGGCGGTGGTGGGGGGCATGTATAGCAGTCTAACTGCAACCAATCACAGATGCCGGCACAGATGGTGGGTGGTAGGGGCGTGTATAGCAGTCTGACTACAACTAATCACAGATGGTGGTACAAAGGGTTTGTTTGGAATACAAAAGGTGGTCACATCAAAATATTAATTTGATTTATATTTCCCTTTCATAAATTCACTTTGCATTTCGTTAGTTGAGAAAAAATAACTTTACAATTTTTGCATGATGAAGCCTTTATCAAACTTGCCTCGTTGTGTTAGTACTCACATAACCCTTAACCTGGGTCTGCAGTATGCACTACACTCATATCTGTACAGGTTATTAATATTGTACTTGAATTCTGTTTGTTTTATCCAGGAAGCTCAGTATATCAAGACATTTTCGGCCTGCAGTATATTTACAGGTTTTGCTATACTGCAATACATATCAGTGTTGTTCCTGCCGCTATACCGTTGCAATCATTTCTACTTACTTACATTTTAAATGCCCTGGATAATGAGATACTTAATAATTGAAAAAGCTGCTGACAAGCTCTCCCAGGAAACAGTTGAAGACTTCCCAGTAAACGTGATCTATTGGTCAGTGTCGTGGACCATATATTCTGTAGGTGAAAATTAATGTCCTAGAATACGTCAGATGGTGGGAATTCTCTGTAGTATATCTTTCATCATGTCGTTATCGGTTATAATAAGTAGAAAGGTCATGCAGCTGTATGGATGATAAATATCACAAAAATAGCCAGCAATTCTTTATGTAACTAAATAAGCCCTTGCGCCAGGTTAATGCAATTTTGCCCAAAAATCTATCTCTTGGCAGGTTCCTGGCTATCGCCCGTCAGGCGTTTATGTGCTACCATAGGCACTTGCCCATCACCATCAGTCATGGACCTGTAACACAGTTTCAAGGGTTTAGAAGAGAAGTGCAATTGTAGATTTCATTAGTCTTTTAAAAAGGACCTGTCACCAGGCCAAAAGTAGCACATTTTTGTTTTTCTTTTAAAATGCACCTGTCACCAGTTTGGGGGATGTAAACCCTGCACACCAGCTGTAACAATGTAATTGGGGTTCCTGAAACCCCTTTATATCACAAGACATCCCCCTGCATACCTCAGAAAAAGAGAATTTTAATCTGTTCCACGCTGTATGGTAATTTCAGTTAAAGGGGACCTGTCACCCCCTAGTGCATCCTCCTCACCTGTGTCGGCGTGTAAGAGTCTGATCTCGCGCAGGCGCACAGTGAATACTTGTCAGGAGTGGCAGCTGACGTCACGGTCTCGCTGTGAATCTGTGTGAGATCAGACACTTACACGCCAGCGCAGGCGAGGAGGGGGCTGCAACAGACAGGAGGAGGAATAGAGCAGCAGGAGGTGGCACAGAGCGCTTGGAGGCGGGGAGAAGCCCTGTGGCAGCAATGACTCCATAACCAGGAATGCCTTCCGGACCCCTTCCCTGAATGTGTCGCGCCCCACTCGTCCGTGCGCGACTAAAGGGGTACTGCACCCAGACAAGTGTGTGTGGTATCCCTGTCACCAGAGAATGGTAATTTTAATCTGAGGCCTCATCCCTGCATTCATACACTTAGGTTAGGGGACCTTTTGGTTAATCCGTTGCTAGGGAACAGTCCCGGTGGGAGGAGCTAAAGTGTAGTGATATAAGCAGGAGTGACAGTTAGTCAGTGAGTGAGTAGTCGTCGTGAGGAGATTGAAGTGGAGTGGGCCTGTAAAGGAAGGCAGCCCAGACAGAAAAGGGATCCCTGGCTTGAGGAAGCCCGGGGCCGGACAATGCCGAAAACTGGTCCGGAGGGAACACAGTCCAAGAAGGAGTACCGGCTCCGAGTGCGGTGCAGGAAAGTTTAGCTCTGAGCCGCCAAACCCGGTGGGTCGAAGGCCTTTCATATAGCCCCGACCTGGCCCGACACGCACGTCCTCCCCAGGAGCTCCAAACCGGGTTAAGCCCCTTAGAGAGGGAAGGATAACCTCTATATACTCAACAGGCCTGGTAGGAAGAGGGCTCCGTGCAGGGCCGCGCACAGATAGTAAGGAGAGCGCAGTGAAAAGGACAGAGATTCTACCAGAAGGAACACCATTGAGGGCCTCAGAGAGACTTTACATCTGTGGCGCCCCTGCGGGTATTAGCCACAGTATAAGATCATAATAGTTGCACTCACTTAGAAAGCCATGCCACTGCACTACCACCTTTGGCCAGTAGGGGGAGCTCCAGAGACACCAGAGACTTCCCTAGAGATAAAACACTGGTTTGAGGTAAATTTTCAGACAGTTGGAGCCAGGAGCTCAGAGTGACAGGAGCTGCATTGAGTTCCTGAGGACTGGCTGACAATTTCCAGGGCCAAGCCATCGGTCTGAGGAGGAGAAAACTGATAAGAGGAACACTTTCAGAATCGGGTAGCATCATTATCTACCCTAGATAAAAAGCGCAGATACGGATACCGGATCCGTGGCTGCATTAGTTATATACAATACAGCAACCGGAAAATGTGAGGTAACAACAAGCTTCACAGGGCCAGACACAGCAACATACTAAGAGTTCAGCAGTACTCCCGGAGGGGGTAAGCAGAGAGAGACAAAGGACTCAAGTTGCCTGTTGAGTGGGACCCAGAGAGGACAGATTTGGGCCGGCAGCGAGTTCACACACGGCAGCAGGGCCACATAGACAGCGCAAGCAGGAGGTAAAGGACCCGGTGGGGCCTGAGCAACTGAACCCCTATTGCAGACTCCGGAGACGGGACTTGTTGTATTATAGTTTGGTTGAAAGTAAACCAGTTAAACCTCATCTGTGCCTCAGCCTCTGATTTAACAGCTACCATCTATCCAGGATTGGGACCATCACCGCTGAGAGAATTTGCTGTGAATCAAGTAAGTGTCTGTGTCCTTAACATCTCCTCACCATACTTCCATCTTCATCCATCATTAACTTTAACATCACCTGTCCAGGGGACCCTACAACCCTACCCGGAAAAGGGCTATACCATCTCAGCTGCCTCTCACCATCATCCCCTGGCCAGTACAAGGCAGCGGTGGCCATATATAGCCACATTATTCCGGGTGGCGTCACGACAATAACATCTACAAACTTTATAAATTATATAAACTTCTAAATCCCCTGTAAATACCCCCTTTTAGGAGTGTGCCAGCCTGGGGCCACGGCCTGGGTCCAGCCACCAGTGACTCCCCCAAGGAAAGGGACCCTGCGCCGGGTATCCCGGTCCCCTAAGCTGGGCGGCACATCTCTTTTTGGCGTCACGAACAGGATTTACCGTGCCTGGTTAAATCGGGTACTGTGTGCCGTGATTAATGCCGAAAATTGTGAGAAAATCCGAGAAAAATTGACTTTTTTATCAAAAAGTGATTTTCCCATTGGAAACCATTGAAATAGACTTTTCCCCATTGACTAACATTGAAACAAAATGGCCGCCAGCCTCTGAGGTAAAATTGCATCATCACTAATTACCTCATAACTGCCACAGCACGAGACTGCTATTTGAACTGTGTCATAGCCCTGAGCTCTGATCTGACTGAAAAATTTCATATTCCGCCATTACTGAGCTCGCGGCGAGCAGAAGCAGCAGGGGGCGTGTCTTTGTGGGCGGCACCAAGCTGAGAACTCTGACGTCGGCAAAAGGGGAAAACCAATCCTGCTGCACAGCGGAACGATTATACACCATCCCTACGAAAGCAGAGGACCGGAAGGGTCCGGATTAACTAAGGGGGCGCAACATGTCGCAGCACGGAGACGCCGAAACACCCGGCGACACAAATGCAGCTGAAGCACAAAACAGAGCGCTCGGCAGCACAGCGGCGCAAGGTGCAGCGCCCATTATGCCGATGTTGATGCCATATACCCCAGGTGCGCCATGGCTTCCAGTGTATGAAGGTAAGCCTAATACTTTTGATGATTTTAAAGAAAAACTGCTGGCCTATTTAAACATGTTTCCAATGGCAGAAGCTCAGCGTGTCGGTTTGCTGATGGCACAGTTAAGTGGTAATGCCAAGCGAGAAGTCACAGCATGGTCCGCTGATCTAAAAGACACTGCTGAGCATATTCTAGCTGGATTAAAGGCAGTATTTGAAACTACTGCTGGTAGCAAAGCAAAGACCAAATTCTTCAATTGCAAACAAAAGGCCAATGAGAGTGTGAGAGACTTTGCCCTGAATTTACAGGAGGCCCTTAAAGCGCTTACACTGGCTGAACCAATGTTTAACACTGGCGCTGATAAATTGCTAAAAGATCAATTCATTGAGGGACTATTAACCCCTTCTTATCGAGGGCATGCGAGTATGCTGACTTTCAAGGACCCTGAAGTGACATTTGCCCAGTTAAAGGAGAGCGCTATTCGTCTCCAGCAGGCAGAGGCACTTTGGGATCAGGATCCTGAGCAATCCATTACAGAAACCCCTCAACAACAGAGAGTGCTAGTGACATCAGTTAAGCCCCTGGAGGCCAGTGCTAATGATGCTTTCCAGCAAAAGCTTGACTCTCTAACAGACATTGTCACCTCAATGGCTAAAACCATGCAGGAAATGAGAGAATCACAGACTACATCCAAGATGGAGTTGGCGAACCGCAGAGAGGATATTCCCTGGATGAGACCCCAGAGATACCCAGCGTGGAGAGGACGACCCAACGACCGTTACCAGCCGGATGGACAGCCTATTTGCCGCCGTTGCCGGAAGCCAGGCCACATCGCCCGCAATTGTGATTTAAACAAGGATCCCCTGGGAATGCGGGCCGCTTCGCAGGAGTGAACTTTCAAGGCCCAACATCCTGGCACGATAAGTACGTCGGAGGACGTCCCATTATTCCCATCGTGCTGGACGGTATTCCCATCAATGCCTTGTTGGACACTGGTTCCCAGATTTCATCTATACCACATATCCTTTATAAGAGGTACTGGGCAGATTCAGACATTGATAAAAGACCATCTAATGTTGAGCTAAGTATATATGCTAGTAATGGAAAATTGGTACCACAAGTAGGATTTAGAGAGATGACCATTAAGATTGGTAGAGCAGAATTAAAAAATCAGGGTATCATAATTGTTGATGTTAACCGACGGGAACCTTCTGTATTGATAGGTATGAATGTTTTAGAAAATTGTTTTTCCGAGGTTATTACTATTTTACAGCAATTTGCGGAAACTGCCCAATCCTGCCAGCAGAGAATTCTCCGGAGAGAGATAAAAGCATTGGTGCTGAAGCAACAAGTAAAGGTTGCAGGTGGAGAAATCGGCAGTGTGAGGGTAAGTGACCCAATTCCTATAGTGATACCTCCAAAAACTGAAATGCTGGTATGGTGTAGAGCAGCCATTGGTATTAAAGGACGAGATTACCAAGCCTTGGTAGAGCCTGTGTACACTGATAGTAGACCCACGATATTAACGGCTAGAGGAATAGTCGAGGTACACAGGGGAAGAGTGCCCATACGTCTTTTGAATTGTGGAGAGGAAGAGGTCACTTTACCAAGGTACGCTACAATGGCCAAGCTATACACTGTTGACAACAATGCCATCACAGCCATTGGGCCCTTGAATCCGTCATGTCAGGCGGACGACAATGGTTCAAGTGGAGAATTAGAAGATTGGTGTCAGCAGCTGCATATAGGTACAGATTCAACACCTACCCACCAAAAACAAGGGGTGTACCGACTAGTAGAAGAATATGAACGGGTCTTCAGTAAACACCCATTAGACTTCGGACAGATTAAAGGGGTAGAACATACAATTCCTACCGGTAACCACCCACCAATAAAAGAGAGATATAGACCCATACCGCCCGCTCATTATCAATGTGCTAAAGACATGCTGAGGGAGATGAAACAGGCCGGGGTAATAAGAGACAGTTGTAGCCCCTGGGCAGCCCCTCTGGTAATAGTTAAAAAGAAAGACGGAACCATGAGAATGTGCGTAGACTACCGGCAGATTAATCACATTACCCATAAAGACGCCTACCCCTTACCTAGAATTGAAGAGTCATTAGCTGCTTTAAGATCTGCTAACTATTTTTCCACCTTAGACTTAACAAGTGGGTATTGGCAAGTCCCTGTGGCTGAGGAAGATAAAGAGAAGACAGCGTTTACCACACCGATGGGTCTCTGTGAATTTAATTGTATGCCGTTCGGACTCTGCAATGCACCCGGTACCTTTCAGCGATTGATGGAATGCTGTCTCGGACACAAGAACTTTGAAACCGTCCTTCTGTACCTAGATGATGTAATAGTCTACTCAAAGACTTACGAACAACATCTACAAGACCTAGCAGAAGTGTTCGAGGCCATATCCCGGTATGGTATGAAGATCAAGCCATCAAAATGTCACCTTCTAAAGCCAAAGGTACAATACCTGGGACACGTTGTAAGTTCAGAAGGAGTAGCACCGGATCCCGAGAAAGTAACCGCAATAAGGGATTGGCCAAGACCTACCAGCGTGAAACAGGTGAGGCAATTCCTGGGACTGGTGGGCTACTATCGTAGATTCATCCAAGGGTTCACCAAGCTAGCAGCACCTCTACAAGACATCCTGGTAGGGCAGTCAAAGAAGCCTTCAAACCGCAATACTCCTTTCCAGTGGAGTGATGAGAGGGAAGATTCCTTTGAAAAGTTGAAGAAGGCATTGACCGGAGAAAAAGTTCTGGCATACCCCGATTACCATCAACCTTTCATCCTTTACACAGATGCCAGTAATGTGGGACTGGGAGCAGTACTATCTCAGAAGCAAGGAGGCAAGGAGAAAGTCATCGCCTTTGCAAGTAGAAAGCTCCGGCCTACTGAAAGAAATCCTGAAAATTACAGCTCCTTCAAGTTAGAACTACTGGCAGTAGTCTGGGCTGTGACTGAGCGTTTCAAACACTACTTGGCAGCTGCAGAATTCACCGTCTATACTGATAACAACCCATTGACCCACCTGGATACAGCCAAGCTAGGTGCGCTGGAACAGCGATGGATAGCCCGGCTGTCTAATTACAACTTCGTGATCAAGTATAGAGCAGGCCGAAAGAATGGAAATGCAGACGCCTTATCCCGGATGCCGCACTTGAGAGACGTGGAAGAAGAACCGGTAGAACTTGAAGAAATTGAACTACCCGCCTTCCATCGTCCCAAGGTAGGACAGTATCAATCCAGTGCCTACCAGAAACATCAACAGGTGAATCTCAACCCATTAGCACACCACAGATGGGCTGACACTCAAGACAGCAATCCAGCTGTGAAGTTGGTGAAAGAACTGCTGACTGAGCAAAGTGCGTATCCCAATGAAAATGCTCCAAAAGAGACACATCAACTCTGGAAAGAGAGAGGCAAAATGTTCCTGTACCAAGGAAAGCTGTGCAGAAGATATACCAATCCAAAGACGCATGAGCTAGTATGGCAGATCATTGTGCCTAAACAAGATGTAAAAATGGTCCTAGAAGCTTATCACAATGGTGCTGGTCACTTCGGGTGGAAAAAGCTAGAAGTACTTTTAAGAGAAAGATTCTACTGGGTTGGAATGAGAAGATCAATTGAAGAATGGTGCAGAAACTGTGGTCCGTGCAACCTCAGAAGAAAAGATCTAAAAAACCAAAGAGCACCACTCCAGCCTATAGTTACCAAGCAACCACTTGAGCTCGTAGCAATAGACCACGTGAAATTGACACCAAGCCGGTCCGGCTATGTCTATGCTTTAACCATCGTGGACCATTACTCACGCTTCCTGGTAGTAGTGCCCGTGAAAGATCTCACTGCAAAGACAGCAGCTAAGGCGTTCCAGACATACTTTTGCAGACCTCATGGATATCCGGAACAAGTACTCGCAGACCAAGGTACAGCATTTGAATCAGAGATCTTCAGAGAATTTTGCAATATGTATGGCTGCAAGAAGATCCGTACAACAGCCTATCATCCGCAAACAAATGGCTTATGCGAAAAAATGAACCATATTGTAATTGATCTCTTAAAGACTTTACCAGAGACAGAGAGAAACCTATGGCCAGAGAAATTGCCTGACTTGGTAGACCTCTATAACAATGTCCCGGTAAGCTCCACAAACTGTACCCCAGCTTACCTTATGCGTGCAAGACCTGGCAAGCTACCAATAGATCTAGAAATGGGCATCGTAAAACCTGACGCAGAAGTG
This sequence comes from Allobates femoralis, assembly GCA_033576535.1. Taxonomy (NCBI): domain Eukaryota; kingdom Metazoa; phylum Chordata; class Amphibia; order Anura; family Aromobatidae; genus Allobates; species Allobates femoralis. The sequence continues at coordinate 508,356,662 of JARQOC010000001.1, read as the reverse complement.
CAGGATTCCAACTGGGACTCCCTACGCCAACAACAGTATCGCCAAGTGCAAGAATGCGTAGAAAGGAATCTCCAGAAAACTAGAGAAAGACAAGAGCAATACTTCAACCAGAATGCTCTAGCAACCCCATTAAAACCTGGTGATCAAGTGCTCAAGAGAAACCGTCGCACTAATAAACTGGACAATCAGTGGGAATCCGCCCCATATACAGTTTTACCAATGAGAGTGAACAATCCTAAAATGTGTCTTATAAGCAAAGATGGTGGATTAACATCAGTACTAGTGTCAAGAGACAATCTAAAACTATGTCCAGAGACATTGAAAGAAAAAGAAGTCATTCAACCTGAACCAGAAGTTATTCAACCAGTACCGGTTCAACCTGTTGACGAAAAAGAAGAAGATGGAGTATATCACACCTATTTAGGAGACTTTCCTAAAACCTGGCCAACCTACAATGGTGCAGTAGTAGTTCCCATGATGGCCTTCTATCAAACACCAGAGCCTGTAATACCAGAAGCCCCAAGACCAATAGAATTAGAAGCAGACCCTGTACCACAAGACGTTCCAAAACAGGAAGAACAAATTCCTAGTAATAATAGTCCTGGACACGGTGGAATTGCCAACCCCACAAATGTGGAATTATCCCTAGCAGAACCAGAAGTACTTACTAGGTATACGTCCACTCACACCATCACATTGAGTACACCCAGTACACAAGCGTTACGCAGATCACAGCGTAGTACTCAGGGTCAATTACCAGCAAGATATGCAGACTACCAAATGTAAATAGATATTTCAACCAGAAATATCTGAAAGGAACTTGTTTAGTTGTTAATCAGTAGTTATTAGATGTAACGTTAAAAAGCTCAGTACCTACAGAGACTATTCTGTATGAACTACTTGCATATTCTTGAACTCTTTTCTTCATTTATCAGCCCGGAGGCGGTAAATTAAAGCTCCGGAAAGACTGTTTTTTGAACATTCTTAAATTATTCATAAACTTTGTTGGAAAAATGGACGCTAATTGCAGTGCCTTTCCTAACAAATAAATAGCCCTCAAGGACAGAGCTGTATTAATGGACGCTATTTGAAGTGACTTTTTACAAGACTCTATTTTTTAAACTTGAGTGGTTTTTGTAACTTTTTATTTTTTTTTAAGACTCTGTAGATATTATCTGTTATATCTTATGTTTATTGTCCCACAGTCCCGGAGTACTGTTCTTAACTAAGGGGGAATGTGGCGCCCCTGCGGGTATTAGCCACAGTATAAGATCATAATAGTTGCACTCACTTAGAAAGCCATGCCACTGCACTACCACCTTTGGCCAGTAGGGGGAGCTCCAGAGACACCAGAGACTTCCCTAGAGATAAAACACTGGTTTGAGGTAAATTTTCAGACAGTTGGAGCCAGGAGCTCAGAGTGACAGGAGCTGCATTGAGTTCCTGAGGACTGGCTGACAATTTCCAGGGCCAAGCCATCGGTCTGAGGAGGAGAAAACTGATAAGAGGAACACTTTCAGAATCGGGTAGCATCATTATCTACCCTAGATAAAAAGCGCAGATACGGATACCGGATCCGTGGCTGCATTAGTTATATACAATACAGCAACCGGAAAATGTGAGGTAACAACAAGCTTCACAGGGCCAGACACAGCAACATACTAAGAGTTCAGCAGTACTCCCGGAGGGGGTAAGCAGAGAGAGACAAAGGACTCAAGTTGCCTGTTGAGTGGGACCCAGAGAGGACAGATTTGGGCCGGCAGCGAGTTCACACACGGCAGCAGGGCCACATAGACAGCGCAAGCAGGAGGTAAAGGACCCGGTGGGGCCTGAGCAACTGAACCCCTATTGCAGACTCCGGAGACGGGACTTGTTGTATTATAGTTTGGTTGAAAGTAAACCAGTTAAACTTCATCTGTGCCTCAGCCTCTGAGTTAACAGCTACCATCTATCCAGGATTGGGACCATCACCGCTGAGAGAATTTGCTGTGAATCAAGTAAGTGTCTGTGTCCTTAACATCTCCTCACCATACTTCCATCTTCATCCATCATTAACTTTAACATCACCTGTCCAGGGGACCCTACAACCCTACCCGGAAAAGGGCTATACCATCTCAGCTGCCTCTCACCATCATCCCCTGGCCAGTACAAGGCAGCGGTGGCCATATATAGCCACATTATTCCGGGTGGCGTCACGACAATAACATCTACAAACTTTATAAATTATATAAACTTCTAAATCCCCTGTAAATACCCCCTTTTAGGAGTGTGCCAGCCTGGGGCCACGGCCTGGGTCCAGCCACCAGTGACTCCCCCAAGGAAAGGGACCCTGCGCCGGGTATCCCGGTCCCCTAAGCTGGGCGGCACACATCCTTTGGTGACTACCTGGCCAGCTACCTGAAATCAAGTGACTGTGTACCAATGACAATGGCTGTGTAACCTGAAAAGCTGCTTCACGTCACCAGTAAACACCTATGCAGAGTAAGAAGATTTCCTGTGTCTTATTTCTACGAAGTCGGTCACCCGTGTTTCAGTCTCAAGGAGAAGACTGAGCCTCTCCTGTTGTGAAACAATTTCTTTACCTCACTGCCCTGGGGACTTCGCTCTGCCTGCAAGGAGCGACATCATCTGGCTGCCTACCCATCGTCCCCGGAGGTCTGCTGGCAGCACTGGTGCCATCATCAGATACTGCAGGTGGCGTCACGTTAAAAAAAACTTTTATTGTTCTATTGCAGGGGCGGGGAACCATTTTCCTGCCGGGGGCCATTTGGAAATTTCTACCATCCTTCGGGGGCCGTACAAAACTATCAACTTGAAAATGACCCGCTATATTTGATTAAACAATCAACTCACCCCTACTGAGGTGGTTGGAGCTGCTTCTCTTTGGTGTGAGTGATATTGGTCATGTTGCTTCTCAACTGCTTTTCCAGGTTTGCTAGAGCCCTAGACACCACAGGAGAGGCTGGGAACATATACCTCACTGGGGAGGCCGAGGCTGGGCCATAGAGATTACTGGGGAGCTGGATTTAAAAGGCAGTCAGTAAAACACGTCTGCCAGCCTGAACTCTGTGTGCCCCAGGAATCTGCCCGGGGACGCAAAAAAGTCATCGAGGGCCACATTTGGCCCTGAGGCTGAGGTTCCCCACCCCTGCTGTAACCTCTCTATATGCCCAGGCGTCTCCCTTCATGCCTCAGATAAAGATAATTAACTTTTATTCTCTCACGGGCTGTATGTAAATGACTCCTGAAAAGATCTGGGGGGGGGGGGGGTCTGCTCTCTGTGGTCCTTGCCGCCCCATGCCTGCAAAACCAGCCCTGCTCTATTGAAACTGCCGCTCCGCCTGTGTATGCATGTTGAGTGACAGGCACAGCTCTCGCGCCTGTGCAGTGGCGTGGGTCACTGTGCTCCATTGATGCTGAACAAGGCCAGAAGTCTTGCGAGATCTGTGAAGTCTCGCGAGATCTGTGCAGCTTCAATTGAGCACAGTGACCGGCCTTCAATAAGTGTCCATGTCCATTAAAGGAAATCTGTCAGCAGCATTTTGCTATGTAATCTGTGACCTGCATGGTGTAAACTCGGCTGCATACTACATACTACATGTAAGAACTCTGTACCAGAACTCCTGCACCCAGTAAACTAAGTGATAATCACTGGATTCAGTGTTTCATTCCTACATTACGTTGCCTTCAAATAAGGAAGCACCTGGTGACAAATTCGGTTTAAGTCTCAAAAAATGTTGTACATTGAAGAGTTAAAAAAATTAAAAGCCCACGCAAGTAAACTTATTGCTGTGGGTGGTATAGCACAAATGCTGTACCTACCAACTAGCAGGAAATATACAGAATATATAATAACACTCGAGAGCTGCACTAAGGAAACAAGATTTACACAATCTTACCAAAGAAAACATACAAAGAATACTGCCTGCAGGAGAGGAATAAAGTACCGCCTGATGACTAACATGCCTACAATTCTTCTACAATAGAATGCAAATTAAGCCTTGTCCAATATGCAATTCTGTGTACCAAGGAGTAAGAGCGCGCCCAAATGTCTTTTCCGAATGCCTCCGTAATATGGAAAAGAATTAAAGGAGTCATCCAGTCTAAATTGACATATCTGCAGTCGCTGTGCTGTGAGGATTTGCTGGTATCTGAGCCAGGAACAGAAGTTGCCGGCCGTAGGTATGCGATACGCAAACCCGGCCAGAATCCAACCAGAACATGGTATTCCAGATCTGCACGATGTGACCAACTACCACCCAGATGACGCTGATCAGCAGCATAAAGCTGCGTCCGCAAGTCGCATATTTGTTGCAAAGCTTCACAATCTGTACCAAAACTCTGCAATATAGTACAGTACAATGGGATATAACAAATGAGATTCACTCTGGGCGTAAAGAAAGTCGACTCTTGACGAGCCGCCGATATTCAAACCGGTTGCAGAAATGTTGCGAAAGGTTTGACTGCAATGTTTGGAGTGAAATCACAAGTGCATATCTGTATATTCTACAGTCTCCAACAAAGGAGCAGCCCAATAACTAGGTAATATACAGACAGATTGGTACAAACCAGTACAATTTGCATGTAATGAAGAGTGGCATTAAAGGGGCTTTCCAAGACTAAATTTTCCATAGAATAAGTCATCAGTACTAGATTAGGGGGGAATCTCACTCCGGTCCATCCTACTAATCAGCTGGAATAAGGGGGGTATGAGGTGGATGACAGCAGCCCTCATCACTGTTTTGTGGCCCCTACAGAGTGCTGCACTTCATTGGGAGACAAAGTGGACACTAAGCTACAAATAGGGTTGCTGGTTTCTACCCATACATTGCTTAGCTATGGCAGTTGCTAGCTGATTGATGAAGGTGTCGAGTGTCGGACCCCATCTCATATTCATGAACTTATCTGCAGATACTTCATCAATTATGAGGTCCCGAACTTTTTTTAGCCTAAAATCTGACGGACTGTTCAGTATTAATGGTGAACAACTTCACCATCTTCTCATTAAGACGTACTACTCAATATCAGTCCCCTCTCCTATCATTGAGGTGTGGATAAAGGGGTTGCTCACAATTACAACACACCATCCATTTACACAATAGATGAAAAGTCTCCAAATGCTGTGGGTCCCAATTGCACACCGTTCAACTAACTCCACCAGCCCCATAGATCACAATCTCATAGTACCATAATTCCAGGGCTATGGAGTTATTAAGCCAAACCACCGACTCCTTCATACATGGCTCCTGTTAAAGTGATACATTTATTGTAGTACAATGTGAACATCACATTTTAATCATTATTATGATACAATAATCAATGTATTTAGATAGAACATACCGTATATATCGTGTATAAGCCGAGTTTTTCAGCCAAAATTTGGGCTGAAAAGTCTCCCCCTGGCTTATGCACGAGTCAATACGGGTGGGGGCTGTGGAGGCTGGAGGAGGCGGGGGGAGGCTGCTGTATGAGCGGCCCGTCACGTGGGTCCGCTCATTATATATGCACTGCTTCCCCTGTCAATCAGCGGCAGGGGGAAAGCAATTCATATATGCCCCAAATGCTGGCACTCTCCCCCTTTGTAAGGGCCCCCCCCGGTTATATTACCATCCCGGTCTTCTGATCAGCGCCGCTCCTCGGTGCTCCGTCCGTCCAGTACATCCGGGATCCCCGGCCGTGCAGGCATATGACGTCATCGTGCGACGGCCGGAGATCCCGGATGCAGCGAGGACGGAGGACGGAGCATGAAGAACGGAGCACCGAGGAGCGGCGCTGATCAGAAGACCGGGATGGTAAGATAAGCAGATGGGGGGGTGAGTGCCAGCATTTGGGGGCAGCTGGGTACCCCAGGGGGCTGCTGGGTACCCCCTGGGGGCTGCTGGGTACCCCCAGGGGGCTGCTGGGTAACCCCTGGGGGCTGCTGGATACCCCTTGGGGGCTGCTGTATACCCCCAGGGCTGCTGTATATACTGCTGGGGCCTGTATACCACTGGGGCTGCTGTATACTACTGCTGGTGCTGCTATATACTACCACTGGGGCTGCTATATACTACCACTGGGACTGCTGGGGCTGCTATATACTACCACTGGGGCTGCTATATACTACCACTGGGACTGCTGGGGCTGCTATATACTACCGCTGGGGCTGCTATATACTACCACTGGGGCTGCTATATACTACCACTGGGACTGCTGGGGCTGCTATATACTACCACTGGGGCTGCTGGGGCTGCTATATACTACCACTGGGGCTGCTGGGGCTGCTATATACTACCGCTGGGACTGCTGGGGCTGCTATATACTACCGCTGGGGCTGCTATATACTACCACTGGGGCTGCTATATACTACCACTGGGACTGCTGGGGCTGCTATATACTACCACTGGGGCTGCTGGGGCTGCTCTGCTATATACTACCACTGGGACTGCTGGGGCTGCTATATACTACCGCTGGGGCAGCTATATACTATCACTGGGGCTGCTATATACTACCACTGGGACTGCTGGGGCTGCTATATACTACCACTGGGGCTGCTGGGGCTGCTATATACTACCACTGGGGCTGCTGGGGCTGCTATATACTACCACTGGGGCTGCTACATACTACCGCTGGGGCTGTTATATACTACCACTGGGGCTGCTATATACTACCACTGGGACTGCTGGGGCTGCTATATACTACCACTGGGGCTGCTATATACTACCACTGGGGCTGCTGTATACTACCACTGGGGCTGCTGTATACTACCACTGGGGCTGCTGGGGCTGCTATATACTACCACTGGGGCTGCTGTACACTACCACTGGGGCTGCTGTATACTACCACTGGGGAGGCCTGTATACCACTGGGGGGGGGCCTGTATACCACACTGCTGGGGGCTGTATACCTGTGCTGGGGTCCACCCTCGGCTTATACACGAGTCAATAGGTTTTTCCAGATTTTTGGGGCAAAAGTAGGGGGGTCGGCTTATACACGGGTCGGCTTATACACGATGTGAGGTAGCAAGGGGAATGGTGGTAGAGGGACGCTATGTTTCCCCAAGGATGGTGAGCTACTGCATGTATGGGACAGGAGATGCTTACATGAGCATAGGTGAGGTAGGTGTGGCCACAGTTACTTAGAACGGTGGCTGTTGGTAGAGCCTGTTATGGGACCTCATCTATGAGGAATGGGGGAAGGTTTTGGGCGGGCCTCCATTCCTCATCTCCTGCCCCAGGCTTTTGAAGTAGCTGGGAGGGAAAGACAGGTGGGAGAGATTAGGCCGGTGGAGACGGCTGTCAAGGTGTTGTGAGATGAGATCAGACGGCAGAGGAGTGCAGCCTGTGGGAAAGTAGCCTGTGAGAGCACAGGGAGTGTGTACCGGACCCCAAGGTGGGGTAGGACCCCTAGGCGAGCTCCAGGAGGAGCAGGTTTAGCGCCGATGCTGTTATCCTGATGAAAGGACTATTTCTGTTATTTTGCCATTGTGTGCAATAAAACACACTTGTTTGGACTGAGCCTGAGTGTCACTGCCTTACTTGCTGCTGCTATAGAGACTGATCCCTACAACGAGTATATACGGTAATTCATAATAATCAGCACATGCTACATTGAACTACTGTACCCAATATATTACCGTATACATTTTAGGAGTTGTTTCATTTGATACTAAGACTCCAACTCCACCAATATGGGCACAGACTCAGACTCTGCAGCCCTGGCTAATTCTTTATGCCATGCTTACAGTGCCCAGGGAAAGGACGCCTAAGACACTGGGCAGGAAGTAGTTTGCAAGTCAGTAGTTTAGAAAATACCATTCAAAAAACCAACTACCCCAAAAAATTAAAAATGTCAAATATATATTTATATCGACAGACAGACAGAGCGAGAGAGAGATCACAACTTAGGACGCCTTCATACATGCGTTTTTTTCTTTTTTTATCTAGTGAAGACCCGGCTCTATTAAAACCGGAATGCAAACCGGATCCACTTGCATTTGGTTTCTGCCTGATCCAGCAGAAACCGTGTTTTTTTTATCTCCCAACAGAAACACAACATGTATCGCTTTATCGGATCAGAAAGAAACTGGATCTAAGCGGATCCAGTATGGTTTGGCATAAATTGAAATAGAAGAGAATGGGCACCGGAACCGGTTTTACCGGATCATGCCAGATCTGGTAAAACTGAATCCAGTAGGCCTACTGAGCATGCAGGTCTCACTAGGTACATAGACAGAAGGATAAATGGAACTCATCAGTTTCTTGCTCTCCCTCTGCTTACTATCAGCAGCCTATCAGTGTTAACTCCGAGGACACAATGGCAGCACCGAGAGCTTCGGCCGTGCCTGCGGTCAGCTGACAGTTACCATGGTAACCTCAAACTGCACGACTGACATGGAAGAAGCTCTCGGTCTGTGCCTAGAGGTCAGCCATAGCTCTCGGTGCAGTCATTGTGTCCTTGGAGCTTGTCCTGACCGGATGCTTTCTCCTTCAGCAAAATGTCCAATGCAGTGGAGCTCAGTGTGCTTCATGGGACCTTATCAGCGGGAGTATGTTGATGGGACTCAATAAATGGGAAAATGAGGGTTGTCAGTCTGATTTATTTCAAGGAATTTTCTGTGTATGTGTTTATTAACCCTTCACTTACCGGATGGGTAATGGGTGCGTATCATAGACTCCTGACCACTACCAATTTGGGCTTAATGAGAAACTATCAATGCTCACCTGTCATTAACCCCTTCCATCACCCGATGCCGCCACACCAGGGCATTAGGAAGAGCCGGGAAAAGAGCCAGGAATTGGCAATTCAAATGCATGTGCAAACTTCTGGGGCTGCTGCAGGCTGCTATTCTATAGCGTATGGGGTCCAATAATATGGGCCTTACCATGCTGAGAACACCAGCTGCCAAGTTTTACCTTGGCTGGCAATCGAAAAAAAGAGCAAGGCTCAAACATTTTTTTTACAATTACTTTTTAAAATAATTTAAAAAAATAATGGGCTCCCCTGTATTTTTGATTGCCAGCCAAGGTAAAACTAGACAGCTGGGGGCTGCAGCCAGCAGCTGTCCGCTTTATCTTTACTGAGAATGAAAAATACAGAGGACTCTGCTTTTTTTTCCCATTATTTATTTATTTAAGACACATATGACAGCAGGTTGATTGCATTCACTAATGTATATGACAACCAAGCAAAGACACTGGAAGTAAGAAGTGAGAAACTGATGAGCTCTATCTTTATCTGTCTATCTACCCATCGGAGGATCCTCAAAAGGATCTGGAGAAAAAACGGACAATAAGCCTGATGCCGACGGCCAGTAATATACCGGATCCTGCTGATGGATCACCTATGTTACAGATGTGGTGATCCCCGGCTGAATCCTGTTTTACAATAAAAAGTGAGTGCGATTCAATGCGGTTTTTGATCAAATGACTGCATTTGTAAAAGTGCCCTTAGTAGCATGCAGTATGTGTCCCTTTAAATGTTGTGCTTTTTTTATCATCAAAATCATTTATTGCCAAATGGAAAGCTCTTAATTCTCCTAAGGCTTGCAAATTTGGTTTTTCTGGTTAGCCAATGAAGATGACACTCCTGTATGGGAGGAAAAAAAGGAACCACATATAAGTCTGTAAATGTCTTGCTTCCATAAACATTCAACTAACCGGATTTGCCCATACTAAAACACAGGAATAAATGCGCAGCACAACACGTTCTCCACTTCAAAACCATCAATTTTCATCAACTTGAAAACAGAATAAACATGCACTTAAAATAGACAGTCGCCCCTGCAGTTATTCACTTGCTGAATGCATCAGCACCTTTCAATATGAAATTCTAAGAAATTTAAAATACAAAAATGGAACAAAAAAAAAAAGAGAAAGAAAACAATTTCCTTTTGTACTGCTAAAGCAGCAAATAGAAAGAGATAACAAAACATGTTTTTGCAAGAAGATAAGCACAGTAAGCCCTGGACATATACACCTATCTCCTAAAATTTTGCTTTGAAGCTTATGAATCATGTACGGAGCCATAAAGCGTAATGTGTGTGTGTGTGTACCTACTATCCCAATTTTTGTATGAATCCAAGAGGGAAATAGATTGAGGTATGTTTCATCAGATGCTGCGAGTTTTGAGGTGTTCCTCCATAAAACTATTGCGTGAAATATTAAAGGGAATTTCTCACCCGTTTCACGGTACCCAAACACGATAACATAAGAAAGTTGTCAAGTTCCCTGTGAGGCCAAAAATATAATGACTAAAAGTTAACTAATATATTTTGGGTACCCTAAAATAATGTGAATTGAAGAGCTCAGTTTACAAAAAAAAAACCTCACCATTATACAGCTTAGGCCCCTTTCACATCAGCATTTTACGCTGATTGCGGCAGATCCGGCAGATTTACCGCATCTGCCCCCTAACGGCCGCACTTGCAGCGAGCCCCATGCATTGTCTGTGGGGCTTCCAGCAAGTGCAGTTTTGCCGCAATCTGGAAAATCTGGCAGTTGCAACCGCGATGAAAACCGTGGCTGGCAGCATTTTTTTTCGTCACAGGAAGTGCCGGATCGGCTGCATCCGGCAGAACCGTACTTGCTGCACCCAGCCGCAAGCCCCATAGACAATGCATGGGGCTTGCCACAAGTGCGGCCGTTAGGGGGCAGATGCAGTAAATCTGCCGGATCTGCCGCAATCAGCGAAAAAACGTTGATGTAAAAGGGGCCTTAGCTGATGTAAAATTCTAAATGTTACAACTCTAATTGCCGGAATGACAAAATATAACCCAGAACATGTGCAGTATAAAGCCACAGGCACACGTTGAGTATTTGGTCAGTATATTCCCTCAGTATTTGTAGCCAAAGCAAGAAATGGAATGTTCAGAGGAAAAGTATAATAGAAACACATCAAGACTTCTGCATTTATCACCCACTCCTGGCTTTGGTTACAAACACTAAGGTAAAAGATTGACTAAATACTCAACGTGTGCACGTAACATGGCTTAATACTGCGCATGTTTTGGATTATGTTTTGAACTAACAAAGAGACAAACACAATAGGGTCTTAACTGTTTAATACCCGTAGGGGTGGTGTAGCCAGAACCACAGAGAATCACTAAATATCATGGCTGCTATAGCCCTTCTGATGGTAAAGAGACAGGACTTGAGGGGTTTAACTCCATGCTGCCAACGGATGTGACAACGACATGTTAGGTAAGTAGATTCCAAATAGTTTATGATGTCTATGTGTTTCAACGTGTAAATGTCTTCATCAGGATATGAACTACTTTTACTTTCTCAAGAAGAATAACCTCATGACCCAACATCAACATGGGTTTATGTTATGAGGAATTTTCAAAAGCTTTTGATGCGGTGCCACACAAAAGGTTGATACATAAAATGAGAATAGGGATAGGGGAAAATATGTGTACATGGGTTAAGAACTGGCTTGTAGTACGGTAGGAAACAGAGTGGTTATTAATTGAACAAACTCAGCTAGGTCACAGTTAACAGTGGGGTACCACAGGGGTCAGTATTGGGCCCACTTCTCTTTAACATATTTATTAATGACCTTGTAGGGGGCATACAGAGTAGAATTTAAATATTTGCAGACGTTACTAAACTCTGCAGGGTTATCAATACAGGGGAGGACAATTTTATATTACTGGAGGATTTATGTAAACTAGAAGCTTGGGCTGAGAAATGGCAATTGAAAATTTAATGTAGATACATGTACAGTGATGCACTTGGACAGAGGAAATAAAATGTATAATTATGTGCTTAATTGTAAAACACTGGATGAAACGATCACAGAAAAAGAGAGAGAAGAGAAAACAGGGGGATCTGCTACCTTGGAACTAATCCTTATAAACAGGCAGGAAATGGTTGAGGAGGTAAGGGTGGCTGGAACCCTAGGAGGCAGCGTTTATGCTATTAAAAAAATTTGGATAACTAGAGGAGGAAAATCTGTGAAGACCCAAGACTTAGGGATAAGGGACTATGAAAGAGGACAATGAGCATCCAATGTCTGGATGTCCTTAAAAGGACATAAATGTCCAAGAAGGATGGGAAATTTTGACAATCCCTAAAAGAAGGAAGAAGAGGGACCATTAAAGGAAACCAGGATGGATGGATACAGACCCTAAACACATGCTAAAAAGGTAAAAAGAAATGTTTATCAAGTGGAAATATGGAGGTATACCCATAGAAGAATATAATGCCATCTGCAGAACATGCAAGGCACCTATGAGATTAGCTAAAGCTAAACATGAATTAATGCTTGCAAGAGATGTCAAAAGTAATAAAATAAAAGAATTTTGGAGGTATGTCAAAAGTAAAAGAAAAGTCAAAGATGCTATAGGATTTTTGAAGGATTAAAATAGTGAAGTGGTCAAAAATTATGTTGAGAAGACCAAACTTTTAAATTCCTATTTTGCATCTGTTTTCTCTCAGAAAGTAAATATATCATAATAATAATATTATATTTATAATTTATTCATTTATATAGCGCTTTATCATTATATATAGCGCTATTAATTCCATAGCACTTTACATACATGAGTAATGCTGTCTCTCTTGGAGCTCACAATCTAAATATTCTATCAGTATGTCTTTGCAATGTGGGAGGAAACCGGAGTGCCCGGAGGAAACCCACGCAAACACGGGGAGAACATACAAACTCCTTGCAGATTCACGTGTAAATGTCTTCATCAGGATATGAACTACTTTACTTCTCAAGAAAAGTTCCTGTGGGAATTGAACCCAGGACTACAAGACCTCAGTGCTGCAAAGGCTACAGTGCTAACCACTTGAGCCACCGTGCTGCCCTATATCATCAACTGATATTTACTGTATTAAAAAAGGAATAGAAGAATTCAGGCTATAAACATAGAGATAATGAGGGAATACTTAGCCAACAAATTAATTCAAGTCTCCAGGCCCAGATGTGTTACACCCCAGGGTACTAAAGGAAATCGAGGACATTTTTTGAACCACTCTCCATAATCTCAAATTCTTGTAGAACAGGAGAAGTCTGAGAGAACTGCGAAGAGCAAATGTTGTCCTATCTTCAAAAAGGGAAACTAAAGGCCTGTGAGCCTGACCTCTATACAATACAAGATCTTTGAACAAATTATTAAACAACATGTATGTAATACCTGGATGAGAATGAAGTGATTAACCACAGCCAGCATGGGTTTGTAACTAATAAGTCATGTCAGACTTAATTTCCTTCTATGACAGAATCACTGACTGGATGAATCAGCGAAACACAGTGGATAAAGTATACCTTGACTTGAACAAAGCATTTAATAAAGTGTCTCATATCATTCTTAATGAAAAAATAACCAAGCATGGAATGGAAAAGGCAACCCAAAGAGGGGTCATAAATCGCTGCACATCCAATTGGAAGAATACCTCAAGTAGGGTACCACAGGGCTCTATCCTGGACCCTATGTTGTTCAACATTTTTATCAATGATTTAAATGAAGGAATTGAGGGTAAACTGATTAGATCTACAGCCTTATTTGCAAATCAATTCAGTCACTATAGCTCTATTTTATCACCAACGTCACCTCCTCCCAATGAACTGATGGATCCTTTGTCTGTGGTCACACAGAATAGAGTATGTCAGTCAAGTAGGAGGCGGCAGAAATTGGCTAGGAATAGAGCTGCAGCGACAGAGGCTTTAGATATACAGGGTGGGCCATTTATATGGATGCACCTAAATAAAATGGGAATAATGGTTGATATCAACTTCCTGTTTGTCCAATTTCACCAAAGGGAGTGGTGTCCTATCAGGTCTGCGCCGCCGCCAAAGGAATGAGAAAACACGGCTTCTTTCGTTCACCTCCTTTATTCCAACCGACGCGTTTCGGTGCCGTCCCTGCACCTTCCTCAGGGTTCCATTACACATTAAACATAACACCAGCCTTAAATAATATCTAGACAGGATGTTGATTAACAAAAACTTCCCACGTCATTGTGACATCAAGTGGGAGGACCCATATGATGTCTATTGTAAACATAACAATGTATTCCATCAAACTCGATGACATTTCCTACAATTTTGGATAACATACATATAGATAATAGATTATACTAATGTTATATCCTTACTAACAACAATCATAAGAATTAAAATAAAGACTACAATATAAAATCAGAGTATTATATAGGATCTGAACTCATAATAGAGGGTTAAAACTATTTCAGTTTAGGCTGATTAAGACTGTGCTACAAGATTTCACAATGATCACTCATATATTTTCATTGTTTCATATTCTTTGTCTCTTTCATTATAATCCTATCACATTGTAATGTTTTAAGTTACCGTAATTGAGATTACTGCACAGTCTTCCTTTATTTTTAGTGTATTAATTACCCTTTCACTGCTGGCTACTGCTTAGTTTATTCTATGCATTAATTGATTCCTTGTAATAACTTTGGTTCTGATACTTTTTTCATATTCCACTGGGGATATCATATGGTCCTGGCGGTAAAACTTGCTTTTCTCTTTTTTAACAGATATTGTGATCATCAGAAGAAGAAACTACTTAATCTACAATAATCGTCAAATATAACTCCCCGACATCAAGCTGTATCTCTATAATCAGCATTACCCTTAAAAGAATATGTAGTTTTACTTATAATAAAAATAATTGATATTTCTCTTAAAACTTTAATAAAAATCATTAAAAGTTTACAGCCTTATTTGCATATCAATTCAATCACTATAGCTCTATTTTATCACCAGCGCCACCTCCTCCTTGATGAATCCTTTGTCTGTGGTCACACAGAATAGAGTATGTCAGTCAAGTAGGAGGCGGCAGCGATTGGCAAAGAATAGAGCTGCAGCGACAGAGGCTTCAGATATACAGGGTGGGCCATTTATATGGAGGCACCTAAATAAAATGGGAATGGTTGGGGATATCAACTTCCTGTGTGTGGCACATTAGTTTATGGGAGGGGGAAAACTTTTCTGGATGGGTGGTGACCATGGTGGCCGTTTTGAAGTCGGCCATTTTTGATCCAACTTTATTTATTTTCAATGAGAAGAGGGTCATGTGACACATCAAACATATTGAAAATTTCATAAGAAAAACAATGGTGTGCTTGGTTTTAACATAACTTTATTCTTTCATGAGTTATTTACAAGTTTATCACCACTTATAAAATGTGTTCAAAGTGCTGTCCATTGTGTTGGTTTGTCAATGCAACCCTCTTCTCCCACTCTTGACACACTGATAGCAACACTGCAGAAGAAATGCTAGCACAGGCTTCCAGTATCCGTTGTTTCAGATGCTGCACATCTCGTATCTTTACAGCATACACAATTGCCTTCAGATGACCCCAAAGATAAAAAAGATAGTGGGGCCATTTTTCATCAATGGAATCCTCAATGACACTGGATATCTGAAATTGCTACATGATGATGTGTTGCCCTCTTTATGCACTGAAGATAGCACGTTCCCTGAGTTTTTCCAACAATATGGTGCACCACCACATTATGAGTGTCAGGTCCGAGCATTCCTACATGAACACTTTCCTGGAAAGTGGATTGGTCGTCATGGGCCAGTTGAATGGCCACCAAGGTCACCCGATCTGACCCCCTTAGACTTTTATATTTGGGGGGTTGCCATAATCATCACCCATCTGGAAAAGTTTTCTCCCTCTAATATACTAGTGTCCCACAAACAGGAAGTTGATATCATCAACTATTCCCATTTTATTTAGGTGTATCCATATAAATGGCCCACCCTGTATAATGTCCATTTGCATACGAATTCCACCGCTGATTTTTTGGTAACGAAGGATGAGACTGACCATGCAAAAGTATTGCTGGACTTATTTTTAAAAATGTTATTTTTTCATATACATGTACAATTTTGAGCACCCCTAGACAAAATTACTGTCATTGTGAATAGTTAAGCAAGTTGAATGATCTCTAAAAGGCATAAAGTTACATTTGCTTTGTATTTTAGGCAAAAAAAAAGGAAAGCAGCCAAAGCAAACGTTTGGGCACCTGTGGAGATTCGAGATCTCAGATTTTATAAACTATTCTTTTCCACGATGTCGAGGTCCCGCTACTGCATTCAGTGGGAGAACGCTGGTAACCAGGGCACACATCGGGTTACTAAGCACAGCGTGATGAGTTTAGTAACCCGATGAGTACCCTGGTTACAAGCGCGCTGTGCTTAGAAACCCGATGTGTTCCCTGGTTACCAGGGAACACATCGGGGTAGAGGGGCATCACACACGCTGATGTCTGCTGCCCAGCAGCACACCAACGACCAAAAAATGGTCCTGGCCATTCCGCAGCGATCAGCGAGTTGATCGCTGCACATTGTCACACGCAGCGACATCGCTGCGAGGTCACTGCAGTGTCACAAAACCTGTGACGTTGCAACACTATCATTAGCGATATCGATATATGTAACCCGGCCTTTAGTGTTATGGCTTGATTACTATCATCATTAGGAAAGGTTAGGTGATGCAAATGTCACAGCCTCCACTAACCTTGTGCCAAAAAAACAGCTGCCATGGGTTTTTCTAAGCAGCTGCCTAGCACTCTGAAGATGATGGAGGAACAAAAAGCAGGAGAAGACCATAAGAAGATAGCAAATTGTACTGACAGATTATCATTAACCCCTTGCCAACACAGGACGTTGTACAGTGTCCTGGGCCAGTAAGGGGATTTGATGTGAGCTCCGGCGCAGAGCTCACATCAAAGCTCCGACATCTCAGCTGATCTCATCAGCTGAGATGTCGGGGTACCAGCACCGATCGGATCCGGGATCCGATCGGCGCTGTTAACCCCTTGGATCCTGCCTTCAATCTCTGACAGCGGGATCCAAGGTGGCCGCGGCTGGGAACGCGCTGTTCCCCGCCTGCTCTGGAGATCCCGCGATAGTATCGCGGGATCTCCGGCGCTCACATGACAGCCCGGGGTCCTGGCTAGACCCCGGATGCTGTCAGATTGCAGTTTCCTGCTGTGGATGGCAGGCGCTGCCAACCACAGCAGGTCCACGATTCTGGGAGATACAGATGAGCTGGAGCTCATCTGTATCTCCCAGAGCGATCGGACTGTGCAGCAGGGTGCCTCTCTATGGGGCAGTGTAAAAAAAAAGAATTAATTGATTAATAAAGTTTTTAAAAAAACTGTAAAAAAAAAAAAAAAAAGAGACATAAAAGTTCAAATCACCCCCCTTTTCCCCCCAATCATAATAAAAGTATTAAAAAAAATTTAAAAAATACACGTTTGGTATCGCCGTGTTCAGAATCGCCCGATCTATCATCCTATTAATCCGTTAATGAGAGCCGTAAACTCCGTAACGCAGAAAATGGTCCAAACGCCAAAATTCCTTTTTTTTGGTCGCCGCAACATTACTATAAAATGCAATAATGGGCGATCAAAACTGCAGATCCCCCAAAAATGGTATCATTAGAAATGTTAGCTCAAGATGCAAAAAATAAGCCATCATGCAGCCCCAGATCCCAAAAAATGAGGACTCTACGGGCCGCAGAACATGGCGCAAAAAGTCAGTTTTTGTTTTTTTGCAAACTTCTGAATTTTTTTTCACCACCTACCGTAGATACCAATAAAGGTATACATGTTGGGTGTCTACGAACTCGTACTGAAGCGAGGCATCACCACGTCACGTTGGTTTTACCATATAGTGAACATGGCGACTAAAATACCAAAAAAACAAACGTCTAATTGCACTTTTTTTGCAATTTCACTGCATTTAGAATTTTTTTGCAATTTCCCTGTACACTAAATGGTAAAATAAATTATTGCATATAAAAGTACAACTCGTCCAGCAAAAAACAAGCAGTCATCTGTCTATATTGACGGAAAAATAAAATCGTTATGGCTCTTGGAAGCAGGGGAGGAAAAAAACAAAATGAAAAACAGAAAATCGCCCGGGGGTGAAGGGGTTAAAATCATTTTGTTCACTTACACATTCAATTGTTTCGTTTTTCCACTGATACTAACACATGGCAAGCTTTTGGCTTTAATTTTAATTTTTGCGGTCATTAGAATGTAGACACTGCATATCTTTTTTATATTAAAAAAAATAAATTAAAATGTTATTAATACTAATTTCAGTAATATAATTGCACCTTGGAAAACGTAAGGGTCTTTGTAGACCTCCAGCTGGTAATGTAACTGTTTAGTACCCTGCAATGATGGTAAGCGACAGTAAAGGGAAACTGACATGAACAGGAGACTTTGATCACTGTACAGTATATACAGCCAGGTGTACATCTCTCATGTGGACATATGGTGAGATATTTTAAGGCAGTGCCCAGTGAGAATGTGTCTTGGCCGCCTTTACCAACCAGAATTCTTGAAGCATAACCTCATTGGTTTCCATAGGTAACACGGTCGCTTTCTTAGACATTTATCCTATTTTTCATATATATGGCCATTCCTTTCCTGCACAAAGGCAATAAGTACACGTTTTCTGCCGACTCATTCATAGATCACATCTACTTTTAGACCTGATATATAGGGCAGAATACGAGCTGTTAATATTTCATGCAGAAACACTAACTTAGGTTCTCTGACAAAGACAGTAAAATGAAAGTAGTGGAAAATTCTTAGCATTAAAGAGCTGCCATGGTCTGCTTAACACAAACAGCGTTTTATTGAAATTTTATGTAGCAGACCATTGCAAATAACTCTAACTTTTTTCCAAGTTCTTTGTGCCCTTTGCAAAGTCATGAGCGACTGTCTCGGCTGGGTATTATCTATGTAGCTCAGCTGATAAGTCATCCATTAACATAGAGAATGCTCTATCGTGCTGTGCTTTGTTTCCCCTCATACGGCACCGTTCTACTACCATAAACTTGATCTATGGAATACACTAAATGGAATGGCAACATTTCATTTGCAAAGAAATAACTCTTACCTCGATCACTCTGCAGTCAAAAGCTTCATATGTTTCTGAGGAGAAAAAGAAAAAAAAGTAGTGACAGAAAAAAAAAATTGTAGATCATTTATTATAGACTAAATGGTTTATAGATATGGAAAATGTCCTCAGTCTGCAGACGGGCACAGCTGGTCTAGGTCCTGAACTGACAACTAGGGTCACGGATCCTTTCTATGCCATCTTATAACTGCTTTTTGTATATTAACTAGTAAAAAGGCCCGATGCTATAGCATCGGGAGTGCGGTGATATGAACAGATGCCGTAGAAATAGCCGCAGAATAGTACAGTCCTCTCTCCAGAAAGTACACTGTTGTTGCGGGATTTATATGGTGTATATGGAGGCTCAGTGGTTAGCACAGTGTTCTGTGGCTCTGTCCTGTGCCTGAGTCCTCTGCGCTGTGGGCCTGTCCTCTGTGGCACTGTCCTGTGTCTTGAGGCCATGTCCTGTGGGTGTGTCCTATGTCATGTGTCCCTGTCCTCTGCCCCTGTTGTGTGCCCCAGTCCTGTGTCTTGGGCCCTTGCCCTCTGGGCCTGTCCTGTAGCATTGTCCTCTGGTCTATGCCCCTGTCCTCAGTCCTGTGCCTCTGTCTCTGTGGCCCAGTCATCTGTCCTGTGGCCCTGTCCTCTGCCTCTGTGTCTGTGGCCCTGTCCTCTGCCTCTGTGGCCCTGTACTTTGTCTGTGCCCTGTCCTTTGTCCTGTGCCCCAGTCCTCTGTCCTGTGCCCCAGTCCTCTGTCCTGTGCCTCTGTCTCTGTGGCCCAGTCCTCTGTCCTGTGCCCCAGTCCTCTGTCCTGTGCCCAGTCCTCTGTCCTGTGCCTCTGTCAGTGTGGCCCAGTCCTCTGTCCTGTGTCTTGGGCCCCTGTACTGTGGCCCTGTCCTGTGGCCTTGTCGTGTGGGCTGTCCTCTGTCCTGTGCTGTGGCCCAGTCCTCTGTCCTGTGCCCCAGTCCTCTGTGCTGTGGCCCAGTCCTCTATCCTGTGCTCCTGTCCTCTGTCCTGTGCTCCTGTCCTCTGTCCTTATCCTCTTCTCTGTCCTGAGCCTGTCCTCTGTTGTGCCTCTGTCCTGTGCCCCTGCCTTCTTCCTCTGTGGCACTGTCCTGTGTCTTGAGGCCATGTCTCTGGGTGTGTCCTATGTCATGTGTCCCTGTCCTCTGCCCCTGTTGTGTGCCCCAGTCCTGTGTCTTGGGCCCTTGCCCTCTGGGCCTGTCCTGTAGCATGTCCTCTGGTCTATGCCCCTGTCCTCAGTCCTGTGCCTCTGTCTCTGTGGCCCAGTCATCTGTCCTGTGGCCCTGTCCTCTGCCTCTGTGTCTGTGGCCCTGTCCTCTGCCTCTGTGGCCCTGTCCTTTGTCCTGTGCCCCAGTCCTCTGTCCTGTGCCCCAGTCCTCTGTCCTGTGCCCCAGTCCTCTGTCCTGTGCCCCAGTCCTCTGTCCTGTGCCTCTGTCTCTGTGGCCCAGTCCTCTGTCCTGTGCCCCAGTCCTCTGTCCTGTGCCCCAGTCCTCTGTCCTGTGCCTCTGTCAGTGTGGCCCAGTCCTCTGTCCTGTGCCCCAGTCCTGTGTCTTGGGCCCCTGTACTGTGGCCCTGTCCTGTGGCCTTGTCGTGTGGGCTGTCCTCTGTCCTGTGCTGTGGCCCAGTCCTCTATCCTGTGCCCCAGTCCTCTGTCCTGTGCCCCAGTCCTCTGTGCTGTGGCCCAGTCCTCTGTGCTGTGCTCCTGTCCTCTGTCCTGTGCTCCTGTCCTCTGTCCTTATCCTCTTCTCTGTCCTGAGCCTGTCCTCTGTTGTGCCTCTGTCCTGTGCCCTGCCTTCTTCCTCCTGTGCTTTTGTGTCTCTGCCCCCATTCTGTGTCTCTGCTCTCCCCTGTGTTACAGTGCCCCCCTTCCCTGTGTCTGCTCCCTCCTTCTGTGTCTCTGGGCCTCCTTCCCTCCTTCCCAGCTGTCACAGCTCCGTGTCATAGCTAGGAAGAAGTGAAGACTACAGGAGGCGGAGTTGCAGTGATGTACGGTCATGTGAGTGATCACATGACTGTGACATCAGCAAAGGTCCTGTCGGAGTGTATATGCAGGGCTTAGAGTGCATGCGTGCGCGTAGGAAGCGCGGCTGGTTGCGAGGATCGGCGGAGAGGCTTGCGGCGGTGGATTCCCGGTAAGGCGGCGCTGGCGATGGCGCATGGGCGCCATCGTGGCGCCGCGTGTGCTTGTAGTGGCGTTAATTGCGGCTCGCGATGGCGCGCAAGGAGCCATCGCTCGCGGCGCTGGCATCGGCCGCATGCATGCTGGAATAGCGGCACAGTGGCCGGATGCCAGAATCTCGTGATTATGTATAGAGAAGTTTGTACTATACCCATCTCCTTATGTGTTCATCCAACTCTTTAGATCCTTCCCTTTCTTTATCTATCAATTTATTTATTTACTCACATAGTTCCCCTTAATTTAATATCTAATTTCTACATGCCATTATTGCCATCCACTTATCCTTCCACCCACCCAGCTGGTTATCAATCCATCTAATTCCTCTACGTCAGGGGTGGTTGGTCATTTAATCTCCTGCACAGATGATGGTTCCAACTGTCAAATGCTAAGGATATCCAGAAAACCTGGACTGTGTGCGGCCCTCGAGGCCTGGAGCTGCCAACCCCTGCTCTACGTACTGTGAGTTAGCGCCGGGATTGCAAGACAAACGGCAGTGAGCCCGGTATCAGTTCATACAGTACCCGGATTTATTGATGAGGCACAGAAGTTGCACAAGCCGCCGGGTTCCGGGACGCAGCCGGGTACAATGCATACATCCACCGTACAGTAACACGGGTCCTTCAGTTTAGGAGTTCTCTCTGGTCTAGGTCGCACTGTGCTCCCAGGTTAGGCTGTGTTATAATAGCACACAGCCTCTCACACCCCTGCCCTGACCGCTCAGGCCGAAGCTCTCCACAGAGAACCCGCCCCGTCTCCTAACCTAGCTATTAACCCCGTGTCTCCCTCCGGGAAAACCTACAAGACCCGGACTGGAGTGGAGCGTCCCTCTACCTACATTCCATACCAGGTTCAATACGTGACAGTGCACATTCTGGGGGACACACAGTGGCCCTCGCTTATGATCCCCTTCACTGTCTCACAGTACCAATTCATTTATACATACCATCAATCTCCCCTTTATCAATTTGGACATTCACCATGCATATCTCTACTCACCCCTCAACTCTTCCCTCTACCTCCGCACTCATTTATACATTCTTCAATCCCTCTACCCATCAAATGATTCCTCTACCTACCCATACATTAATCCACCCCTGGTCTTACATATCAATTTATACACCCAACTATTTTCTCCTCTGCCTGCCCACCTCTTCATACATAAATCCATCCATCTATTTATACTTCCATTCATTCTCCAAGTTACCCATCCATTTACACATCCATTTAATCCATCCATCAATCCTGCTATTCCACACTGACATTCATCCATCAACCCATCGATGACCTTCTCCTTCCCACCCATTTATACATTTGTCCAACAATCCATACATCCCGATACCTATAAAGACATCTATATTTATCCCCTATACTTTGTTTTTTGAGGGTTCGTTTTGGTAATCCCTCTAATTACTATGACAAGACAGGTAGATAGATAGAAATTATTCCTGTGATTTAGAAATAATCATCAAGGGAGACGAAGACCTTCAGTCGGTCATCCGGATCACTCTGTAATGTAACTCCTATTCACCTGTCCACAATGATAAGAAAACAATCTGTCAAGTTGTTCTCCCTTGGATCTCTCTGCCTTCATGTTAGGTTGTAGTGTCCTTTTCATGAAAGGTCAAAACAAGAAAACATTTACTGCAGTTCTGTGATATTTCAGTTGTTCCGTGTCTTGAGTTCACTTTAGGGCAAAAGGTAATATCATAAGAAGGCTGGGGGAGCAACGAGATTCTATCAATAGAATTTCACATTTTACCGATAGGAGCGTTACAGGATAAATGGTTAAGTGTAACAGGGTAGAGGTATCAAGATGGCAAGATAAACAGCTAGGTGGATGGATACCTGGGTAAAAGGATGAATGTATAAATGGTTGAATAGATGGAGAGATTGATGGATAGATGTATAGAAGAGTCTGAAGTAGAGGAATTTATACATGTCTAGGTACATGGATATATATGATCGCTGGGACCACTATTGTTCACCTGCCACCCTTCCTCTGATCATGTTCCACCCTACTGCAAGACAATGTTTTTATTGATACTATTTTGGGATAGATACAACATTTTAATTGCTTATTACCACATTTTTGTAAATTGCAGCAACCAAACCTTAATTTTGGCATTCTTGAATTGTTTTGGTACAGTGCTTACCAGTTGGGTTATTATATTTTGATTGATAGATCTGACCTTTCTAAATGCAGCAATACTACAATGTGTATTTTTATAATCTTTATTAAAAAAGGTGTTATTTGAA
Source organism: Allobates femoralis (assembly GCA_033576535.1). Classification (NCBI taxonomy): domain Eukaryota; kingdom Metazoa; phylum Chordata; class Amphibia; order Anura; family Aromobatidae; genus Allobates; species Allobates femoralis. The sequence goes on along the minus strand of JARQOC010000001.1, from coordinate 508,333,320 downwards.
CTCTTTATTTTGTAAATGTTTTCTTTTTTCAAAACACTTTTTCTTTTACTTTTTACAGTTTTTAATAGTTCCCTTAGAGGACTTGCAGCTGCGATTGTCTGATGGCTGTGTGCGGTATACAGCAATGCTACAGTATTGCTGAATATAGTGAAAGTCTCCTTTGAAGCCTGGGAACAGGTGTGTGTTAAATCCTGCTGTCATAGTTTGACAATGGAATTTAATAGGTTAACAATTGCAGGCAGTTAAAGTGCCACAGTTATGCTTTTTTATTTTTTTTTTAAATCAAAACTGGTGGATTGGTGCTAAGTCCCCTGACCCCTGTCCTTTATTCACCCTCCAGAGGCTTCATATTCTAACATTGCTGCTCCGGATGGTCTCCGGCAATTTGTGACCTGAGCGCTTGTGACAAAGGATAATACAAAAAATTGGGAGTCTGGCTCAACAGAAATGGATTTTCCTTTTCTTTTTCAAAAGAAAATATAGTGAATACAAAAGAAAAATGTACATGGTCGACATGCCCCAACCGATGCATTTCGACTGCATGAAGCAGTCTTACTCATGAGTCAGCTTAGTGCAGTTGAAACACGTTGACTGGGGTGATGTCGACCATGTAAATTTTTCTTTTGTATGCACTATGTTTTGTTAAGAAAAATAAAAAGAAGAAAAGGAAAATCCAGTCCTGTTGAGCCAGACTCCAATTTTTTTTTTATCCTGTGAGGCCAGGGCGAGGTCGGTGTCTGAGCCCCAGGTGGATGAACATAGAGCAACTGGGTGAGCTGGAAACAAGTTTCTATGCTTGTGACGTAACTTCTGATTTTCGGCTAGTTAGAAGTTATAGTCACAAAAGGTGACGTGGGACCGGAGAGGGCATGCAATTTACATTTAAAGCACCACTCCAGCGCTTAAAAATAAAAATGCTGGAGTGGTGCTTTAAGTAGGTAAGAAGAGTCATAAGTTCATTATAATGAATAATAACACATACAATGGATGTCACACTGGTGACTCACACAGCTGGTAAGCCCTGCCCTTCTCTCTACGACCACCGCTGTTCCTCCATGTGTCAGTTTGTCTCTTGAACTACCCCAGGCAACATATCCAGCTCTGCTACATCCTCTTGTTGTTGGAGAGTCTCCACCCAGTGGTAGGGAGGCATGGTCAGACTTTGCAGGAGTTTTACCGCCTGCCTCCTGTGAGTGTTGCTGCTCTGGTCTATCCTCTGCCAGTAGTGGGTTTACAAGGCCAGGAGCTGTGGTATGATCAGAACATGTCCCCGTTAAGGCACAGCTTTTCGCAATGCTTGGCATGGGTTAAATTTCTTAATTTGGCCAGATGTACTGGTATTTTGTTGGTTACATTTGCTAAGTCATTGTTTATTGCCAGACTATGTGGAACCTTTATTGTCCTGGGTTTGTGTATTGCTAAATTAATTATCTCACTCCCTCACCCTCTCTGACTACGTTATTTAAAGGGAAATTATGTATGCGGCTTGAAATCCAGCCATTAAGAGCAGTCTTATTCCACCAATCCTGGAAGACCAAAATAACCTGAGAGGCCTGCCCAGGCTATATAACCGGACTTGTTTGATTCTCCAAGAGTTGATATGCTAGATGGCTTCAATCTAGGGACTGCGGTTCCAGTTGGAAGACCATAACCTCATCCTAGGCTGCCAGGATAATATCATGTTTCATATTCTACATGACCTTAAATTAGGAGCTGTCGGTCCGATTGGAGGAGTACCAAGACTGGATTACTTTCTGCAGGAGCTCAGCCTAGGATTCGGCTGGAATATCAGAGACTATTTATGGAAGATACCCAGGTTGGGACAATTCGGTCACCTGGCTAAAGACTTTGCTGTGCTTAGTCAGCTTCCTAAGCTTGTCTCTATTCCTTTCTCGGTGGGTGCCCGTCAAAACTAGGGGGCTGCTGGATTGGAGTAAATGGCCTTGGAAGCTCCGAAGGCATGAACATTCTAATCCTGGGTGAGCCAGAGGAAGGGTGAGAATCTGTTGTCTGTTACATTGTGTGCTGTGCTTGGTTATGTGTTATATGCTTTTGAATATTGGGAATCCAATACAGCCTTACCATTGTGTGGTTCCCTAACCCTGTGTTGTCTCAGTAGTGTTCAGCCCACGGTTAAGGTGATCGGGCTTTCATTTGGGATGAGCCCTGTTCCATGGGGTGTTTCTAAAGGCAGACAGACCAGCAGATGAGAGCACCCACTAACCCCCATTTCTCCACAGTCCCTGTACGGTCAAAGACAACCAATACACAGTACCTACCAGGGTCACATTTATCATATTATCTAAGCACAGTAACTTTTTTAAACATCCAATTGTGGAAATTATTATTATTCCAAGATCTATTGATTAAAATGAACTTTGTTCATGGGAAAACCCCTTTAAAACTTTTTGGTGGAAGCCATCCGAAGAATGAGCATTCTACTTTTATTTGCCTCACTGTATCCGAACTCTGAACGGAAATAAGAAATAATAAGATAAGAAAAATAAGATAAATAAATAAATATACAAATAAATAAATATATAAATAAATAAATAAGAAAAATAAAATAAGAAAAAATAAGAAATAACGAAAAGTGTGCACATTGCTATGCATTGTGTGTATTTTTTACGATAGTTTTGTGGGGCTTTTTATCGTGAGCGCGCATGTTTCGAAAACCTTTTTGCATATTACCGTCGCCCTGTCACACATAGAGATCTCGCCTGCGTTCTACGACGATCCTGAGTTCCGTAAATCGCCTGCAGAAGACCTTTTCCACATCTTCGTGTCACACACCACCATCTCATCAGCGATGTGCGCGTAGAGTGTGAGTACGGCGAGGAGACAGGCGTGCCAGTGTTTTTCACCGTCCCCCTACCACTTCGATTGGCCAACACAACTGAGTTATCATTGGTCAGCCTTGTCAGGATGTTGTGCGCACTACATGATGCATGTGCCCTTTCTACTATATCGCTATTCAAATTTGGCGCCTTAGCCATGGCCAGCCAATGGGAATGCCGGAGCGAACACCAATTGCGGCAGACGGGGCGAGCCAAATAGAACGCTCAGGAACGCATCTGGATTTGATTCCAGATGGTATGAGCTCGCTTTCTACATGCCAAAATGAGCAGAAATCGCCTGGTGGTTATTGCCTGATTTCACTGCAGTGCAGGGCGATCAGGCGACGCTCCACCGGCGATTTCTCGCCGTAATATCTCCCTGTCTCACGCCACTATGCACAGGCGATGTCGCTTTCACATTGCCGAAATACACGAATTTACGGCGATATGGAAGCCATATCGCTGCGTGTGACGGTACCTGTCAGGTGGTTTATGCCCCCCCAGCTATCACTGTCTGTAGCTGCAGCTTTATAATACCAGTCTAATCATCGCTGTCTGAGCTCATAGTGTAATGTTAAAGGTGAAAAAAAGCATTTATACACTTACATTTCAGTCCCCACCTTGGAGGAGGGGGACTGTCTGGCAGGATAATAGTTAACTCACTTTTTACTTGGATAGCTAAAGGACCTGTGTGATGTAACGATCATGTGACCATAGTGGGTGGAGCTAAGCCAGCAAACTTATTATGTTATATGAGAACTTAGCTCCGCCTATTGTAGTCACATGGTTGTGACATCACATCAGGTTTCCCAACATGTTCCAGCACAAGGCTGAAATGTTAATTATTAACCTGCCAAACAGTCCCCGTCCTCCAAGCTGGGGAATGACTGCCTTATTACATAAGGAAATGTAAGTGTATAAATGGTTTTTCTTCACCTTTACCATTATACTATGCGCTTATACAGGGATGATTAGAATAGTACTATGAAGCTGCAGGTACAGACAATGATTGCAGGGAGGCACCACCTGACAGGTTCCCTTTAAGGGAAAAATACACTGTTTTGCTTCACTAAATACTTTACATTTTGATTAGATTGGACAATTTAAACCAGAGCGATGTGCAACAGTAATAGAAAACTACAGCACCAAGCAAAGCCTAAAAGTGCAGAACTATACATCTGCAACACAGAGCTGTTTAGTTTACTATAATTGGTCATTTTCTTATTCACATGCAATATTTCTTTCAGGCTTCTTATAACATAATACAATTGACTTAGCAGCTCCATTTCCCCAGAAAAATGCCATTTTATTCATATAGACAAGAACTCATCTTGGGCTATTTAAAAAGGTGCATGCGGTCTTTCTTACCTCCATTAGGACCGGGGTCAGGGTTCCCAATACTGATTCCTCCCCAGCTTTGGCCAGTCCACCCCCTTTCTCTTTTAACTCTGGTCCTCCGTTTTTTATCAAAGTTGTCCCGTTCCTGAATCATCCTGGCTTGCAGTTCTTCTAGCTCTTGCTGATCCCTCTTTGTTATGGTCTGTGTTTTACCACTCGCTAAAATAGGAGTATTCAAGCCTGGCCAAAGATGTCCAGATTTCCCTTGAAACAAAAAATAAGAATGGATTAGAACAAGCTAGTGTAAATCTACGATCGAGGATAAAATGAAGCATGATGTACCATCTCCAATAGTCTGTCCAACGTTAAGATTTCTTTTAATCCTCTTCTTCGTTCTTTTTCCTCTCCCCTTTCGAGAGGCTCCACCGCTTTCTGCCAATACTCCTCTCCATAATTCATTTGCAGTCACTGGGTAATAAAAAAAAAGCCTAGAATTAAGAAAAATGTACATTGGGCAGAAGGTAGACTTTGTACAAATCATTCACAGGATTCAGTCCGTCAGCCATGAGAGTAATCTTCGCTTTCAGACTGGAGCCCTTGAAAAATCTCTCTACCTGACGGCATTTGTGGCTCTTCTTTCGATTAGGCAGGTGTGCAAAAAATGCTTCATAAACAGAAAAAAGTGTAAATTAGTTTATCCTAATCAATTCACAATACAAAGTGAATGAACTAAAGAGATCAAAATCAAATCCATATTTTGTTGCAACTAGTGATGGGCGAATTTGAACTGTAGTTTAAGGTCTGTACGGAATACCTAGTGCTTGGGGACAGATCTCAACACGGTCTTTCCAAAGAATGGTACCGTCACACGGGCCGATGTTGCCTGCAACATCGCTAAAAGTCCCGGCTTCAGCGAAGTTGCGGGTGCAATCGCTGGATTGCAGTCGACAGGTTTACCAACATGTTGGTAAACCTGGCGATGTTGATCACCGATCTGCTAGCGATGTCGCCTATTTGCAACATTGATGCTTAGCGCTCGCTGGTTGTGCACAAGCTGACTGCAACTTCGTGGCAGTGTCGCTAACAACATCGATGCGTCTAACACCTAAGGCAGCGATGTCGGAAGTGAGCTGCGCACCCGCGGCATCGCTTCTGACATCTTTGTAAAGTTGAACCGTGTAACGGTACCTTTACTGTTCAGTTTAGGCTGGGGGGCTGTAAAAGGAATAAAAAATGATGATTAAAACAGGAGCATTATACTTACCGTCTCCGGCACTGCAGTCACACTTGCTTCCAGGTCCCTCATAAACTCCATGTTTATTCACAGCACTGACCCAACAGCCAATCACATACGTCAACTCTCAGTGACAGTGTCTGTGATTGGCTGTTCAGTCAGACTGCGCCCCCACCCATTGTGTCGGCGTCTGTGGTTGGTTCCATACACATTTGTGTATTGGCAACGAATCTGCCTTCACATATAGAAAAATTAATTAATGAAAAAAAAAAATTGAGTAGAGATCCCTGTATTTTTTATTCTCAGCACAGATGAAGTGGACAGGTGTGGCCTGCAGACCCCCAGCTGTGCACTATATACTGGCCGAGTATCAAATAAGGGGACCCCAAGCAGGTTTTTTAAATTATTGAAATAAATAATTGTAATACCCCAGTGGCGTGTGGGTCCACCCCAATTTGATACTCAGCCAAGATAAAACACATGGCTGGGGGTTGGTATGCTGACCCTGGGGAGGCAGTTATTGCCCCTCAGAGTAAGAATAGCAGCTTGCAGCCGCTACAGAATTAGTCACATTTATTAGTAGGGTCGAATTCCAACGCTTTACCCAGCTCTTTCCGATTGCCCAGGTGCATTGACAATCTGGGTATTACAAATGGTTAATGACAGCTTAGTATTGACACTTGTCATCAAGCCCTAGTTTGGTAATGTTCAGGCTTCTATGAGATCAGCACATTACCAAGCCTATAAATAAATAATTAAAAAAACACAGATGCAGAAGAATCCTTTATTTGAAATAACCACACAAACCCTCCTTCACCATTATTCATTATTAACCCCCCAAAACACCGCCAGGTCCAAAGTAGTCCAACATACAATCCCCTAGATGATCCTGGCCCTGCTATATCCCGGAGGCTGCACAATTGGAAAGATAGTCTTCTCGCTGTATCCTCTGGGATCACACCGACAGTCACAGGGAAGCGTTGACATCACTGAGGGCTTCCCTTCTGCTGTCACTTACCTCAGATGAGCCCGATGACCGAATTGCAGAACCTGGCGGCACAGCTGTCCGGCAATCGGTCACCGGGGTCACCTAAGTTTACTGACAACAGCTGGGAAGTCTTCCGTGACGTCACCACTCCCCCATGCTGTCAGTGTGATGCCAGAGGCTACAATGAGTGGATACGTTTTTTCATTGCTCCAGCCTCTGGATATAGCAGAGCAAGGATCGTCGAGTGACATTGTATGTTGGACTGCTGCAAACCTGGGGTGTTTTTTGAGGGTTAATAAAGTTAAAGAGGGTTTGTGTTTGTATTCATTTCTTTTGACCTTACCAACCTAGACCTTGATAACCATAACCATGGGGCTCCCCAGGTTGAGAGTACCAACCCCCAGCTGTCTGCTTTATCTTGGCTGAGTATCAAAATTGGGGATTTTTTAAACTTATTTTTACACTAATATGATGGCAGGTTGCTTGCCATAAACTGTTTATGGCAACCAATCATAGATGCCAGCACAGAGAGCGTCTGACAACAACCAATCAAAGACGATGTCACAGGGGTGGGCAGGGGAGCCGAAGAATATTTATAAGTTTAATGAGCGGACCGGAAGTAGTGCGAGAGCAGTGTGGGAGCCAGTAAGTATAATTTGTGATTTTAATCACCATTTTCCTCTATTACAGCCCCTAGACACCAACATCTAAAGCTGGAATCCCCTTTATTTGGGATTCGGGCCCAAGTTAGGGTCGAGTCTGGTCCCAAACCCTGACTTTTTTAATGTTCGGCCAGATCCGCCAAGCCCCAACAACTCTGGGTTCGCCCGGGTTTTGACTAGCCTTTGCTTTTAAAGCATCAATTCTTCTATCGTGACTTGGAGGGCTTAACCACAGATCTTCTGTGGATTTAGGCTTGTGTTAAGATCAGGACTCTGTGGGGACCAATCATCACTTACAGAACTCCTTATTTATGCAGCATTTAGTTTTTAAAGAAGCAGTCCCAATAATCTTTTTATTAGCTAAACATGTGTAAATGTTATTCTAATGTAATGTAGTGTAGTGTGAGCTACTATATTTATCAGTTGGTGACTATTCTTGATACTAGTGCCACTCTAGTCTTCTTCTCATGTGACTTCTATTGTGACTTGCTGGATGACACTAGTTTTTATAAGTGAAACAGAAATCATTTTTACATTGTAAGTCTATGGTGCCTTGTTCAGAGGCTCCATAGACTTACAATGTAAAAGCGAATTTCTGCTTAAACATAGACCCCAATGTTATCCAACAAGTCAGAATAGAAGTCATGTGACTGAGAAGACAGGGTAGCGCTGGAAACTGGGGAAGATGGCGATTGGTGAGGGACACTGCCGGCAGGTGAAATAAATGTAATTATTCTGAATGAGGGGAACCAACCCCTTTAACACACTTTCACTACATTAAACATTTACACAAGTTTAGTGAATAAAAAGTTTATTTGGATGGCATCTTTAATGACATTGGCTGTTGTCCTGCTGCAGAATAAATCTGAGCCTCCCTGATGGTACTGCATGATGGATAAGTATTCGAGGACACCAACAATTTGGATTGGATTTCTCTTCTGTTCATTCAGTCTGCATTATGCAAATTGATGTAACATATTAACATTTCTATCTTCCAACTTTGCAGCATTTCCACAAATTTTTGCCCAGCACTGTAGATGTAGAAATAAGTACAAAGTACCAATGTGAATAAAAGATCAGACTGCTGCTTATGTAAGAGTCTATTATGGAAGATCACATCACAACATTTTCATCGGGTTTGTGAAGAGAAGCCAATTTATTCAAGGTTAAAGAAAACAAAGGGTGATGTTTCTGCGATACATTAAAATTGGTTACAGAGTGTAGAAATCAAGAGTGACAAGACACAATAATAACAGAGATGCAGGGCCCCGTGCCAGAGCAAACACCTAAGGAATCCATTATATTCTGTACGTATGCCATTATAGAGCAAAGTGATTGTGTGACAATACAAGGAGCCTTGCAAAACCTCATCTGCAAAGTATTGTACTTGCAAATAACATGCGATTTACTCACAGTTTTGAATAAAAACATGACTTATTTGTGCTTCCCTGACATCTGTATGTCTGACTATAAATCATTCTGTAATTGAAGAGAAGCCTTGGCGAATGCTGATAAAATCCACTGAATAAATGGGGAATAGTTAAAAAGAGTGCTCAATGTTGTAGAAAAAAAACCTAACGATTATTCTTAGGCCCCTTTCACATCAGCGTGTTCGCTGATGTGCGGCCGATACAGCAGGTGGCGCCGCATCGCCGATCGCCGACTTGCGTCCCGGATCCGGCAAGCCCCATGCATGGTCTATGGGGCTTGCGGTCAGGTGCGGCAAGTGCACTTCTGCCGGAACGTGGCAGATCCGCTGCTTGCAGCTTTTTTTTTTTGCGGCTGCAAGTGCCGGATCCTGGCGGATCCAGCGTAACCGAACTTGCCGCACCGGACCGCAAGCCCCATAGAGAATGCATGGGGCTTGCCGATCCGAGGCGCAAGTGCGGCTGTTGGGCGGCTGATCCGGCAGATGTGGGCCACCTGTCGGATCGGCCGCACATCAGCGAAAATGCTGATGTGAAAGGCCCCTTAGACAGACAAGGATGTATATCAGAGATAGTGTGGTCAGAAATTACAGCCCAGATTTGTCAAAGCAAGTACATATATCGCTTTTAAAAGTCCCCAAATTTTTGAGCAACGTATAGTTTCACCCAGTTCTGACAAAATGAGCGGAGATTAGGCAGGACAGGAACCCACTCAACAAGATAATGTCAAGGGTGTCTCCCGCCCTAGAGAGACCTTTGACAAGGTCTGGGACCTGAAGGCTACAACACCTTATGGATCAGGTCCATAACGTTGTACACAATGTATGTACCGTACTTTCTTTTGGTGTTGCAGGGGTTAAGGAGCCTTTGCTGTCTGGTTGTTATTTCTAGCATAATGTCAGATACAGCCCTTTGGTGGCCTCTACCTTTCTCAATAAAGAGTAACATGTCTGGTTAGCTGATGCCGGTGATAGAATGCTTTCTATGCTGACCACTGCAGAAGGGGTCTGTCTGGAGTAGTTACTATTGATGCTCTGGAGATTTGCTGCACTTGTGGAGTTCTGGAGTGTATCCTTCTAGTGTCTATTTTCCCCTGTCTCCCTTTCCCTATGTTGTATTAATAGTAGAAGTGAGACTAATGTACTTGCTGGCCTGCACATTATCTATGGCGAGTGAGGGCCAATGCATGTGACGGCGACGATGGGAAGGGCCGGTATAGGGAATTAGGAAGCACAGGGTCCAGCCTTCACATTAGTGGCAGGTGGTGATCCCTCTCCCTTTCCCCATCATGAGGGCTTTCCTTTTAAACAATCCCGTTGTCTTTGACAGATAAAAATCGTTGGTGCAGGGTAACGAAATTCGGTATAACCCACGCTGCTGTATTATTCACAAATGCACTTTCAGGTCAGCCCATGCACATCACACATTATTTATTTATGTCAACGAGCTTCAGAGCCACCACGGGCTCCTCTCAATTGAGCCCTATCTTCTAGGATAGCAAAGCAAAGCTATGGCTTTTGCTGAAATGCGTTCAGACAGCGCGTCCGCCAAAATACGCAGCTTCACTGCAAAGTGCATCCGCAAGAAGAATGACCATGTCAATTCTTTGTGCATTTTTTGTACACTGTTCCCATGGGCCACATTACTAAAATGGGTTCGGGAAAAGCGCAGGTCAAAATGCACAGCATGTGCATGCAGTTGTGCTTTTTTGAGCAAAATGCGGGCAAAAACGAGCAACTGCATAAATACGCAGCGCGTGAACGTAGCCTTAGTCATGGTACAGTGGGGGAAATAAGTATTTGATCCCTTGCTGATTTTGAAAGTTTGCCCACTTAAAAAGTCATGAATAGTCTATAATTTTAAGGATAGGTTAATTTTAACAGTGAGAGATAGAATATCAAAAATAAAATCCAGAAAATCACTGTCGTAAGTACATAAAATGTATTTGCATTTTGCAGAGGGAAATAAGTGTTTGATCCTCTACCAACCATTAGTTCTGGCTGCTACAGCCTAGTTAGATGTTCCTAATCAACTCATTACCTTCATTAAAGCTGTCTTAAATTGTCACCTATATAAAAGACTCCCGTCCATACTCTCAATTAATCAGTCAGACTCTAACCTCTACAAAATGGGCAAGACCAAAGAGCTTTCAGGGATGTCAGGGAAAAGATCCTAGACCTGCACAAGGCTGGAATGGGCTACAAAACCATAAGTAAGTTGGTGGGTGTGAAGGAGACTGCTGTTGGTGCAATAGTAAGAAAATGGAAAAAATACAAAATGAATGTCAATCGATATTGATCTGGGGCTCCATGCAAAATCTCACCTCATGGGGTATCCAGGATCATGAAGAAGGTGAGAGATCAGCCTAAACCTACACGGGGGAAACTTGTTAACGATCTCAAGGCAGCTGGGACCACGGTAACCAAGAAAATAATTGGTAACATGTTACGCTGTAATGGATTAAAATCTTGCAGTGCCTGCAAAATCCCTCTGCTCCAGGAGGCATATGTGCGGGCCCACTTGAAGTTTGCCAGTTAACACCTTTGTGATTCTGAGAGTGATTGGGAGAAGGTGTTGTGGTCAGATGAGACAAACATTGAGCTCTTTGGCATTAACTCAACCCGCTGTATTTGGAGGAAGAGAAATGCTGCCTAAGACCCAAAGAACACCTTCCCCACAGTCAAGCATAGCAGTGGAAACATTATGTTTTGTGGGTGTTTCTCTGCTAAGGGCATATGACTACTTTACTGCATCAATGGGACAATGGATAGAATTATGTACCCTAACATCCTGAGTGACAAACTCCTTCCCTCCACCAGGACATTAAAAATGGCTTGTGGCTGGGGCTTCCAGCATGACAATGACCCAAAAAATACAGCCATGGCAACAAAGGAGTGGCTCAAAAAGAAGCACATTAAGGTCATGGAGTGGCTTAGCCAGTCTACAGACCTTAATCCCAAAGAAAATTTATGGAGGGAGCTGAAGCTTTGAGTTGCCAAGCCATAACCTCAAAATCTTAATTATTTAGAGATGATCTGTAAAGAGGAGTGAACCAAAATTCCTTCTGACATGTGCGCAAACTTCACCATCAACTACAAGAAAGGTCTGACTGCTGTGCTTGTCAGCAAGGGTTTTGCCACCAAGTATTAAGTCTTGTTTCAATCCAAGTGCAATCTGTTGTTTTCAACGCACCCATAAACTTGTAGGCGTGCGCACAGTCTGATATAAAGCATGGAAGGCAACGTTTTACAATGCTAGGGTCCTGGGTTCAAATCCCACCAAGAACATCATCTGAAGGGAGTTTGTATGTTCTCCCCCGTGTTTACGTGGGTTTTCTTCGGGTTCTCTGTTTTCCATCCACAATCAAAGGCAAACTGAAAGCATATTTAGATTGTGAGCCCCAAGTTTACATTCCACAGAACAATAGGGCAAATGAGGGGAAACCCTTTTAAATAGACGTGTGGTATGCAGGTTGTTATAATAAAATGAAATGAAATGTACCTTCTAGCTCAGGGTTATGGTGACCATGCACAACCCCTTTTACCTGAGGCTGCTTCCGGCAGGGGGCCCTCAGTATCCAGCACACTTTGTCGGCTGTGTCACTTGCTTTTAGCTGGAAAGATATAGCGTTCGGAGGTCCTGCAGCCTGCCTCACGATAGAAAGGTACATTGTCCACATATATATCAGCCTCCTAAGACATCTATTGTTGATAGAAAGCTGACCCTTCTTAAGGTTTTTAGAGTTACATCTCACATGTATAGTAACGTGTACTTGACCATTTAAAGCTGCAGCAAGTCATAAGGATCCACTGATCACAGCAGTAGTGGCGCTCCTAGTACAAACCTGATCAAGGTTCTATCAGAGGGGCTGTGCATGGTCACTGTAACCCTGAGCTAGTAGGGGTACATTTCATTTCATTTTATTATAACAATCTGCATACCACACATGTATTTAAAAGGGTTAATGATGACCCAATTAATTTTTGTATATACATCTACGAGCACCCTGTTACCCCTCATTTGCCCTATTGTTGTGTGGTTTGAAAAGTATCAATTAACCCTAGAATGCATGATGTCAAAAATATACATATTAATGTATTCCCATGCAAATAATATAGAAAAACACACTTAAATAACTTTCACAAGTTGTATTTCAAAATTGCTAAATAAAATATGTGGACAAAATTTTATACAAAATAACTGCTGAGCACCAAGGGGAGCTGTGCTGCACCAATATACTAATCTACTATGGACAACATTTTAATTATAATTTTTCACAGAAAACACCAAAAAATCTTTTTTTTTTCCAAATTTCAAACAAAGATATGAAAACACACACAAAAACGCATAGAAATCTACAGCAAATTAGCTGCAGCTACATTTGTATTCTAACTTTCTTTTCTATTATACTAGTAAAAAGGCCCGATGCAATTGCATCGGGAGCGCGGTGAAATGAATTGTGTGTATACAGGCGGGTGAGTGGCTAGTAGAGTATATATGGGGCTCTGTGGGTAGCAGACTATACAGGCGGGTCTGTGGGTAGCAGAGTATACAGACTGCTCTGAGGGTAGCAGATTATACAGGCGGCTCTCTGGTAGAAAAGTATACAGGCGGCTCTGTGGGTAGCAGAGTATACAGGCGGGTTTGTGGTTAGCAGATTATACAGGCGGCTCTGTGTGTAGCAGAGTATAGAGAAGGCTCTGTGGGTAGCAGAGTATAGAGGCGGCTGTGTGGGTAGCAGAATATAGAAACGGCTCTGTGGGTAGCAGAGAATACAGGCGGGTCTGTGGGTAGGAGAGTATACAGGCGGCTCTGTGGGTAGCAGAGTATAGAGGCGGCTCTGTGGGTAGCAGAGTATAGAGGCAGCTCTGTGGGTAGCAGAGTATACAGGCGGCTGTGTGGGTAGGAGAGTATACAGGCGGCTCTGTGGGTGTCAGAGTATAGAGGGGGCTCTGTGGATAGCAGAGTATGATGTGGCGGGAGGCTGGAGGAGTGAGGGGAGCAGAGGCTGGAGGGGCGAGGAGAGCAGAGGCTGGAGTGGTGAGGAGAGGTCCAGATGGAGGAGTGAGGAGAGGTCTGGCTGGAGGGGTGAGGAGAGATGCGGCTGGAGGGGTGACATCACCGCTCGGCGGCAGGACGTGGCTGCATGCTGGGGCTGATCGCAGCCCCAGTCACACGGCATTGTCCTCTGCGGCGGGTTGGGTGATGCAGAGAGGGATCAGTTCTTGCCCTCAGGTCACACATGTGACCTGAGCGGAAGGAGCGGATTGGGCGGTGTGTGGTAAAGACAGGACGGTCATCCGATTGGTCTAGGACGCCAAGTCCTGGGCAATGGGATGGGCGTCCCGTGTGTACAACAGAGCGCCCAATCCGCTTGCAGGGGCAGGCAATGGGAGTGAGCGGGGCGTGTCAGGCTTTGCAGGCTGACACGGTCCGCTCACTCCCATTGGCTGTTGGCGGCCACAGGACGACGTCCCTGGCTCCCGGCACCCGGCCACAGCCCGTAGACCGCTACTCCAGCAGTATGGCGACATTGAGAGCCCAGCGGTGAGAGAGTGGCGAGGGGCGGAAGGCTCCGGCGGCATCCGGGCAGCATGGACCTCGCAGAGGGCGCGAGGGCGGTGGCGATGGTGCGGGGCCGACGGTTGGCAGGATGGCAGCGGTGTCAGGTAGTGCGGCTGAGGATGGAGGAGGCTGTGAGGCTGGAGGAGGCTGTGAGGCTGGAGGAGGCTGTGAGGCTGGAGGAGGATGTGAGGGTGGAGGAGGCTGTGAGGATGGGGAGGCTGTGAGGCTGGAGGAGGCTGTGAGGCTGGAGGAGGCTGTGAGGATGGGGAGGCTGTGAGGCTGGAGGAGGCTGTGAGGATGGGGAGGCTGTGAGGCTGGAGGAGGCTGTGAGGCTGGAGGAGGCTGTGAGGCTGGAGGAGGCTGTGAGGATGGAGGAGGCAGTGAGGCTGGAGGAGGGTGTGAGGCTGGAGGAGGGTGTGAGGCTGGAGGAGGCTGTGAGGCTGGAGGAGGCTGTGAGGCTGGAGGAGGCTGTGAGGATGGGGAGGCTGTGAGGCTGGAGGAGGCTGTGAGGCTGGAGGAGGCTGTGAGGCTGGAGGAGACTGGAGGAGGCTGTGAGGATGGGGAGGCTGTGAGGCTGGAGGAGGCTGTGAGGCTGGAGGAGGCTGTGAGGATGGGGAGGCTGTGAGGCTGGAGGAGGCTGTGAGGCTGGAGAAGGCTGTGAGGATGGGGAGGCTGTGAGGCTGGAGGAGACAGTGAGGCTGGAGGAGGCAGTGAGGATGGGGAGGCTGTGAGGCTGGAGGAGGGTGTGAGGCTGGAGGAGGCTGTGAGGATGGGGAGGCTGTGAGGCTGGAGGAGGCTGTGAGGCTGTAGGAGGCTGTGAGGCTGGAGGAGGCTGTGAGGCTGGAGGAGGCTGTGAGGCTGGAGGAGACAGTGAGGCTGGAGGAGGCTGTGAGGCTGGAGGAGGGTGTGAGGCTGGAGGAGGCTGTGAGGATGGGGAGGCTGTGAGGCTGGAGGAGGCTGTGAGGCTGGAGGAGGCTGTGAGGATGGGGAGGCTGTGAGGCTTGAGGAGGGTGTGAGGCTTGAGGAGGCTGTGAGGATGGGGAGGCTGTGAGGCTGGAGGAGGCTGGAGGAGGCTGTGAGGATGGGGAGGCTGTGAGGCTGGAGGAGACTGAGGCTGGAGGAGGCAGTGAGGATGGGAGGCTGTGAGGCTGGAGGAGACATTTACTGTACTGAGCATGCTCAGTACAGTAAAAGGTCTCCAAACAGGAAGGCAGGGGTTAAAAAAAAAAAAAAGTTAATGCTCACCTCTCCCCGAGCCCCCGCCGTCTCCTGCCGTCTTCCTCCAAGCTTCCGGTGGCTGCCACAGGCTCCGAGTGTCTGCAGAGCTCTTCTATTGCACTTCAAGGACCTGTGGTGATGTCACAGTCACGTGACACCAGGTTACCATGGAGTAACCTGGTGTCACGTGACTGTGACATCACCACAGGTCCTTGAACTGCAATAGAAGAGCTCTGCAGACACTCGGAGCCTGTGGCAGCCACCGGAAGCTTGGAGGAAGACGGCAGGAGACGGCGGGGGCTCGGGGAGAGGTGAGCATTAACTTTTTTTTTTTTTTTTTACAGTGGTGCGGGTCTGCGGCTCGTGATGACGCTGCGCGTCATCACTCGCAGTCCCGCAAAGCATGTTGGGATTCGGCGACAACGCCCGAATTCCCAACTGCGGATTATATAAGTAGATTAGTCTTCCAAACAATTCTGACATGTTATTCTGACATGTTCTTTGCAAAACTTCTTCCTCTCACCTTCAGCATCTTACCTTTTATACTCTTAGGTGGTGTACAATTCTCTGGATTTTTGTGGCTCACAAGCTCTACCCTTTGCAAGCTTCTTAGAAACAGAAACTGAAAATAAATCAGACTTCCCCTCAACAGCTTATCTTATCACAGGTCCTTCAGTAATTAGCTCACAGTGTATACTGTCCTCAGTACTCTATACACAGCTCATTACTGTGTACAGAAGGACCTGAGATGATGTCATGGCCTTATCACTCCCTCCAAAAATCACATGACATCCCTCAGATGTTATTATCCACACCCTGGCCCCTCCACCAGCATTACTGAGTACAAATAAAGTAACTTGAGACACAAACACTACTGAGAACAAGATAAAACATAGCGGGGGCCTGAAAAGGCCCCCAATACGTACAGATGTAGTTTTCACCAAACAAGCATTGTTACACCAAAATGCCTATGAAAAAAATGATATGAACAACTGGATATTATCAACAATGACATGCTTGAGGAATACCTGGAGTTTCAAAATTCTAACTAAAGTAATTTTGCAGATAATAGCAAAAATCTAAGCCTGGGGGCGTAAAAGGCCCCCAATATGCGTTCTAGGGTTAAGCAAGCATCAGTTAACAGGTATTGTCTATAGTGCACTGTACCGACATTTCCTTTCCGAATAGCAAATGAGTTCGTTTTTGATAATAATCCAATCCCATTTACAGTGGACACCCCCTCTGGTGCAATTTCTCTCACTACCCCTTGTCTGACAGAGGTAATCCAAATTAATCTATTATTTTACTTCTCTTGTGATTATTTCTGTTATTGTTGCCTTTGTGTTGCAGACATTCATTTGTGCTTTACTCACTTTTATTAGTTATAGTTTATTTTCTTGATTTCAGTTAACCACACAGTAACACCGTGGTTAGTTGCGTACTAGTATTAGCGCAATAGCCTCTGGCAATTATTTTGATTTAATCTTTCACGTGATCTATCACGTAGGGTCACATTGGCTATGTGCAGCTCCACTGCTAAAAAGTGTTAATCTCCTACGGGTGAGACCCTTTTTTCGTATTTGCTCACTTCTCAGCGGCCTTGCCGGTGCCAGATTTATTACTGTTGTCCAGATTTATAAAGCAGCACATTGTAGAAAGCCCCTCACACCTCCAAATACTCCTATATCTACAGATGAGGAAGGATTTAAATCATATTCAGCCATTTCACTGGAGCGCGGTTACAGGGGGAACATATAGTTATATTCTCCTTCCAGCCGACTGCTTCCAGTCGTGGGGCGGTGTGGAGAGGTGTAACCGTCACTATTCCCTACACCGTGAACTGGCTGCAATCACTCCCTAGCACATGACTGACAGCCTTCTCTGCAGAGTGTATGTGCAGTTTATGTTCAGAGCAGGCTGTCAATCATGTGGCGGGGAGTGATTTCAGTGCGCTTACAATGTAGTTAATAACGGTTACAACCTACTTTACAGCTTCAATGACTGGAATCCAGCGACTGCAGGGAGAATATAGCTTTTCCCACTGTAGCCACTGCTCTAGTGTGTTGGCTGAACTTGATTTAAACATATATTTAACTGGAGATTACCACTATATTTGCAGGTAAATAAGTTTATTCGGAGGTGACAGGTTTCCTTTAAAACTGTCTAGTCTAAGTTTGAACGCTCTAAGAATTTGATGGAACATTAGTGATCAAACAGCATCGTGAAAACCAAGGAACACAGCAGACAGGTCAGGGATAATGTTGTGAAGAAGAGTAAAGCTGGGTTAGGTTAAAAAACAAATAGCCCAAGCTCTGAACATCTTACAGAGGCACTGTGATATGAGTAAAATACCGCCTATAAAAAAATTCCCATAATGATGGAAAGTAATAATTAGGGAAAAACATAAACGGTAGTTCCTGGTGTAAGCCATCAACTTATATTCTAGGGAACTTCTGTGGAGCCCACTGGGACGGGGTACTCGGTACTGGACCGGGGAATCACAGGGGGTATCACGGCAGTCTGGGTCCGGATCGTGTCCCGAGCCTACAAGTAATGGAGGGGTATTTACAGGGGAGTTTGTCGTGACGCCACCCGCGGTGTGTGGTCAGAGTGACCACCGCTGCTGCAGAACCTCCGGACATGATGCTTGGCAGCCGGTGATGTAACGGCTCTCCACGGGCAGACCCTTGTCCCCCGGGGCAGTGGTAGTAAATAGTCTATGGATGATGCAGGGTAGGGGCAGTGGTAGAGGTGATAGCAATTTGTGAGGGAGAGGACGGCGTGAGTGCAAAGATCACACAGACTCATGGTTTTGTAGTTTTCTACGTATTTACTGTAGTTGTTATTCAGCATAGTACTGTCCACGGAGTCTTTACCGGGACCGGGTTGCTCCCACCCTGACCGGCTCCTTGGCATCCCACTCCTGCGCTGTGTGTGTGGCCCTGCTGCCGCTTTAGCTAGGCTGCCGGCCCTGTCTCTCCTTACAGGTACCCCCTTGCTAGGCAACTTGAGTCTTATCCATGTGTTTCTGACCCCGCCGTGTTGCTTTGCTATGGTACAGTGCAGATCTATAACCCCCAGTAGTCTGGTGTTTACTGTGCTGCTTGTGTCAGTCACAATTTCGGATCCAGTATCCGGTCTTTGAGCTCCTCCGGGGCAAGTTATGGGGTAACTCAGTCTCCCAGACGTGTTCCTCTGTTCCTTTTGACTCCTTCCCTCAGACCCTGGCTAGGCCTGGAATTGAGCAGCGGACCGTGGAGAAGCCTAAGGCAGCTCCTTTACACCAGTCCTCCTTCCTCAGTGCTGCACCGCAGTGAACTACTCACTTCCTCTCCACACCAGAATTTATAGGGAAGCTGCTTTAGCTCCCCCTTCTGGCCTGAAGGCGCTAGTGTAGTGTTGTGGGTGGAATTAACCCTTGGTGTTGTTACTGTGGCACATTTCCATTAAAGTTTAGGAATTCCACAGTTCACCTGCATTACTGACCTCTTTATATGAAGTTGCCAACTTTGAAAAACCTTGCAAACGTATTGAAAGAATAGTTTCATTTTCTTTATTTCTTTCCATGAAACTCCACTTCCTTTGATGATGTAAAACTTAAGACATTGATTTTTCATAAGGTTTTGTATCTTTGATATCTTACCTTGCAATATTCTGCCTGGGGTTTTCACACACCTCCTTACAAGCTCCATTTATTCACTGTTTTCTACCGCAAACTGAGAAAAGGCCTTCATGGGGAGCTGGGCAGGCTTTTATCAAAAAGTAAGGATTTGGAGAAATGGAAACCGAAATCAGCAGTAACAGCGGGCACAGGCTGGGAGATTCGGCCTTTCTAATAGCTCTACACGGCCATAGGTGTGTTGTACCAAGTTTTAACTAGACAGAATACTACATTATTATTAGTTTTTATTGCTTGTTCATACAAATGATAATATGTTTACAGGATAGAAAAGAAACAAAAATTACTCTCTGTCGTTAAATACATTACTATAGTGCTCGATGATAAAGTGGTGTAATGGTCTTGTTGGCAATATTTGAGCTGACCCGATAACCTGATATTTTTGACCCTCGGTCAGCCGCGGTTTTTTCGCGCCCGCACCTGCAAGTGCCAAAACGGCACTTGCCGCACCTGCCGCAAGCCCGCATATACATTGTATGGGGCTTGCCGCAAGTGTGCCGCAAGTGCAGCCGTTATGCGGTAATCGCAGCAGTTGCGGTATTTTCACAGCAACTGCCACGATTTAAAAAAAAAAAACGCTGATGTGAAAGAACCCTTAGTCTGCTCCTAGGTAGTCCAATCCAACCTCCACCACTGATTGGCACTAGTACACAGAAGCTGTCGATCAGTGGTGTGGGCAGAGATAACAATGCTCAACATTTATAGAACCAGTAGATCAATAGCAGATAAAACAGTTTTTAAAGGGGTTATCTGGGCTTTTTCTATCATTTACATGTGTATCTAGGCTGCAAAATGTTGACAGTTTGTCATTTACCTCCTGTCAACATTTTGCAGGGTTTTCTAGACATCGGATAAAAGTAGGAATGGGGCACCGGTACATTCAACAGAATTTAACGAGCACCGCAAATGCAGTTAGTCCTGAGAACCGTGGTGCCAGTCCACAGATAAAGATAATGCAATCCAAAGTAGAAAATACGGCACTCACCGCTAATTGTTGCACTTTATTCAGGTTTGCCTATTACATGATGCAGGGAGGGGGAGAGGCAGAGGTGACGATGGCACCAATTTGCGCTCCAACGGGTCACTAGTAGTGACCCGTTGAAGCGCAAGGAGCGCAAAACGGTGCCGTCGTCACCTCCGCCTCGCCCCCTCCCTGCATCATGTAATTGACAAACCTGAATAAAGTGCAACAATTACCGGTGAGTGCCGTCTTTTCTACTTTGAATTGCATTTTCTAGACATCACCTATTTGCGTCTGCCAAAGAACGACCAGGGGGGTGTTTGTGTTGGTGCCTGCATGTAAATGCAGAACTGGTCGTTTACTCCCAGACTCCTCCAAGCACGTCCCCCTCCCCCAGTCTACAGTATGTCCAGACACCCCCAGACTTCTACAGCCTACCCCAGTCCCAAGCATGACCACCCACCTCCACTGCACACAGTGGGTTACCTCCACCTCTGGCACAGTGTACCGAATCTGCAGCTCTAAGAGCTGCAGATTCGGCACACTAGGTCAGTGTAAGAGCAGAGGGTTGTGTGCAATCCTGTGTGCCTTCACCTCCTCCCCTGTGGCCGCTCTGTACAGGGAGCCAATACTCCTCTCTCCAGCTGCCAGGTCTGTGTCCCGCTCTGAGAGCTGCAGATTTGGCACACTGGGTCAGTGTAGGAGATGAGAGCTGTGTGCAATCCTGTGTGCCCTCACCTCCTCCTCCCCTGTGGCCGCTCTGTGCGGGAGCTGATGCTCCTCCTCTCTGTATCTACTGCAGCTCTCAGAGCGGGACACAGAGTCGGCAGCTGGAGAGAGGAGCATTAACTCCCTGCATAGAACGGCCACAAGGGAGGATGTGAGGGCACACAGAACTGCACACAGCCCTTAGCTCCTACACTGACTCAGTGTGCCGAATCTGCAGCTCATATAGTACACTGTGCCAGAGGAGGAGGTAACTCAATGTGTGCAGTGGGGTTGGGTGGCCATACTTGGGACTGGGACGGGCTGTAAAAGTCTGGGGGTGGCCTGGCATACTGTAATACTGTAGGCTGAGGGAGGGAGCATGTTTGGAGGAGTCTGGGAGTAACATCCAGTTCTGAATTTCCATGCAGGCTCTAACACAAACACGCCCTTGGTCGTTCTCTGGCAGATGCAAGTAGGTGATATCTGGGTGACTATGCAAAATGTTGACAGGGTGTAAATTATAAACTGTCAACATTTTGCAGCCTAGATATACATGTAAATTATAGAACAAGCCCAGATAACCCCTTTCATCAAAACTGCAGCATCTGGTACAGCAAGTCATTATTTCTGATGTATATGTACAAAATAATCCAAACAACAGAGAGCAAGACAAATGAAAACACTGCCTAATGAGCTTCCATTTTTTACATCTCTCAGTTCTCTACCATGATGACACACATGCATTCTTTTGTACATAGATTGTTCTACTAGGAGCTTAGAAATGTATCGGAGCCTCTGGCTAGCGCTCATTCAGAAGTCAGTGATTTTTCTTGAGTGCAAAAAATGTTCCACGTTTCATCAGTGAGTCAATTGTTCTCATAGATTGTAAGCTTTCGAGCAGGGCCCTCACCCCTCCTGAAATTGGTATTACTTTGTATTGTCATTATTGTCTGTACATTGCCCCTCGCTCAATTGTGAAGTGCTGCGGAATATGTTTGGGTTATATAAATAAAATGTATTATAATTTATTATAATGTTTCATATCGAACAATCCATAAATAATAGAAAGCAGAATAATGATATCAGAGCAGTGTCCGACTTTTTTTCACTAACCCATAGATAAATTGACAACCGAAGGAGCCTTTAAACAAAGAAAAAGTCCTCAAGATCATTATGTGGTTTACTGTGAATGTAATATTGCTCCACTTTCTGTCTTTCAGCTGGAAAAAGTTAAAGACAACTGAACATCTGACCACAACAATCCAGACATGGATTGGGCAGCACGCATCAGCTGTCAGGCTCACTTTAAAGGGGTTGTCCGGGCTGATGTTTTATTTCATATTTATATCTAGGCTGCAAAATGTTGACAATCTGCAATATACATGTTGTCAACATTTTGCAGGGTTTCCTAGATATAACACATTTGCGGCTGGCAGAGAATGTCCAGGGGAGGCGATTGTGCATGCTGGTCGTTTACACCTACTCTAGCACAATCACGCCCCCTCCCTTATTCCTAGTATGGCCAGTCACCCCCAGGCCATACATGCCCGCCCCCTGCCCACTAAACACTATGGAATGCCACCACCCCCAGGGCTCCTACTGGCCGCCCCAGCCCCTGACATCACCACCCGCCCTCTGCAAAACAGCGGTCCCCAGTGCACTGATACAAGGTGCCGAAACCGCTGCTGTGAAAGCGATTCCGGCACACTGTGTCAGTGCAGCAGGGGACCCGCTGCATATGTGTGCCGCTCACCCTCCATGTCCTGTGCAGCCGGGGTCCACCACTCTGCAGCCGTATCTGTGCTGTGTTGAGCGTTGCCCGTCGCCTGCTTTCTCCAGACCTCCAGTACCATAGAGCTGGTGGAGCGGTCCTCTCTATACCAGACATAGCCAGGATGAACGCCATGTATACGAAGATGGGGCCATATATAACTTAATGGGGTCAGAATAAAGCCCATACGTAATAGGTTGGGGCCATATATATTAGGATGGGCCCAGGACAAGGACCATATACACCAGGATGATGGCCCTATATACCAGAATAGACCCAGGATGGCGATCACATATACAGTTAGGGCCAGAAATATTTGGACAGTGACACAATTTTGGCGAGTTGGGCTCTGCATGCCACCACATTGGATTTGAAATGAAACCTCTACAACAGAATTCAAGTGCAGATTGTAACGTTTAATTTGAAGGGTTGAACAAAAATATCTGATAGAAAATGTAGGAATTGTACACATTTCTTTACAAACACTCCACATTTTAGGAGGTCAAAAGTAATTGGACAAATAAACATAACCCAAACAAAATATTTTTATTTTCAATATTTTGTTGCGAATCCTTTGGAGGCAATCACTGCCTTAAGTCTGGAACCCATGGACATCACCAAACGCTGGGTTTCCTCCTTCTTAATGCTTTGCCAGGCCTTTACAGCCGCAGCCTTCAGGTCTTGCTTGTTTGTGGGTCTTTCCGTCTTAAGTCTGGATTTGAGCAAGTGAAATGCATGCTCAATTGGGTTAAGATCTGGTGATTGACTTGGCCATTGCAGAATGTTCCACTTTTTTGCACTCATGAACTCCTGGGTAGCTTTGGCTGTATGCTTGGGGTCATTGTCCATCTGTACTATGAAGCGCCGTCCAATCAACTTTGCAGCATTTGGCTGAATCTGGGCTGAAAGTATATCCCGGTACACTTCAGAATTCATCCGGCTACTCTTGTCTGCTGTTATGTCATCAATAAACACAAGTAACCCAGTGCCATTGAAAGCCATGCATGCCCATGCCATCACGTTGCCTCCACCATGTTTTACAGAGGATGTGGTGTGCCTTGGATCATGTGCCGTTCCCTTTCTTCTCCAAACTTTTTTCTTCCCATCATTCTGGTACAGGTTGATCTTTGTCTCATCTGTCCATAGAATACTTTTCCAGAACTGAGCTGGCTTCTTGAGGTGTTTTTCAGCAAATTTAACTCTGGCCTGTCTATTTTTGGAATTGATGAATGGTTTGCATCTAGATGTGAACCCTTTGTATTTACTGTCATGGAGTCTTCTCTTTACTGTTGAATAGAGACAGATACACCTACTTCACTGAGAGTGTTCTGGACTTCAGTTGATGTTGTGAACGGGTTCTTCATCACCAAATAAAGTATGCGGAGATCATCCACCACTGTTGTCATCCGTGGACGCCCAGGCCTTTTAGAGTTCCCAAGCTCACCAGTCAATTCCTTTTTTCTCAGAATGTACCCAACTGTTGATTTTGCTACTCCAAGCATGTCTGCTATCTCTCTGATGGATTTTTACTTTTTTTTCAGCCTCAGGATGTTCTGCTTCACTTCAATTGAGAGTTCCTTTGACCGCATGTTGTCTGGTCACAGCAACAGCTTCCAAATGCAAAACCACACACCTGGAATCCACCCCTGACCTTTTAACTACTTCATTGATTACAGGTTAACGAGGGAGACGCCTTCAGAGTTAATTGCAGCCCTTAGAGTCCATTGTCCAATTACTTTTGGTCCCTTGAAAAAGAGGAGGCTATGCATTACAGAGCTATAATTCCTAAACCCTTTCTCCGATTTGGATGTGGAAACTCTCATATTGCAGCTGGGAGTGTGCACTTTCAGCCCATATTATATATATAATTGTATATCTGAACATGTTTTTGTAAACAGCTAAAATAACAAAACTTGTGTCACTGTCCAAATATTTCTGGCCCTAACTGTATAGGATGGGACAAGAATAGGGAACATATATACAGGATGGGACAAGAATAGGGAACATATATACTAAGATGGAGGACATTAAAACAGATTTATGGGGTCATTACCCCATAACAGTGCATGATGACCACATTTTTTGCTTCAAATTTTTTTTCTTATCTTCATCTAAAATTTAAATGCTGCTTATGATGCGTCTAGGTGTGTCTTATAGTGCAAAAAATATGTTATATGTTGTCTCTAGAGTATGTACCATTTTACAGATGCAGGTTCGACGAGTGAAATGTGTAATATAAATTAAATTGCAAAACAGTGGTAAACTGCTAAATCCATTCAGTCAAAGACAACTCATAAGGATAAGGCCAGGTACTGTGGCAGGGACGTGGCTTTGTTCAGATTTTTGCATAAGCAAATTTACTTTGACAGTGAATTTTCTGGCTGAATGAAATTTAGAAGGGTCATTATAATTGGAGTCCCATTTAGAGATGAGTGGACCTATGGAAATTCGGGTTCTAGGGGTTCAGCGGGACTCTTTTCAAATGTCTGTTGTGGACCAAAACATGACCGAAACCTCATTTGAAGGCACAGATTGGGCAGTTCGGCTCTCCAACCATATAGAGCCAGCCATAAGCAAACCACTTCTGGAGGTGAGGATTTGTAATATTTTTTAGAAACACTACAGCTGATAACGCTGATTTTACCCCCAGTTCTTGGACTGGGTCAAGCACCAAGCATCCTGGAGCACCACAATGCTCGCTCCAGTGCTTTGGATACATAAAGTACCTGAACTCCAACCTTGTATGGGTTTGCAGATCTCTACTCCCATTATATCCAGCACCTGACAGACAATAGATGGAGGGTGAGGAGAAAGTGTGGTCATCACTCTATTCTAATGATGCATTCTGAAGCCCAATTTTCAGAATCTGTGGAGGTTCCACTGATTGGACTTCTAGCAATCAGCATGTTATCACCCACCCAGTGAATAGCAATACTTTGATGAATTGGGGCAACCCTTTAAGGGTATGTGCACATCTGACGTTTCTGCATCTCTGCAGACCGTCCTGAAACCGGTGGAGAATGGCGGAAACTGAGTTTTCTGACCTCAGCAGTGTCCATCGTTTTTTTAGCGTTTTTTGAGCTTTTTCCGACCGGTTTTATAGCGTTTATACAGCGTTTTGTCGGCGGTTTTCTGGCGGTTTTTCTTAGCGTTTTTAGGCCGTTTTTTTGGGCACTTGTAAGCTAGAACCGCTGGAAAAACGCTCAAAAGAAGTCACTTGCTCTATCTTTGAAAACCGGTGGAAAACCGGTGAAAAACTGAAAACGACCAGAAAAAAACCGTTCTAATGAAGACAGCGTTTTCTAAACTCCATTGAGTATCATGTTAATCCAGCCGGTGGCTAGGATTAACATAAATTAACATTAAACTGAGCGGAAAACGCCGACGGAAACCGGTAAAAAGCAGCCCACAAAACGACTGATGTGCACATACCCTAAAAGGGGTGTTCTCAAGTTATTAAATTGTGCTAATTGGACAGCATTAATATATGCAAAATTACAATTGACTGCATTTTTATCTGCTTTCATTCTCCTGTCATGAGAGCATATATAATAAATAGTGCAAAGAGAGTTTCAAAAAAGAGAGATCACCGGACCCTATCCGAGTATGTACAGTAGTTACAATCCAGGAGAGGCATTAACTCCTAACATACCAGCCATCTCTCTCCAGTCCATTGATTTCAAAACAGCAGTTTGCTTCCCCTCAGCTCATGGCAGAGCTTTTAACAAGCTTGTAGAATCACAATCCCCCCCAGTTCTTTTTGTCCAAACTGTGTGCATGTTGAAATGTAATCTCTATCTTTAAATATAGTGATAATGTAGCATGTTAATGTTTTCTGTTACAAGATATGATGATGCCAATAACTTAGTTCGGCCACTACAGGTCACTATTAAACAAGAGAATAAAGCACTGGAAACAGGAAGTAGTACTCAGAGACTTGTGAGGTAAAAATTTGGATAAGTCCTGCATGAGAGACATGGAAGATTGCGAGCCTGAAGTGATCCAAATTGGACTGTGCGATTCAGTGGGAACAACTTCTGTGAGTAAACTTCAATGTGTAACCGGTCACTGACTGTTTAGTCCGTTAGGGAGAGTTAGATAGGATTTGCAGCATCTCAACGAACATTCCTGTTGCTGGGATTACAGATGGACTGATAGAGACTGTGTGAGCTCCTGTATACCGAGACTCTGGTGCACGTGAATGCCATAGGAGAGCTCCGTAAAATACTACTGGGACTGATCTGAATCTTCATCTGCACCTGTATGTATCAGAGAACTTGGTGACCTAGGAGCTAATTAAATCTAGTGGCCGGACCTCAGAATAACAAGTTCAGTTGTTTTCTGTTTAAGGATATATTCTGTCAGGTGTCCACTCTGAGTGCTTGCAAAGAGGACCGTGCACTGTGTACATATTGTGTTGGTTCAAGCGATTACTTGTGTAAATATATATATATATATAAATCAAGTGGAAAACAGGGTATCCGGAATCTATTGTGATTAAGGTGGAAGGTGGGTATAACATTGTATTCCTGAGAGAACCACATGTCACAGTCGCAGTAGCACTCTGGGCAGGCCCTATTAAGATAGGAGAGGGGTTGGCATAGCCTTGGGGTAGTCCTGCTCCTGTCCATCAAGCTGGCGCTTGGGATGTCCCAGGCTACATAATTTGTATTTAGTGGTTGTTGTGGGCCATTTTTTGTTGAAAAGTAAAATCCTGTTATCTTTTTCACAAGGTATAAAGAGAAGTTGGTTTGTTTACAATGTCGTGGTCGGAGTCGTTCATAGCAGCGCTGTATCCCATGCTCAAACCGGACCAACGTTCCAGTCGTTACAATAACAGTAAATGAATGTGTTAAAAAGAACTTGACCTGAGCTTTATAGCTCTGCTACTCATCAGATCTGTCACTCAGGGAGGAGGGCATGCCCTGCCAGAGACCAAGAAGTAAGAAGACTGCAGAGGAGTGAGCTGCTCAAGAGACAACTAGAATATACCCCTCTACATTGGAGTCATACAATCAATAAATACAGTCATATCATATCTATGTATGAATGAAGCTAAGTTGCAGCTGCTATCTGATCTGATTTCACCTTCAACGTACCCTTAAAAATGTGTTTTGAAAGGACACTCAAAGCCCCATTTTTTATTCATTACCTTCATGTGCCGCTGATTAAACACAGTGTTAACATTTCAGCACAGGTTCAGTCATTTACAGCTGCCTGCTTGTTCAGTTTGCGAGGCCTCCTCCGGCATTGCATCTGTTCAGCCGGCTGGTCCTTTGGCTAATCCATACTTCGGCTGCATTCTTATGTATGCAGGTTGTTCACGGCTGCCAAGGAGCAGGACGAGGTTTTCTAAACTTCGCTATGGGTACAAGGTTTTGACTACTTTGCTTAAATGGGAAAAAAAAACTGCAGAACAACTGGGAAATCATTTATTCTTGCAATTGAAAAAAATAAAGGCAATGTTTTATACTTGAAAAAACGAATTTAGTCTTAGATCTCCAGATGCCAAACTCCTCCAGTAGCAGATTGTAGCAGCAGGGTTTCCAAGAATCTAATGCTGTTTACACATAAGAAATGCATTTGCGAGACGGCCATTAACGCCTTTGAGTTTTTGATTTTTTTTTCTAAAAGGAAAGATGGAAAATCTCACCTCTGTAACACAACCGCTAACAGTTTAGGATATTGGGATACAAAGCTATTATTGGGGAGTAAAATACGGAAATCAGACAGACAAAAAATAAATAAGGGAGTAGAGATGAATTAAAAAGACTTTCCAAGGTTTGTAGATACTGATGGCCTATTGTCAGGATAGGGCATCAATGTCACATCACCCCCCACTGATCATGTCCCACATGTAGGCAGGGCACGGAGTCATTATGTCACTGTTCTACGTAGTGTAAGGTCTAAGATGAGCTGCCACACCTGAGAATAGCTGCTACACATGGAGATGTGAGGCTCAACCTCCATATACTGTGCACTACCGGCACCTCCTGGTCCCTATAATAGTTGGTCATGAGGGAGCTCGGTCCCAGACCTTAGATGAACTGACAAATATCCTAAGATTACTTAATTTATGCCCAATAACACATCAACCATTTACTGTATTTTGTCACTAGATTTAAAGAGGACCTGTCACCAAACCAGGCATGGTGATCTAATTACAGCACTGAATGCAGCATGTCTGCTGCATCCAGGCAAGGGGTCCCCGAGCCATTGAGCCCCCCTGTACCCCGAGTAAATACACTTAGAAAAACTTACATGCTCCAGCCACTAAGGAGGTGGCTAGAGGCAGGAGCCGAAGGGCAGATTCACATCCCCTGCATGTTTAATCTGCCCACCGCTGCCAATCATTCTCTCCCTCTTCTGCAGCATAACACAGAGTTTTGTTTTTTTTGTTTTAGAAATGGCCGCTTAGCCCCGCCCCCTGCAGTGACGTCACCGCTTATACCCGCCCTGCTCTATGGTTAACATAGAGCAGGGCGGGTATAAGCGGTGATGTCACTGCAGTAGGCGGGGCAGCCGGCCTCCTGCTCTGACATCACCACCTTTCCCCACCCTGCTCTATGTTAACCATATAGCAGGGCGGGTATAAGCGGTGACGTCACTGCAGGGGGCGGGGCTAAGCGGCCATTTCTAAAACAAAAAAAACAAAAAATAATAAATTTTGAAACAGAAGATGCGGCACTCACCCAGGTCCGGGTTGCTCTGCAGTTTTATTTATACAGCCATACGGATACAAGCAAGGGAGGGGTGCAAAGGATTACGGTCACCGTTTCACACACACTTGTGCTTCTACGGGTCCAAGTTGCCCCTCCGTGAAGCCTCAGAAAGGTCAGTGCCCGGTTTCTTATCTCAAGTTTGACATCCATTACACAGTACATAGCAGGGACACATACATAAGATTATCTCAGCACAGGAGATGTGGTATGATCAGACATTGTCCCTGTACATAAAGAAATAATTGCTAGCACTCGGTTTGGTGAGGGTAACGGTGCCAGTGAAAGGAGCCGAAGGTTCCAAAGTCTATGTAGATAGGAATAACTGCACACGTACAAGGAAAATATGCTCCAGGTGAAAGTTTATTTATAGTTTCCGTTCAATGCGACAATAATATGACGTTTTGGCCCAATATGGGCCTTGATCACAAAGTCGCTTGGTTTGAATGCATCCAATGACATGTAGATACCCGTAGAGAATGATCAGAGAAGTTTTGGTGGAAACACCTTCCACTGTGCCACCAACCCCCTTCTGAGCGACAGCTCCAGGCTTGGCACACATCTATCAAGTGACTAACAACTGCACCTTATTGGATTGTATACCCTAGATTTGACCTCCAACCTAAACCCAAGGGGTTCACTTTCGGAAACAATCATTCCATTGATCATTCTCTACGGGTGTCTACATTCCATTGGATGCATTCAAACCAAGCGACTTTGTGATCAAGGCCAAATTGGGCCGAAACGTCATATTATTGTTGCATTGAACGGACACTATAAATAAACTTTCACCTGAAGCATATTTTCCTTGTACGTGTGCAGTCAGACACATCCATTACACAGTACATAACAGGGACAAATATATAAGATTATCTCAGCACATGAACTGTGGTATGATCAGATCATGTCCCTGTACAGTCAGACACATCCATTACACAGTACATAACAGGGACACATATATAAGATTATCTCAGCACAGGAGATGTTGTATGATCAGACTATGTCCCTGTACAGTCAGACACATCCATTACACAGTACATAGCAGGGACACATATATAAGATTATCTCAGCACAGGAGATGTGGTATGATCAGAGCATGTCCCTGTACGGTCAGACACATTCCTTACACAGTACATAGCAGGGACACATATATAAGATTATCTCAATACAGGAGATGTGGTATGATCAGACCATGTCCCTGTACAGTCAGACCCAGCCATGACACAGTACATGCCGTCTTTCCCCAAAAATAAGGCCCCCCAGATAATAAGACCGGGGGGGGAAGGAGGGCCTGCTAATATAAGTCCCCCACCCCCGAAAATAAGACTGGCGGGGGAAGGCGCTCCACAATATAAGTCCGCCTGGCAGGGGGGGGGGGCGAGGGGGCGCTGCGCAATGTATACTACCTTGTCCGGTCGTGTCCCCGCTCCTTTCCTGGTCTTCGGTGCGGTGTGCCGGTCCAGTTTCATGGTGATCGCTGCGGTGCCCGGCCGACTTCCTGGTTCCTCCGTCAATCCCCGCCCAGGTTAGGCCCTGCGCCAATGAGAGCGCAGGACCTGGGACGTCAATCACCGCCCAGACGCAGCCAGATGACGTTGGGGCCTCTGATTGGCCCAACGTCATCAAGCCGCCGCGGCTTGATGACGTCGGGCCAATCAGAGGCCCCAACGTCATCTGGCCGCGTCTGAGCGGTGATTGACGTCCCAGGTCCTGCACTCTCATTGGCGCAGGGCCTAACCTGGGCGGGGATTGACGGAGGAACCAGGAAGTCGGCCGGGCACAGCACCGATCAGCATGAAACTGGACCGGGACACCGCACCGCAGCCCAGGAAAGGAGCGGGACACCACCGGACGGCCAGAGGAGCGGGGCATGACAGCACCGGACAAGGTAAGAAGCGATGTGTATGTGTGTGTGTATGTGTGTGTATATGTATGTATGTGTGTATGTGTGTGTGTGTGTGTGTGTGTGTATGTGTATGTGAGTAGGCTGGGGCTGCCAATATAAGACCCCCCCCCCCCCCCCAAAAAAAATAAGACAGGGTCTTATTTTCGGGAAACACGATAGCAGGGACATATATATAAGATTATCTCAGAACAGGAGATGTTGTATGATCGGACTATGTCCCTGCACGGTCAGACACATCCATTACACAGTACATAGCAGGGACACATATATAAGATTATCTCAGCCCAGGAGATGTGGTATGATCAGACCATGTCCCTGTATGGTCAGACACATTCATTACACAGTACATAGCAGAGACACATATATAAGATTATCTCAGCACAGTAGATGTGATATGATCAGACCATGTCCCTGTACAGTCAGACCCAGCCATGACACAGTACACATCAGAGGCACATTTATAAGATTATCTCAGAACAGGAAAATCTTTTTAAACACATCCAATTGTGAATATTATTATTATTCTAAAATCTATTGATTAAAATTAACTTCAAAATTATATTTACTTGCAGGAAAACCCCTTTAAGGCAGTTTTATTTAATCTTTCTTTTTGGAGAAATGGAGAAAATGAATGTAATCTATGCGAGACCTACTGCATGAAAGGCCGTGGCACATCGTTACTTGTAACTCTCCTTCAGTTTTCTCTAATGAATCTACTTCATGAATCCGGTAGGAGGCAGCAGTGCTCCACGTCACAGGGAGCTGAATATTAGGATTCATTTATTGTTAGTTATTATGCACTCAATGAGACGCCATTAAAAGTAACGTCATCTATCAGACATCATATAACAGGCTGGATAACGATGGGGAGATTATTGTGTCTCCGCTTTGCATTTATGAGAATGAAAACATCAGAACATGAAGTGAAACAAAGCAGCATCGTGATGTCTTACAAGGACTCTCCGTCTTTTACGTAATCTGATACAATGTGCGGCCGGTCACCGCAGATTTCTGATTCTCCTTCCACAGTTGCTATGTGATTTGTTATTGTCCAATCCAGACTGCAACCGCTCAAGAACAAGAATCACGAGCAACAGTAACAACGTGTCAAGTCATGTTTGGGCGAACGTCTTCAAGAAGATGGGTATTATGCTTCACTTTCACGAGAAAAACATATACCAGGAGCCGAGTGATGAACGGAACCTTAATATCCAGCATTATAATAATAAAATACCAGACATGAGCTGAAGGAAATATTGCTGCATCATACACAGAGTCATTATAGGTAAAGGTAGACGCCAAAAGGAAGACTGTAGCACAAGACTTGTAAGTCTTCTGAATTTTAATAGAATTGGTCCCAGGTTTATGCTGCCTCATCTGAAAGTAGCATAAAAGGAACAGAGAACTTAATTCCAGCAGTGTATCATTTACACAGTTAACTGGGATTTGTGCTGTACTATTGATAAAACTCTACGTTGCCTGCTGCAGCTCTGCTAGTCTTCTCAGTAAACTCTCAATATAAAAGGCTGGATATTCAGGAGCTGCAGCTTCCTCCACCGCCCACCACTAACTGACAGCTGTCTATGCACAGAACAGGCAGTAAGCTGAGAAGTAATGATGCAGGCAGGGAAATACAGAGCTCAGCATCGAGAAGACTAACAAACATGCAGCAGATACAGTGGTGTTCAAAATAATAGCAGTGTGTTCAAAAGCATGAGTTAAGCCCAAATCTTTACAATAGTTTGTATTTCCATGCATTGGGAACATTGCACACTGTTTTATAAATCAAAACATAAAGAGAAATGTATATAATTTTTAACTACTTTACAGAAAATAACATAAAATGAGCATTGAAAATAATAGCAGAGTCTGCATTTGTCTACACAAACTCTAAATACGTTACTCTCTTTTTTTCCGCATTTAGCATTCCTGTGAATCATGAACCTAATATTTAGTTGTATAACCACAGTTTTTTTAGAACGGCTTCACATCTATGTTATACAGAATCAACCAACTCCTAGGCTCCTGTCAACAGTTATTCCAGCCAGGGCTGTGGAGTCGGTAAGTCAAACCACCAACTCAGACTCCTCAATTTCCCTGACTCTGACTCCAACTCCACGACTCCTTCATACATGGCTCATGTTTAAGTGATGGATTTATTGTGGTGCAATGTAAACATTAGGCTTTAATCAATATTATACTGCAATAATCAAGCTATTTGGATAGAACATAATATTCAGCACATACTGCACTAAACTATTTTACACAATTTATTATATATTGTAGGAGTCAGTCCATTTTATATCGACTCCAACTCAAGACTCCACCAAATTGGCCCCTGACTGACTCCAACTCCACAGCCCTGATTCCAGCCCAAGATGCTTTGACTACATCCCACAATTTATTTGCATTGTTGGCTTTGCATCATAAACTGCATTTTTTATGCCACCCCACAAGTGTTCTATCGGATTAAGGTATGGGGATTGGGCTGGCCACTCCATATACTCAATTTTGTTGGACTGGGACCAAGATTTTGCTCGTTTACTGGTGTGATTAGGGTTGTTGTCTTGTTGAAACACCCATTTCAAGGGCATTGCCTCTTTAGTGTAAGGCAACATGATCTCCAAGTATTTTGACATAGGTAAACTGGTCCATAATCCTTGGTATATGGTAAATAGGCCCGGCACCATCATAGGAGAAACATGCCCATATCATAATGCTTGCACCACTATGCTTCACTGTCTTCAGAGTGTACTGTGGCTTGAAACCAGAGTTTGGGAGTCGTCTGACCTTGGACCACAAAATGTTTCTCCATTTCTCTTTAGGCCAGTTTACGTGTTCTTTGGTACATTGTATCCGCTTCAGTACATATCTTTTTTTTTTTTTAACATTGAGTCTTTGTAGGGACTTTTTGCTAATAGATTAGCTTCACACAGGCGCCTTATAAGGCCGGCTTCACACAGCGGCGTAATCCGGTCTGGGGCTGTCCGGGATGACCCAGACAGCCACTGACCGGATCAGCACACAGGACTGGGGGGCTAATATGCCCTCCAGTCCGGTGTGCAGCGAACGCAGCTGCAGCCGCTGACAGGTCAGGACCGCGGCGCCCGCAGTCCTGACTTATCAGCAGCGGGAACTGCGTGCGCTGCACACCAAACCGGAGGGCATATTAGCCCCCCAGTCCTGTGTGCTGATCCGGTCAGTGGCTGTCTGGGTCATCCCGGACAGCCCCGGACCGGATCACGCCGCAGTGTGAAGCCGGCCTAACTGTCACAGTCCTCACAGGTAACTTGAGACTGTTTGATCATCATGGAGCTGATCATTGGCTGAGCCTTTGCCATTCTGGCTATTCTTCAATTCATTTGAATGGTAGTCTACATTTTGTTCCACGTCTCTCTGGTTTTGCTTTCCATTTTAAAGCATTAGAGATCATTTTAGCTGGACAGCTTACCATTGTCTGAAGTTCTTTATATGTTTTACCCTCTCCAATCAACTATTTAATCAAAGTACACTGTTCTTCTGAACAATGTGTCTAACAACACATATTTCTCAGGTTTTCAAGGACAAATACATGTAAAACATGTGCTGGCTTCATCCTTAAATAAGGGCTACCTGATTCACACCTGTTTCTACACAGAACGATTGACCTCACTAATTGAACTCCACACTGCTATTATTTTGAACTCACCCCTTTCAATCAATTATTCAAATACTCAGACTCAAAAACTTGCAGATCTGTTGGTTTTCTAAGGCCGGCTTCACATCACAATTTTTAGGCATCAGAGTGTATCCATGTCAAATCGGATACACTTGGATGCGTTTGTGGCTCCCAAGTATCCCTATGGGGCTCGGATGTGTCCTTTTTGCCATTCGATTTAAAGGGAATCTGTCACCAGGTTTTTGCCATCTCATCTCAGAACAGCATAATATAGATATAGAGACCCTGATTCCAGCGATGTGTCATTTACTGAGCTGCTTGCTGTCATTTTGATAAAATTAGTGTTTTCTCTGTTGCAGATTTAGCAGTCTGTGAATATGCCAGACTACCTGGCAGCAGGCCAAGGAGACTGCTAATGATAATCTACGAATGATTATACAGTGATTTTATCAAAACTACACTGAGCAGCCCAGTAAGTGACACATCGCTGGAATCAGCGTCTTGGGTCCTATATTATGCTATTCTCAGTTTAGGTTGCAAAAACCTGCTGACCGGTTCCCTTTAAAGGGATCCTGTCACCCCCAAAACACCTGTAAACCTATTAAAACCTGTCCCTAGAGCATATTAACACTATCCCTACACTCTTTTTACCTCCTAAATGCAGTAAGTGACATTGAATAAAAACGTTTTATAAGTACCTGATTAGTGATGATAATGAGTGACTATCCATTCATAGTCACTCATCAAGACTGCCCCTCTGCTTCATATCACGCCTATTCAGGCGTGATCGTCAGCCTAGATTCAAATTGCCGCCTCCCTGCCGTGCCCTGTCTCGTCCGAGGCTGCAGTGTGGCTGGTGACGCGATCCGCGTCATTCCCGGCGCCTGGTGACGTATTTAGACCGGCGCCGCGCTGTTAGCTTCAAAATGCGCACTGCGCATGCGCATTGGGCATGCGCAGTGCGCATTTTGAAGCTAACAGCGCGGCGCCGGTCTAAATACGTCACCAGGCGCCGGAATGACGCGGATCGCGTCACCAGCCACACTGCAGCCTCGGACGAGACAGGGCACGGCAGGGAGGCGGCAATTTGAATCTAGGCTGACGATCACGCCTGAATAGGCGTGATATGAAGCAGAGGGGCAGTCTTGATGAGTGACTATGAATGGATAGTCACTCATTATCATCACTAATCAGGTACTTATAAAACGTTTTTATTCAATGTCACTTACTGCAATTAGGAGGTAAAAAGAGTGTAGGGATAGTGTTAATATGCTCTAGGGACAGGTTTTAATAGGTTTACAGGTGTTTTGGGGGTGACAGGATCCCTTTAAGCAAAATCCGTAGCCCCATAGATACATGGGAGCCAGAATCGCATCCGAGTGTATCCGATTTGACGCGGATACACTTGGATGCCTAAAAATCGTGATGTGAAAGCAGCCTAAGAATCTTCTGCAACAACTGGTAAGTGGTAACATAATTTATACCAAATAGTAAATAACATGGTTAGTCATATTGGACTACCATTAATTTGAATACTACTCTTTACAGTAGAAGGGATAGGGAAAAAAAACAAATGTGTAAAGAGAAAAACAGCAGCAAACCAAATGTGGAAACTCCTAAAGTAAAGACCACATGACCGTACAGAGATCGTACAATATAACTGGTGCCATTTAATATCGCTCTTAATTTGTGTAATGAGAAATTACCTATAAGGGCTCACTCACACAAGCCAAGAACTATGCAATGTTTTATCAGATCGCACTCGGCCCAGTGTTTTAATATTGGGCAGTGCTGATCTGTGCTTTTTCTCATGAGAAATAACAATGCAGCATGCTACGAGTGCATCCGATAATCGGTTCACACAACTCAGCGGGTGCATGTGAACCATGGGACTGACTCAGATGCACCAATCTTGCATGCGAGAGAATTAGATTACAGATTAAACTGATCAGAGTTTGATCCAAGTGTCATTACCAGAATCGGGCCGATTCTCTTGTATGAGTTAATATATTATACGCCCATGTGAGCGCCACCCTTAGGAGAATACAGGTCCTGTGAACCCTGCTGTGGAGGAAGAGAATGCAGGGGAAGCAAACATGCCCTTCTCTATAAGAGATTAGTTATGGAAACAATTCCCTTCACTGAAATAGAGCGTGGCGCACCACCCTGACCTGTTCTCTTCCATTTTCAGCACATAATGTAGGTGGTAGCGCCACTATTCTCCATGTTGTATCACTGACAAATGCAGGAAATCTAACCATGCCATTACAACAACCAATCGTGAAACCATGTACACCATGTGGGATGATGTTTTTTCACATGGATTTCATAAAAAACGAATTGCACCATTTTACAAGCTCTTTGCTGGCTGCTAGCAAAGTTAACGAAGTTTTCTAGCTTCAGGAAAATTCAATCACCCGCTTGTAAGTCGTTTTTAAAAATAAAAAAACTGTTGTGTTTTACTCGCCCTTCCCAGGTCCACTGATTTCTGCTGCTGATCTATCCTATTATCTGTCTGCAGTGAAGACATCATGGCGATAGCGCTGCAGCCAATAACGGAGCTCAGCGATTCTGCCCAGGTTGATGGCATAAGCCGCTCTGAGCCACTGAGCCTAATGAATGTCTGCAGCTTTGTTTATGTAACGTCAGAGCTGCAGACAATAACAGACACCAGAAGCATCATCGGAGACTCAGCGTTGGACCCGGGAAGGGCGAGTACGGACACTTTGCTTTTTTACAGTAAACTGCAGCCAGGGGGTTAAGAATTTTCCCCTGTAACTGAGAACCTGCCAGTCATCCCTTTCTGATGGGGAGTTAACTGTAACTCTTTAATGTCTTTATCTGAGCTCTTCTGTTCTGGTTTATGATCTAGATAAGCTCAGCCTTCATGTGACATGTGGTCATAAAACAGCTCAGAAGAGTTCAGAAAGGATAGATAAAAAGTGCAATAACCTCCCTTGAGAAGGAGCTCACTGACTGATTCTCAGCTAAAGAATTGGGTAACCAGCAACTTACAGGAAAGCAAAGAGCCTGTAAAAGTCAAACCGCAAAAATTACGGAAACAAAATTGCAAAAATTATTTTTTGCATTGAGTAACTTAAGAAAAAAAAACTTTCGCCTTTGGACCGATGAGTTGATTAACAGGAAGTGACTGATTCGGTTGACGCTCACTTCCTGTTGATTATCTCATTGGTCCAAACGCGAGGAGACAGAAGTTGGAGGTGATGTGACACAGGGCTTGTGTGATGTCACAATGTCACGTGAGCCCCAGGAACACAACTACAGACATCGCTGGATTGGCACCAGCAAGGGAGGCGAGTACAGGGTCTTTTATTTTACTTGGGGGAGACATGTGGAATCAGAAGGGGTTGTCCTAGTAGTGGAGAACCCCTTTAACAATAGTAAATATAACTTAGTAACCGTCCATTAATAACTCACATCTGCCGAAGAAGCTGCTGGACATTCTGGCTTGCTGGATAGTGACGCTGGTAAATGCAGACTGGTAACATGGCTCTTGGGCAAGCGCAAAATAGGTGAACTGGCAGCTGCTCCGTAACTCTGGTGAAGAGATCCCACCTGTGTATTAAAGACAATGTATTATATATATGAAAATATACTGTAACAAAATATGTATTACATATGCAGATTATGTAGGAGATTAACTGAAAATCGTATACACATTACATGAATTGTGCATCCTTATTAGATACTGTAGCCAGGTTATCATTACAATTTTATCTTTGAATGGATCAGTTTACAATTTACACAGAAGACGAAATAAACAGAAAAGTAAAAACTACCACTCATGTGAATCAATAAGTGAGCTCAATTTAGATCCATAATGTCTATGACTGGGCTGAACTGCTGATCAAACAGCACAAATGGTTACTAGGCAGGACTTAAGCAAAGAATCCGCAGCATCCAGCAGCCCCTAAATATCAAGTCTATGTTGAAATACAATATTACAGTGTGTATACAGTCTTGGCTCAAATTGTTGGCACCCTTGAAATTGTTCCAGAAAATGAAGTATTTCTCCCAGAAAATCACTACAATGTCACGTGTTGTCGTATACGTTTATTTCCTTTGGAAAAAAAGGTATTTGGACCTTTCCAAAATTGTGAAAAAAAAATACTTTGTCTCAAGCATATGATGTTCGTTCAAACGCAGCTGTGGCACATAACCAGGTGTGGGCAATATAAAATTCACACCTGAAACCAGATTGAAAGAGAAATTGACTTAATCTTTGCATTGTGTGTGCCTTACTAAGCATAAAGAACAGAAAGTGGAGAAGAGACCTGTCTGAGGACTTGAGAACCAAAACTGTTGAAAAATATCAACAGTCTCAAGGTTATAAGTCCATCTCCAGAGATCTGGTGTGCAACATGATCAAGAAGTTTGCAACCTATGGCAGTGTAGTTAATCTCCCTGGTCATGGACCGCACAGAAAAATTGATGAAATGTTGCAACTCAGGATGGTGGATAAGCATCCCCAATTAAGTTCAAAAGAAGTTCAAGCTGTCCTGCAAGCTCTGGGTGCATCAGTGTCAGCATAAACTATCTGTAACATTTGAATGAAAGTAAATGCTATGGCAGGAGACCTAGGAGGACCCCAGTGCTGACACAGGGACATAAAAAAGTTACACTGCAGTTTACCAAAAAGTACATGAGTAAACCAAAATCCTTCTGTGAAAGCATCTTGTGAACAGATGAGACCAAGATGGAGCTTTTTGGTAAAGCACAACATTCTACTGGTTACTAATAATGGAATGAGGCCTACAAAGAAAAGAACATAGTATCTATAGTCAAATTTGGTAGAGGTTCAAAGATGTTTTGGGGTTGTTTTGCTGCCTTGGGCACTGTGCCTAGTCTGTGTGAAAGACATTCATGAAATCTGAAGATTAAAAGAATTTCGGTGACAATGTAGTGCCCATGTCAGAATGCTGAGTTTGTGTCCTAGGTCATGGGTCTTCCAGCTGGACAATGACCTCAAACATACTTCCAAGAAGTGCCCAGATATGGATGGAAACAAAGTGCTGAAGAGTTCTGAAGTGGCAGCAATGAGTCCGGATCTAAATCCAAATGAACTCCCGTAGAGACGTCATAAAAATCAGGGCTGTGGACTCAGTGTGCATTTTGGTAAAATGGACCAACTTAAACTCCTAATTTATATAATAAATTGGGTACAGTAGTTCAGTGCTGAATATTATTAATTATGCTCTATCAAAATAATAATTAAAAGCCTGATGTTCACATTGTACTACAATAAATTTATCTCTTAAATATGAACCATGTATGAGGGGGATCAGAGTAGGCGTTGGGGAAATTGAGGAGTCTGAGTTTGGCTTACCGACTCCACAGCCCTGTTAAAATTGCTGTTAGGAGAAGGCACCCATCAAATATAAGAGACCTTGGGCAGTTTGGAAAAGAAGAGCGGTCCAAAATTCCAGATGAGAGGTTTAAGAAGCTTGTTGATGGTTATGGTAAAAGGCCGTGCAACCAAATGTTAATTTGAAAATGCCAACAATTTTGTTTCTCCCATTTTTTGGAGTTTTGTGCAAAATTATGTTCAATTTGCCTTGTTTTCAGTTTTTTTTTTGTGTTTTCCTAATAAATAAAGGAAATAAACGTGTATAACAAAACATGAGTAATTACTATAATTTTCTATGAGAAACACTCCAAGTCTGGAACAATTTCAAGGATGTCAACAGTTTTGGCCATGACTGTACATAAGTAGAGCTGGTGCAGCTTTACATCATTAGCTAGTACTAGCAGAGCTTAACTGCCCTACACAACCACGATTCAGAGCTGTTTATTGCCTGCTGTAGACAGATACATTTTGTGAAACTGGAAATGCTGCTATATTGATGAATTAGACAATCCTAAATTACATGCATTAAAAGAGTGCAATTTACAGGTCGCATCAATCATTGGTCAGCAGCCATTAAACACAACTCATCTACTCTTTGCCCCTGTACACAGAGATCCACCCTTCAGATCTCACCTCTCAGCCTGCTGTATGTGGCCCATCCTATAGTAACTCTCCTTTCTGTGCCCTCTATATAGAGCCCATCCTGCATTATCAACTCCCCTGAGAGCTCTGTATACGCCTTTCCTGCAGTATCTCTCCTTTCTGTCCCCTCTATGTACAGCCCATCCTGAATTATCGCTCCCCTGAGTGCTCTGTATATGCCCATCCTGCAGTATCTCTCCTTTCTGACCCCTCTATATACAGCCCATCCTGCATTATTACTCCCCTGTGTACTCTGTACAGCCCATCCTGCAGTATCTCTCCTTTCTGCCCCCTCTATATACAGCACAACCTGCATTATTGCTCCCCTGTGTACTCTGTACACAGCCCATCCTGCAATATCTCTCCTTTCTGACCGCTCTATATACATCCCATCCGTCATTATTGCTCCTCTGCGTACTCTGTACACAGCCCATCCTGCAGTATCTCTCCTTTCTGCCCCGTCTATATACAGAACAACCTGCATTATCGCTCCCCTGTGTGCGCTGTACACAGCCCATCCTGCAGTATCTCTCCTTTCTACCCCCTCTATATACAGCACAACCTGCATTATTGCTCCCGAGTACTCTGTACACAGCCCATCCTGCAGTATCTCTCCTTTCTGCCCCCTCTATATACAGCACAACCTGCATTATCGCTCCCGTGTGCTCTGTACACAGCCCATCCTGCAGTATCTCTCCTTTCTGCCCCCTATATATACAGCACAACCTGCATTATCGCTCCCCTGTGTGCGCTGTACACAGCCCATCTTGCAGTATCTTTCTCCATTCTGTCCCCCTATGTACAGCCCATCCTCAAGGATCTTCCATTTCAACCTCCAGTTTGCAGCCCTACCTACAGTGCACCTCTCTTTAGATACCACCACACTTCTGTGATGAAGGAAGCTCTTCTCCTTTGCTTCATATTGTGTATCACAGTAGAAGCACTGTTCTGAAAAAGCTGAGAAAGATAGAGAGAAACGGCACTTTACAGGATCATCCAAGGCCCCTTGAACTAGAAGACTGTTCCAATGACAACAGGAGGATAATAGTGCCTGAGAAGGTATCCTTAAAAGGGATATGGGCAAAATGGGTAAGATGTGAAAGTGGGCTGTATTAACACAAATGAGTAAATTTGCATTTAAATTATTATAAGATCACATTGTGATTTTGAGAATACCACTTTAAATTCATCAATTCATTCAGACGTACAATGCAAGCTTTTGTTTTATTTGCAATTCTTATTTTCTTATGTTTTAATTAAGAGGCTGGAAAGAGAAGAGCAGAAAATAAACAACTCGAGAGATGTAAAAATCCCACAGAAGCCCAAGCGGCTCTAAAGGCTAATGTGATCGCCATGAATTGTAATTATTTTCGTGTGTACAGAACGAGAAGCATAACATCAGCCATTACGAGTAAAAGGTTCATTAAACTGTTTGGTTCCCTTGTTCTATGTCTTCAAAGTGGTGTGTTGAGATGTGGACCTATCGCGGCGGAGATGTGATGGTGCAGGATCAAAAAGAATTCCAAAATCAAAAGCTGAAAATTGTCATGTCTTATATTTACAGGAACCAAAGCGTGGAAACGAAAACACACACGAATGTATATCTATGAAGGTGTCTTAGAAGTGGCCTTATTTTACAGATCTGTCAAGGAAATCTGCTTTTCATGTGGCTCCAATCTACACTTCACATTCAAGAGGGTATTTGGGGTGAAAGAAGCACTCCTCCTATTAAGTTTGTATTCATTAAATGTATGTGTATGTGCATGTGCATAAGACTCAACACAAACAAGACAAAGATACTGACTACTACCAGGTACAACATGGGCACGTCTGAGATGGACAGCGATGAACTAGAAGTGGTAACAGACTTCAACCTACACGGATCAATGATCACTCAAGATGCAGAGACAACTCTGGAAGTCAATAGAATAGCTATGGGAAAATCAACAATGAAGGCACTGGACAAGGTCTTCAAATCTAGGAACATTTCACTTGTGATGAAAACAAGGCTCATACATCGACCGGAAAGGCGTGCTCCAGGCTCCGTCCTCCCCTCCTCGTTTCATCACCGCACGCCCCGCTGGGCGTCATCATTAGTTCTTGAT
The DNA here is from genome assembly GCA_033576535.1 of Allobates femoralis. Taxonomy (NCBI): domain Eukaryota; kingdom Metazoa; phylum Chordata; class Amphibia; order Anura; family Aromobatidae; genus Allobates; species Allobates femoralis. The sequence goes on along the minus strand of JARQOC010000001.1, from coordinate 508,290,534 downwards.
CTCCTCCTCCTGTTTGAATTTCCCGCCCTCTTCTGCTCCTATAATGCACCGGCCAGAACATCTATCCGGCCTGATGCATTGTAGGGGCTCATCACGTGGTACTACCCCGGCTTCTGGCGCATGCGCATATTGAAGCTGGCCTGTACCACGTGATGAGCCCCCACAATGCATCAGGAAGGATATGAAGTTCCGGCCGGTGCAATATTGGAGCAGAAGAGGGCGGGAAATCCAAACAGGAGGAGCAAATCAAGAACGAATGATGATGGTCAGCGGGGGCGTGCGGTAATGAAGTGAGGAGGGGAGAACAGAATTTTTCTTCACCGCCCAATAGTATAAACATTTTGTGACACACCATGGAAGTCAATATACTCACTGCACCATTAGATTAATTCATTGAGGAGTGCAGTCTGTGAAATTGGGTTACTTGTGGTGGGCTTCCACTGTTTAGGCACATCAGGGGCTCTCCAAAAGCGCCATGGCATTTGCTATTTTCTGCTTGCAAAGTCAAGTGGCACTCCTTTCCTTCTGAACCCTGCCATGTTTTCCACCACTTATGGGGTATCGGCTCAGGACAAGTTGAACAACAAATTAGATCCATTTTCTTCTGTTACTTTTGTGAAAATAAAAAATGTTGACTTCAAATAACATAGTTATGGAGAAAATTAGATTTGTTTTTTTTTTATTCTCACAGCCAAACTGTGAGGCACCTCAGGGTTCAAGGTGGTCACCAAACATTTAGTTAAGTTCCTTAATGAGTCCAGTTTCCAAAATGGGGCCACTTCTGGGGAGTCTCCACTGTTTAGGCACATTCAAAGATGACATGCCATCCGCTAATGATTCCTGCTTGCAAAGTCAAGTAGCACCCCTTTCCTTCTGAACCCTGCCATGCACCCAAACATTGGTTTTCCACTACTTATGGGGTATCGGCATACTCAAGAAAAGCTGCACAACAGATTTTAGGGTCTCTATTTTTTTTTTTAAAAGTAACATTTTCATTTTCTCCTTCCATAATGGTGTATTTCCAGTTAAGCACCTGAAGGGCTAATAAACTTCTTGATTGTGGCTTTAAGCAGCCCGAGGGCAATTTTCGTTACATTTTCACATTTTTTTTTAGAAGTACCGTATATACTCGCGTATAAGCCGAGTTTTTCAGCCCAAAAATCGGGCTGAAAAGTCACCCCCTCGGCTTATACGCGAGTCACTGTATTAGGGACTCGGATACCAGCTGTCAGGAGCGAGTCTGAGCGAGTCCGAGCGAGCCTTAGCAATTCTGAGCTAGTCTGAGTGATTCTAAGCGAGTTTATTAACTCTCTCTGTCTCCCAGGTCCACTTCGAGCAGAGAACTAGTTGAGCTCCCAGTTCCTCAGACCCCAGGGGGCCACAAGAGACTTCTACCAGAGGTGGGGGAGTAACGTAGCAGTCTGTGGAGGCAGAGTTATGATGGACACCTGCCTCTGCTTTCCCCCTGTATCTCGCGGCCATTGCTGTGAGACTGAGCCGCAGCGCTCCCTCCTCTCTCTGACCCCCGTGCCTCACCTCGAGCTGATGGATGTGGCCACCTCGTCGCTCTCCCGCTCCGGTGCCTCTGGGAGTGTTGGCTGCAGGAGTTGCAGGAGACTCTCCCTTAATGGCGGCCGGTCCGGCACTCTCTCCCCTCAGCAGTCCTCCCGCGCTCTCTCCTTACTGTCCGGGGCCGCGCGCACCGCCAGCGCAGATCCCAGCTGCGGAGCAGCTGCAGGTAAATCCAGCTCCTTGCGACTTGTGCGGGCACTAGGCAGATCTCTGTGCTGTAGCTGGAGAGGGGGATGAGAGGGGGATCCTCCGTCAGGCCACGAGGTGTCTCTTCAGCAGGGACCAGGTCCAAGTTTGGGTTCAAGAGACCCCGGTGTTGTGTGGATCCCCTGCGGCGGCCATCTTGGATCTCCCTAAGCGAGTTTATAATCCGAGTTCTGTATACTGTACTCGGGACTCGGCTTATACGTGAGTCAATAGGTTTTCCGAGGTTTTGAGGGCAAAAGTAGGGGGGTCGGCTTATACACGGGTCGGCTTATACGCGAGTATATACGGTAAATGCAAAAAATATCATCCTAAATTTAGCACTAACATGAAGCCCAATATGTCACAAAATAACATGCTCAGAATCACTGGGATCCATTGGATCGTTCCGGATTTATTAACTCAAAGTAACAATGGTCAGGATTTAAAAACATAGTCTGGTCATTAGGGTGAAAACCAGGCTCTGGGGTAAACGGGCTAAAATATCAATTAAAAAAATAGAAAACTCTATACACTCATGATAAGAAAAAAAATAAATAAAAGTGACAGATCCATCAAAGCCTGGGGACACAGTGCATTTTTATTGCTATTTTTGATCCTTTTTTTAGTGCAGTTTTGTCACAAAATTGCAAAGCTAATCCTAAAGGCCCCGTCACACACTTCAACATCCGAGCGATCCGATCAACGATCTGACTTGACCTAGATCGCTTGAACGTCATTATTTGATCGCTAGTGAATTGTCAAATGTACAGATATCAATAACGATGCAGCAACGACTCCGCGACAAGCAAATGATATTAGCAGTCGTTTGGATGCCTATATTCCCAAGTCCTGAATAGGCGAAGTCGTTAACAACATCGTTATCAAGGTGTCGCACTCGCTGATGCTGCAGGTTGAACGTACGATCAGACTGATTTATGGCCCGGTTCATAAACCTGCGATCAACGATCAGCCGACTTATCGCTGGTCATATCGACGTGTCACACGCTACGACGTCATTATGTCATCGTTTAAACGTCTCAAAACCTGTGACGTGTCAACAATATCGGTAACGATATCGTAGTGTGTGACGGGGCCTTTATGCCAGCAAAGTCAATGAGAATCCTCAAGTTTTGTTCATGTTATTTGCTTTTCCCTTGCAGATTTGGTGCAGAATTAAATCTGCAGAATGTCAATTATTGCAGCGTTTTTCCACCCCAGAATGCAAAAAAAAAAAAAAAAAATGCATCAAAAATGCACCAAAAACTATTTTTCTGCCATCAAATTTGGTGCACAAATTTCTGCAACCAAACACCCAGCGTATGCACACAACCGAACCTGAACGATATCATTGAAACGTCACAGATTTGTGATCGTTGAAAAGATATCGTTCGGTGCGTCGTTGCGTGTAAACGAACAATATAGGATGAAATGATCGTTGGATCGTTCATCCTAGATTTGAGATCCTGACCTCAAATCTATCGTTCGTCGTCCAATTAACGCTGCTTCAGGAAGCAGCATCGTTCAGTCTGACAGCTTTTTAAACGATATTGTTCACAATTCTCCTATTCCTGCCGCTTTATTACATCGCTCACTCCTTCCTCTCTTATTTAACAGTTGCGGTGCCGCATAGGATATCGTTAATGATATCCTTGTGTGTGACAGCGCACTAACGATGTCGGAACAGGATGTCACTAACGATATCCTACCGTGTAAACCCACCATAAGAGAAGTCTTTACCATACAATATCCGTTTCCTCGGATAGCCGTGTCAGGGACTGTCCCCAATAGTGTCACTAGAGCGCCATACAGTGACATCATTCTGACAATGACTACCAAGCACTTTATTCATTCCTTACAAGTCTGTTGTAAAGCCGGCAGCCCTTGTGGACCATTGATTTAACCATTCTTCTTGTATCCTAGGTAGAACAGCGGCAGTGCTATCCTGACACATAATTCACATTCAGCAAAGTGTCATTTATTCGTTTACCTGTACGGTACAAATCACCCGTCCCTCGGCATTACAGCGAGCACTAATCTGATAAGTCAGCCTTCATCTGTAACCCCTGCACCCGGCTCACAATGATAAATGACTGCAACCCTTTAAACCCAAAGGAATTTATTTTAACGTTCCCTGTCGGCAGATTCGATGTCTCTTATTGTGCTTGTAAACTGCAAACTCAAACACTTTCTACAGTCTCATGAATACGTAACGGGGATCTTCCACCCTTTTAGTAGCGATTCTGCTGGAGTGGAGCTTTCAGACCTGTCTGCTTCACAAGGTCAGCGAGCCGGACAGAAAACGAGGCAGCAAAAGCATTAAATAGGTGATCAAGGCTCAATCCACGAGTATAGCAACTTCAGACACGACAAAGGCGAGTTCAGACGTGACCTCTAAACAGGACACAAAAACGTCCAAACTGATGAAGATCATATAATGATTGGAACCATAAGTACAATGCTATGGGAAATGTTCACTAATCTCCACTGCAGCAAAATAATCCAATGCCAGATTTGCCGGAATTTACCTTCGTCTGCTTTCACACTGCGATTTTTTGCATTCCGTGGCTGTCCTTTGTAAAACGGACAGCCACAGATCAGATTTGGCCCCCCGTATATGCCTATGGGCAACGGATCTGCACAGATTTGTCCTTAATGGCATCCGATTTGTGACAGATCCGATTGCATCCGATTTTTTGCTGTAACCAAAATCGGAGACTGCTCAGATTTTGTGCACAGCGGACCAAATGGGACACAATCGAATCCGACCTGATCTGCGGCCATTAACATGGGGGCCTATGGAGCACGGGTCCGAGAAAACACAGGATCTGCACATTTTCTGTCCAGATTGGGGGTAGATCAGCAAATATATATCAGAAGCCGATGATTAAAATCCACATGGAAACTGATATCTGGTGCAGTATACCAATTTGTGATTTTTACCATTACTTTAACCCTTTGCAATGCCGGTGTAATATTTATGTTATATTTGCAACAAAATTACGATTTTGTCACTGATTTGACGCAATATTTGCTAGTGGATTTTGTAAAAAGAAATAAACACAAATCCTCCCATACAAACATACTCTGAATCTTTAAAGAGAACCTGTCACCCCTCTGGTGCTTTCCAAAGTGAAAACACCACTGAATGCAGTGTGTATGCTGCATTCAGTGAAGGTGTGTACCATGTCTCTACTCCCCCTGTAACCCGAAAAAACACTTTGGAAAGTTTAGAGTTAAGAGGTCTGAGGGGCTTATGATTTTGCTGTGCTCGCTGCAGGCACAGTCCTCCCTGCCTCCTGCTTGTGTGTTCTGCCTCCTCTTGTGTGGGTCTGCCCTCCTCTTTTGCTCCACACACAGACACACACAGGGAGGAGGCGGGGAGGACTGAGCCAGCAGCGAGCACAGCATTATCAGATAAGCCACATCGGACCTCTTAACCCTAAACTTTCCAAAGTGTTTTTTCGGGGTACAAGGGGGGGTAGAGACATGGTACACACCTTGACTGAATCAGCATACACACTGCATTCAGTGGTGCTTTCACTTTGGAAATCACTAGAGGGGTGAGAGGTTCTCTTTAATCATAGTAAATTTCTGCTACAAATTTAATTTAATTTTATTGATTTATAACACCAACATATTCCACAGCGCTGTACAGAAATCAACATTACTGAGGGGGTGTCCGGGCAGCAATGGTGCCGGCCGTGTAACTTAGGAGCTCTGCACAGCCTGAGCACAGAAGCGGCCATAACAAGAATGTGAGGGAACCTGGGTACCTCAAATTCTGCACGGAGCTTCCTGAACCTCCTGTGCACCTGATGGGCAAAACAAAGCCTCCTGTGAGGCAATCTCCTAAGAGGGTCTCCGACTATTTTCAAGCCGGCAACAGCTCTCTCTCCTCGGTCAAGATGGCGCCTCCCTCCTCCCTTCGTGCACAGAGAGCTGCGCGCCACGCCACAGTGCAAGCTGAAGACCTGGGGGACGCTGATCTAATGGACGCCCCACTCACCAGAGGTATGATGGCAGATCTCCTGGCGGGCCTCCGATCCTCCCTGCAGCAGGACATGAGAGCTATGGTGGCAGAGGTGTGGGGGGAGATTGCGGAGCTGGGCGCACGAGTTGATAAATTGGAGCAGAAGATGGCGGAGGTTGTTCCGCTCGCACAATGAGCTGCTGGACTCCTACGACCAGCTCCAGAACAGAACGGACAGAATATCTGCAAAGACCTTGGATTTGGAAGATAGATTGCGCCGCAACAACATTAGGCTCAGAGGCATACCAGAGCAGGTAGCGACTGCTGATTTAAGATCATTCCTCAAAGATTTCATCAAAACAGTTACGCCTGAAACCCCTCAGGAGCTCCTGGTTGTGGATAGGATTCACAGGGTCCCTAAGCCACCCTCGGTCCCTGAGGACAGTCCCAGAGATGTGCTAGCCAGGTTCCATTACTACGAACTAAAGGAGGACTTCCTCCGTGTCTTCAGGCAGAGCCCGCGCCTCCAGGATCAGTATGCTTCTCTTGAGGTCTACCCGGACCGCTCTTCAGGCACCCTGGCTCTGAGGAAAGCATTCAAGCCTTACACCAAAATCTTGAGAGATAATGGAGTACAGTACCGCTGGGGGTTCCCCACCAAGCTATTGATCCGTCGTGATGGTTCCCTGATTCCATGCCTCATCCCTCCGCATGCAGAGAAGAATCTAATTCGATGGGCACTATGGCCGCCTGACTCTACGTCACATACCACTGCTCCTGCTGCCTCTCCAAGATCCAGGCCAGGAGGCCGCATCGATCTGGAGTGGTCTACGGTCTGACCATTCGACATATACAGGTTCCTTCCTCTTCACACTGCACCTATGTGCTCTGGGCTGTCTTTTCCTGGCCGTCTCTCTGTTCTCGCTCTCCACTCTTCCTTTCTGCCTCTTTTTCTCTCTCTCCCTTTTTCTTTCTGCCTTTTTAAATAGGTGGTTGAATTTCTCATTCTCATCCCTTCCTAGCACTGAGCAATTCCCCCTCCCCCCCCACCTAACCCCCTTTGTCTTATACCCCCCCCTGATACCCCTCTACTTTTCTACTTGTGCTCCCCTATTCCCCCCTAGACTGAAGACACCTCTTCTCCACCCTTTTTCCTTTCTTCTCCTCCCCTATTGTCCCCTCACCTTCTCCTTTTCTATTCGCTCTTTTCCTGCCCCTTTCCTCTGACTACTCTCCCTTTCTCATTATCTCCATCTCCCCCTTCCTCTTCTACTCTTGGTGCTTTCGCCACTCTCCCTAACTTCTCTGCTTGGACGAGAACTGAGTAACCCCCCCCGTTGGGTGCTGCTTTTGGTGTGCACTCAGACTCAGGAAATAATTTTTCTTTTCTTTTTTTCCATTATTGGGATGTTATGCCTGTTCTGGACATTTGCCTGTTGATATGTTTTTCTGTTTTACATCCCCCCTTTTTTTCCTCCCCCATCCTCTGTCCTGTGGCTGCAAATATCATTGCAGGGTGCTCCATGGACTTTGCTTTTACTAGCGCACTGGTTTCATATAGATTCTGTTGGATTCCACCATGACTTTGACACTCTCTTCTATTAACGTAAATGGCCTGAACTCCCCTGGTAAAAGGAGCGTAGTATGGCGTCACCTGAAGAAATCCAGGAGCGATGTGCTGTTTTTCCAAGAGACGCATCTGCTACGTGAGGACTGCCGCAGAATGGCGTCTCGTGATTTTCCTACCCAGTTTTTTTGCCTCTGCTGACTGTAAACGTGCAGGGGTGGCCATTTTTATTCATAAAAATGTTAATTTTACTCTTATCACTGAGATTGCAGACCCTGAGGGCCGTTTTATAATTGTCATTGGTCTTCTTAATAATGTATACTACACTTTATCCTCTGTGTATGGCCCGAATAAGGGGCAAAGTGCCTTTCTTGGAGATTTCCTCTCGGTCTTAACCTCTCATGCTAGGGGTTGTAGGTTGGTGGCTGGGACCTCAACACGCCCATGGAGAGACGCTTAGATTGATCCAATCCCTCGACTTTCCGGGGTGACTTGGGGGCCCTTGTTGCCCAGTCCCATTTGCACGACATTTGGCGCTGTCTCTATCCCACCGAACGAGAATACACATTCATGTCTTCACGCCACGGTACATTAACCAGGCTCGACTATTTCCTAGTAGACGACTCCTTGATAACCCACTGTGTAGCCGCAGAAATTGCGACAATCTCTTGGTCTGACCATGCACAGATCTCACTGGAGATAGCTGACCCTGCTTCCATTCGTCCCCCCACTCGCTGGAGACTAAATGAATATCTCTTAACTAACTCTTCTCATACTCAGCATATAGGGACTCAGATAGAGCTATACTTCTTATCTAATGATAATGATGAGGTTGGGCCGGAGACTCTCTGGTTGGCCCACAAATCGGTCCTCAGGGGAGTGCTAATCCAATTGGCCTCCCGAGTTAAGCGGGAACGTGAGGCAAAGGTTACAGCTCTCCTGGCTAGGATTAAGCTTCTTGACCTTGCTTATAGAACCTCTCCTCAGAAATCCACGCAGGATGAGTTAACGGAGACTAGACGGTCGCTGAGGGCATGTTTACTGGTAACGGCAGAGAAATACCTAAGGAAAACTAACTCCAAGTTCTACAGCATGGGGGACAGGGGGGGCTCTCCTGGCCAGGAGAATCAAAAAAAGGGAGTTACAGGCCAAAATCACTAGTATACAAGATAATTCAGGTTCCACTATTCGAAATCCTGTCCAGATAGCGGAGGAATTTGGCAACTACTACAGGACCTTGTACAATCTGAGGGAGTCGGCGGACACTGTCCAGCCTTCCACTGAGTCTATACAATCATTTCTTTCTAAAGCTAATCTTCCCACTCTCTCCACTGATCAGTTGGCCTTTCTTAATGCCCCTATCACTGAGAAAGAGACTGTCTTGGTCATCAAGTCCATTTAAAAGCGCACCTCTCCTGACCCAGACGGGTTCTCGTATGCATATTAAACCACCTTTACTGAGTTACTGACCCCATATCTTCTTGAATTATTTACCTTTTGGCAGCGGGAGGGTTCCATCCGACCTGAAGGTCTTGAGGCGTTAATAGCTACAATTCCCAAGCTGGGAAAACCGCTCACTACTCTCGGGAGACTTTAGACCCATATCACTACTTAATTGTGATTTAAAAATCTATGCCAAATTGTTAGCCTCCCGTCTCTCGGTTATCCTTCCCTCCTTGATTCAACTGGACCAGGTTGGATTCGTCCCAGAGCGTCAGACCTCTGACGGTACGCGCAGACTCCTGGATCTTCTGGATCTGCTCGAGCCGAAAAGGGTTATTTGGGGATACTTGGACGGGTCCTGTTGAAGTTTGGATTTCAGGGACCGATTCGGGATGCTATTAAGGCCCTGTATTCTAATCCCTGTGAGGCTGCTAGTGCATCGGGCTTTCTCTCTCCCTGATTTACCATATCTAATGGTACCCGCCAGGGCTGTCCACTTTCCCCCCTTATATTTGCTCTTATAATGGAGCCATTGGCTTCTATAGTTCGTACACACACAGGAATTAGGGGGGTGGCAGTTAGGACTCTTGAACACAAAATTGGCCTATACGCCGATGACGTGGTATTTTTCTGCACTGACTTGCATACCTCCCTACCCCATGTCCTCTCGGTTTTGGAAGAATTTTCATCAGCATCATACTATAATCTAAATCTCTCCAAATCGTCCATATTCGCCCTCCACCTCCCCAAAGCAGAGCAAATATCTCTCCAAAACCTCTTTTCCCTTTCACTGGGCTCAGAGGGTTTTATGTATTTGGATCTCCAAGTTGTCAGGGATAATAAAGCATAATTGGGATAAATTACGAACAACAATTCAACAGGAATTTGATAGACTCTCTGGAATGCAACTCTCTTGGATGGCTAGAATCCAGATAGTTAAGATGTCCGTCCTCCCGCGGATCCTATACCTTTTACGGTGTCTTCCCTTGCAGATTCCCTCCATGTACCTCGCCCCTGTCCAGGCAGCGCTAGGCAAATTTATTTGGAGTAGCAGACCCCCTAGGATTGCTAGGAGGGTCCTCTCCCTGCCCTATGCCAGAGGGGGTATGGGAATTCCCAACATTGCAGCTTACGCCAGGGCTGCGGTTCTGGAGGCACACTGGTGGTCTAACTCCCTCAGATCTAGATGGATGCAGATAGAATTGGAGTCCTCCCCGGCTGGGTCTACTTGGCTTCTCTTAGAAATGAATCTTTTGACTCACAAGAACACCCCAAACTGTTTAAGAACTATGACTAACTTGCTTAGGATATGGTCGCAGGTGGGCAGACCTTTTTTTCCCTTTTTATACCGTTACATTTCCCTCACTGTAGCTGAACATTCGGTTCAGAACTTATATCTGCAGGATTGGAAAAAACGGGGTGTGTTGCAGCTATCGGACCTTATGGATTCATCGGGACGTCTGGAACAATTTTCGACACTGGTTTCGAAAAGGGTCTGTCTAACTCCATCTTCTTTAGATACCTCCAGCTTAGGCATTTTTTGTCTACCCTGGAATGGCCCGTCCCAGATCTGACTTCTATTGACTCTACCTTGCAGATATTTATGAAAAATGGATCACATGCTAGACATGGGATCTCCATAATGTATAGAGCCCTACTGAAACCTGAGGGGAAGGTGAAACTTCCCTATATGTCTAAATGGGATGGTATTTTGTCCTTTTCTGCCTCACTTGAGGACTGGTGGGCGGCTGCAGTTCATGCTGCCAGTTACTCCACATGCATAACGCACTTGGAGCAATCTAGGAAGACCCAGATGCAGTGGTACCTCACCCCGGAGAGAATAGCCAGATTTATCTCATCTCCGACTCGGGCACGCCCCCACTGCTGGAGGGGGTGTCCGGTGGTTGGAGACTCCCCGCATGTTTGGTGGTTCTGCCCGGGTGTTCGTACATTTTGGAAAGATGTTGAACGTATATTACTGGGAATTACTGGAATCCCTAGCCCCCTCCTGCCACAGACGGCACTACTGGGCATAGGATTAGATGCCATTCCTAGCCCTCTAAGACCCATCTATACTAATGTGTTGATTGCGGCGAGGCAGTGTATTGCAGCTTGCTGGAGGTCCCCCGTGACTCCTACTGCTGCGGATATGCTTGTCCACCTCAACACTCACTTTCAGCATGAGTTGACCCTGTCCCACACAATTAAAAGGAGAACCAGGGTTTTGCGGTGGTGGGACCCGTGGGTGACCTCTGGGCATAATCTGGTCCAGATATAGAGTGAGTGTTCTATTGCTAATACCTCTGTTATTAAACTATGTACGATATTACTGCAGCTGCTATGGTTTAAAGAACTGTCTTGGAACCATAAAGAAGACTAATCCAGCATCACTATAGTTCTCTCCCCATGTAAACACGTGAGAGCATCAACTGCAGCGATGTGGGGAGAAGTTGGCCAGGATGATATTGAAAGCACCACTCCAGCGGTTTGTTGCATTGCGCTGCAGGTGGGTTGCTTTAAACCTAAGTCCCCTACCTCCTGTCTCATACTCACCTGCTGCCATCACCATCGCTCTTCTGCAGTTTGTGTCCTGCCAGCAGCTCTAGTATTTTATGCTGCATGCCAAAGTTACTACTCAATGCAGCTCTACAAGAGACTCGTTCTGGCTCTCAGAGATGTATTGGGAGCTTGTGATTTCCGGTATCTTCTGATTTCCGGCCAGTCAGAAGTTAGTCACACAAGATGGCGCCGTGGAACCGGAGCAATTATGAAAAAAGGTCGAAACACGAGAGTAAAATTACAAGGCAGGAAACAGAGGACTGAGATTTAAATCACTACTCCAGTTTAAAAATATACTGCTGGAATGGTGATTTAAACTATATTTTAGGTATATACCTGACTGCAATCGCACCACCAGACTCTGATTCATGCTGCCTTCAATTTGGGGTCCATGAATCAAGTGACAGGTTCCCTTTCAGCTTAAAGGGGGTGTTAATTACTTGGACATCCTTTTCTCAATCACTATGTTTGCCCATGTTAAAATAACACTTGTTGACTTGGTGGCAGCACAGCATATAGCATCCGATGCTACAATATATGCTAATGACTATTGGCTCAAACTCTGCTGCGAGCGTGAGCCGAGTGTCAGGCAACTGTGATCCGATTCTCTCGCATGCAATAAGAACAAAGGTGTGGAGAAGATGGACAGAATAATCTCTTCATCTTCTCCATAGTCTGTCTCGGCGTATATCGGACTGCACTAAGATGTCATCCGAGTGCAGTCCAATGTTTCATATGCCCCCATAGACTTGTATAAGTGCACATGATCCAATTTGTGGAGACACTCACATCATGCAATGATTGTTTCCTCATGCTTATTTAGCATGATAAAGATTGCACGTTTGCTCTGCCTTGATGATCAACATTAATCCAATGCAAGATTTTCTCACATTGCACTCTTCAGATTAATACGCTCGTGTGAATGAGGCCACATATTCCCGTCTGGCGCTGTTCTAGTCGCACTCGTTCCCGCATTGCTCACGTGATATTGTTTCGTCATACGAGCCCTGCACCCAATCAGTGATGGCTTCTCTGCCTGCACTTTCACACAGGGTAAACAAGAATAAATCAAAGCCACTTATTTCCTCGTGATGTTTGATACGTTTGAAGGTGGAGTGAAGCCAGTGCTGATTGGGCGCAGGGCTGATGTGTATAACAATACAACATGTGTAGGAGAGCAAATGCGGTCACTGCTGGAACCTTCTCGGCACTGGAGGAGAGTTTAAGACTGGAGTCAAACTGCCACGACTCGTCCAAGGATCGCATCACTCTTCCCGGACCGGCAGCAGCACCCCTGACATGACTCAGCTTCATGTATTTCTATGCAGCTGTCACTCTCAGGACAGTAGAGCCGACAGCATTTTGTTCCAATACTTGCGCAAGTCATATGGCAGTGTGACTCCAGCTTTGGTGTTATTTTAACAAGGGGGGTAAGCACTGAGAAGGGGTTGTCCAAGTAATAGACAATCCTTGTAAACTCACTGGTCATCATACACAAAATTTGCATCAACTCTCTGAAGTAATTAAAGGGAACCACGAACAGTAATGTGCAGAAATCTATAATCTCTGCCTAATAGTGACAGCATGTAGTAGAATACATAAACTGATCTTTACAAATAGTATTTCTAAAGACTGTTTATGAGATGCTAATTAGGGTTTTGACTAGTCTGCTCACTTAACATGTTATTCCACCCCCATGGGCGTGATAACATGCTTTGTATAGCATCATGATCCCGATCGGTATATTAAGCTGCGCGTGTGCATGGTTGTGTGTCCCTCACTAGTAGGTTTGTTTTCAGGGTTTCTCTACTAAAGGAAGGAAAGAGTTAATACCTCTGATATACTTACCGAGTCCGCGTTCTTTCTTCCTGGTGTGACGCGTGATGTGTCACTTCCGGGTCGCCACTTATCTTCTGGCCGTATCTGTTTGGCTGTTGGAGCCAGTCACATGACCATTCCCCCAGAAGCCCGGAAGTGATGCTGCGCCGCCGCACAACGGGAATGAATAACGCAAAACCGTAAGTATAATCACTATTCATGCTGATTAACAACTCTTTCCTTCCATTAGCAGAGAAACCCTGAACACAAACCCGGGAACAAAAAAGGGATGTTCGCCCATCCCTACTGACTAGTTGAGGGACCTAACGCCCCATTGATTAGTCAAAGCCCTAATTAGCATTTAATAAACAGACTTTAGATATTATTTTTCTATAGATCTGTTTACAGTATGGATGCTACAACATGCCAGGACTATGAGGCAGGGATTAGAGATATGTGCACAGACATGCTCGTGGTTCTGGGTGCACAGGGGACCTGACAGGTTCCCTTCAAACTTGTCTAGTGAGTATCAGACAAACCATCCACTTCGGAGGTATTGGCACCGGGTGTGCTTGTCCATCTCCTGCTTATCTGCAGCACTTAGGACATTCACTACTAACCGTATGGTTAAGCCCATGGCTATGTGGCAACTCTGGACACAACAGACGGTCTGGGCTCAGATCGCTGTGCAGCTGCTACAATGCAGAGTAAATGTGGACACACTGCGACCCACAAATTCCCATAAGTGAGTCACAACAAGTCAGAACCATATGGCTATTTTATGACTTGTCGCAGTGCCTGGTCACCATTCCCTTGTATTATGCTGTGATATTTGGCTGTGTGACTCCATAGTCCTCACATTGCCCTGGCCCAATCTGACTCCATAGTCCTCACATTGCCCTGGCCCAATCTGACCCCATAGTCCTCACATTGCCCTCGCCCAATCTGACCCCTTAGTCCTCACATTGCCCTGGCCCAATCTGACCCCATAGTCCTCACATTGCCCTGGCCCAATCTGACCCCATAGCCCTCACATTGCCCTGTCCCAGACCCAATCTGACCCCTTAGTCCTCACATTTCCCTGGCCCAATCTGACCCCTTAGTCCTCACATTGCCCTGGCCCAATCTGACCCCTTAGTCCTCACATTGCCCTGGCCCAATCTGACCCCATAGTTCTCACATTGCCCTGGCCCAATCTGACCCCATAGTCCTCACATTGCCCTGACCCAATCTGACCCCATAGTCCTCACATTGCCCTGGCCCAATCTGACCCCATAGTCCTCACATTGCCCTGGCCCAATCTGACCCCATAGTCCTCACATTGCCCTGGCCCAATCTGACCCCATAGCCTCCACACTGCCTTGCCCAATCTGACCCTATAGCCCTCACATTGCCCTGGCCCAGTCTGACCCCATTACCTCACATTGCCCTGTCCCAGTCTGACCCCATTACCTCACATTGCCCTGGCCCAGTCTGACCCCATTATCTCACATTGCCCTGTCCCAGTCTGACCCCATTACCTCACATTGCCCTCGCCCAATCTGACCCCATAGCCCTCACATTGCCCTCGCCCAATCTGACCCTATAGCACTCACATTGCCCTGGCCCAGTCTGACCCCATTACCTCACATTGCCCTGGCCCAGTCTGACCCCATTACCTCACATTGCCCTGTCCCAGTCTGACCCCATTACCTCACATTGCCCTGGCCAGTCTGACCCCATTACCTCACATTGCCCTGTCCCAATTACCTCACATTGCCCTGTCCCAGTCTGACCCCATTACCTCACATTGCCCTGTCCCAGTCTGACCCCATTACCTCACATTGCCCTGGCCCAATCTGACCCGTTATCAGGCAGTGATGGCTCCAGACCACAGAGGATAGCTTCATAGAAGACTATATTCAAAACGGATTAACCCATAAAAATACTTTCTCAGATTAAACAGACTGTAATGGCGGCCTCCTGCTACACCACAGGCCCCGCACTGTCCTCATACACAGCGGGTCTCACCTCTACACACAGAGCGGAGGACACTGCACCATCTGAACGCCGCCATCTCTCACAGGGCTGCCCTCATCGCCGCCTTTCTTATCAACTATTAATAATCTGTATTTCTCATTCAATGAACTCTTATTACATATAAGCGTCTCTTCATAAAAGACATCAACATTCATCTCAGAAACGAAACGAAAAGCCAAAAACAATAAGGTGTCGATAAGCCGCAATTTTTAGTCAGGCATTTCTAAGGACACCATGTAGCGGGGTCCTTCCTCTGTTAGGACCCACGGAACTTGACAGCGCTAGTCCAGCATGGAACTCGTGTGTTGTGAGGCGCTGATATCACGTGATCTAAACCGGAAGTGAGCCAGAAGGCGCCATATTGGAAAAGGGCAAATTCTATAGAACTAAAAGGGACGAACCGTAGTGAAGATTCTGGTATCACTGTAGATCTGCTGCTCTGCACCTTTGTCCCTTCTTCTGTGGGCATTACTGAGAGAACTGCGAGTGTGAGGAAGAAGAGAAGCAGAAGATCCTCACTTTTTGCAGCCTCACACCTAGGGGCATACAATGCTGCTCTACTTTTCTACCTCTATAGCTATCTGTCTATGTATCTATAGTGCAAGAAAAAAATTGAAGCAGAACAGAATCAGCCATGTTTGATAATAAGTGTTTATAATAAACTAGATTAATGCCCGATTCTATCACATCAGGAAGGCAGTGATGTTACAGGCTCTGTGGCACTGGGGGTGTCGGGCATCTCTCCCCTTGTATGCTGTCTTTTCCTCCTGTGTGCTGTCTTCTCCCCTCATGTACTCTTCTTTGAGTAATCTTCCCCTGTGTGCTCTCCCCGGTGTGCTGTCTTTTCCTCCTGTCTGCTGTCTTCTCCCCTCATGTACTCTTCTTTGAGTAGTCTTCCCCCTGTGTGCTCTCCCCCGTGTGCTGTCTTTTTCCCCTTTGTGCTGTCTTCTCCCCTCATGTGCTCTTCCTTTGAGCTGTCTCCCCCCTGTGCATGGTCTCCCCCTTGTGTGCTCTCCACCCCGTGAGTTCTTTCTCTCCCCGTGCACTTGCCCTCTGTGTTTTCTCAATTCCCCCTGTGTGCTGTCTTTCTCCTGTGCTCTCTTCCCCTGTGTGCTTTCTTTCCCCTGAGAGCTCTCTCTCTCTCTCTGTGCTCTTTCCCCTTTGGGCTTTCTCTCTCCCCTGTGCACTGTTTCTGCCCCCCGATGCGCTCTCTCTCTCCCCCTGTGCACTTTCTGTCCTGTGCATTCTCTCTCCCAATGAGTGCTCTCTCTTCCCCCTGTGTGCTCTCTCCCCTTGTGCTGTCTCTCCCCCTTGCAGTCTCTCAACCCACTGTGCACTGTCTCTGCCCCCTGTACACTTGCCCCCTCTGCTGTGTCTCCCTTCCTTGTGCAATTTCCCCTCTGTGTGTGCTTTCTTTCCCCCCTGTGGGCTGTCTCTCCACCATGCATGCTCTCATCCCCCTGTGTGCTCTCTAAGATTATGTTGTCTCCCTTTGTGCTGTCTCTCCCCCATGTACTATCTCCTGTGCGTGCTCTCTCTCTCCTGTTGTGCTGTCTCTCCCCTTGTGCAGTCTCTCTCCCTGTATGATCTCTTTGCACCCTCCCCACTGTGTGCTGTCTCTCTCTCCCTGTGTTTTCTCTTTCCCTGTGCATTTTTTATCCCCCTGTTTGTTCTCTCTCTCCCTGTGTTTTCTCTCTCCCTGTGCGTTCTCTCTCTCCCTGTGCGTTCTTTATCTCCCTGTGCGTTCTTTCTCTCCCTGTGCGTTCTCTCTCTCCCTGTGCGTTCTCTCCCTCCCTGTGCGTTCTCTCTCTTCCTGTGCGTTCTCTCTCCCCCTGTGCGTTCTCTCTCTTCCTGTGCGTTTTCTCTCCCCCTGCGGGCTCTCTTTTACTCTGCGAGCTCTCTTATCTCCTGCGGGCTCTCTCTCCACCCTGAACCCTCTCTCTTCCCCTGTGTGCTGTCTTTCCTCTTATGTCTTTCCCCCATGCAATGCTCTCTCGCCACTGTGCACTGTCTCTGCCCCCCTATGCGCTTGCCTCTCGTACTTTGTCTTACCACCCTGTGCACTTTTCCTGCTGTGTGTGGTCTCTCACCCTGTGGGCTGTCTCTTTCACTGTACTGTCTCTCCACACATGTGCTCTCTCTACCCTGTGGTGTACAAAGATGTTGGCAGTGTGAATAAGTACATATGTTCCCGGGCCACACCGCTGCCATCTTTGTATGCCCAGGTGTCCAAAGATGGTGGCCACCACTGACAGTACTGTGCAATGCCAGTACTGCTAGCCGATGCCATGTTTGCACATCCATCACCTGATAAGAGGACATACGTCGAAAGTGGATGACAGATGCCACAAGCTAATTGTGGGACATTTTAGTAGCTGGAATAGTAGTAGTAAAGCACTTTAAATCATTAATAACTGTTGTGCTCATGAGAACTCCACATTTATTGATTCAGCATTCTTCAATGTATTACAGTTCTGGGTCTCCATTATGGGTGTTCTTCTTCTCTCTGGGCCTTAAATGTGGAATGTGTGGGAGCATAATAATGAATTACATCATGGCACGAGTTAGTAGGAGACTTGTGACAACACTGGGTGTTGTTGATTTTAAATGTGATTAATTTCTTTTCTACCAGCAAGGTTAATGTCAGTTTTTCCTTGCTGGTAGCTTCTGCTTTGTCTGTATCAGGTGATGCTAGATGATGACCACACCCACCTCCCTTTAAGTGAACCAACCTCCAGGATATAACCTAGGGGCAGACATATCATTGGTGCAACTTGTGCAGCCACACTGGGGCCCAAGAATTAAGGGGGCCCATTTCTGTTCCCAAATCAGGTGAAATTGTGCAGTTTGATGAGCTTTGGACTGAAAAAGGACTTATGTACTCATCTTTCAGTGGGGCATGTTTCTCTCACTGTCCACTAGTGATCTAACTACCTGTGAAGCAGATAATTGACGTGTGCAGCACGATATCAATATTTGCTTTTTTTTATTTCTCCCCTGAGGGCTTGTCTTTCTGCTGTAAGCGGAACCCCCTTCCCCCAGGATGAGTCTGGATGAGAGGGGGGGAGGGGATTTGGCTTACAACAGAAATGCATGCCCAGAGGGGAGGAATAAAAAAAAAAGAAATTCAAATAGCGATCTCATGCTGCACACGTCACATGTTTCACTGATTTACAGGTGGTCAAATCTTTGCGGTTGGTTCCCTTTAAAGGGAACCTGTCACCTGGTTTTTGTCATCCCATCTGAGAGCAGCATAATGTAGAGACAGAGACCCTGATTTCAGTGATGTGTCATTTACTGAGCTGCTTGCTGTGATTTTGATAAAATTACTGTTTTCTCTGTTGCAGATTTAGCAGTCTGTGAATATACCAGTCCACTTGGCAGCAGGCCAAGAGGACTGCTAATGATAAAATCACTGTTTAAACAGCTGGAGATTATCAAAACTACACTGAGCTCAGTAAGTGACACATCGCTGGAATCAGGATCTCGGGTCCTATATTATGCTATTCTCAGATTAGGTTGCAAAAACCTGGTGACAGGTTCCCTTTAAATAGTCATATAATACATCACCTAATGCTGGTTATAGATTCTGTCCATTTTGACCATTCCTGGAGTGTTGAGGTCTCCTGTGGTTGCTGGTGATATCTGTTGCTGTAGATCTGTTGCCTGGAGACTTGCGATCTGCAGCCTATGGTGTCTGGCTGCAGCTAGCAAGTAGTGTTGTATCCTTATTGTCTATATCCTTTGTCTGCTTATCTGTCCCCATGTTTTATTAATGCTAGAGGTGACATCTAGTGCACTCACCAACCTACACACTAGCCTGAGTTAGTGGAGTTGATAGCCAGGGACTAGACACATGACAACAGTGGTGGAAAGACCCACATAGGGCAGTTGGGCAGCTCAGGGGGACACACAGGATAGTGTCAGGAGATGTCCTATGCCTCACTCCCTACTATTAGGGCTTTCCTCTCCCTATACTACCCCATTTTACCTTTTGTGTTGCACAGTGCGACAGACATGCCCCCTGTCCGACTATGACATATCATCAAACTTGGCATTCCCATCTAAGATATCAAGCTGAGTGTATGTATGTATGTTTGTGTGTGTGTCTACTAAAGGAATCCGCACCGTTGCATCTACAATCACCAAATTTTGCACACACCCCATTTGACTCATGGAACGTCTAGCACTAGTTTTAGGGGCGAAATTTTAACCCTACGCCTTACAGTTAGTCACCAAAAAAAGCCCCATTTACTGTATGTGCACACGTACCTCCGCCCCATCATAGCTCGGACCCTTCATATTTACGCCCCCTTCATTGCTACACAAATTATTAGCCACGCCTTTAATTATTTTTTTTACTTTTATCTGCAAAATAATCATTATATTTTGTTATAACTAGGAACAGTTAGTTACTATCCTGTAGTAAATAAAATAATTGGAGCCAAGCACTACCCCTCTGCAATGGCACGTATAAAGGACACTTGTACTCGAATGTTTTTAACCCTTATTTTGGGATGTTTATTAAAAACTTACAATTAAAATGTAAACTTAAAAAGTGAAATATAAAATGAAATTAAAAACTTTGAAGCAATCGCCTTTGTGGGAGATCGTCCCAGG
The DNA here is from genome assembly GCA_033576535.1 of Allobates femoralis. Taxonomy (NCBI): domain Eukaryota; kingdom Metazoa; phylum Chordata; class Amphibia; order Anura; family Aromobatidae; genus Allobates; species Allobates femoralis. Next base: position 508,270,780 of record JARQOC010000001.1, on the reverse strand, counting down.
CAAAGGTGATTAATGTTCCTCGGATGCACCTGCTCTATGGAGCACATTACGCCAGCTCATCTGTGATGAGCTGACGTAATGTGCTCCACAGAGCAGGCGCAATGTGCAGCCTGAAGTCGGGCTGTGGAGTACCGGAAATGACGCGTTCAGTGTACTACCCGGAACTCTACAGACGGCTCCGAGGCAGGCTGGGGGACGTATTTTGATATCACACCCATCGGGGCCTGATAAACACGTCAGGAGGTGGCGAAAGGGAGGGAGAGGACGCCCAGCGGGGTTAGTAACAGTAGCCTCCGCTTCATTATAATACTAAGCAGTAAGTTATAAAAAGGTTTTATACAACAGTCACACCACACATTTAGGAGAGAGAGGGATAGTTAGAGTAGTATTAGGAAGGTGCAGGGACAGATAGTGATAGCCTGGGGGTGCTTTATCTAGGTGACTGGATCACTTTAATTTGTTTTGCAAATCTGTAGTGTTGAATATATGATGTAAAATGGTTTTATGTCCAAAATAATTATTCTATTTTGTTATAAGTAAGAACAGTTAGTTACTATGCTCGGAAAACGCCGGGCTCTTCAGCAAGTTACATAATATAGCATTCAGAGAGTGCCAAGTCAGCCTAACTTAAAGGTCATGCAATGTTTCTCAAGGAAATAATTAAACATGCAAATAGCCTCTTCAGACAGGGATAGGACTGGAACCCTGGTATCATCTTCTGGTGCAGCAATCCTGCAAGTCAATATTGACCTTTTATGTTTTCCCTCATACCTCCAGTCAGATGCCGTACACCAAGCTAACTCATACCTCTTGATTTACACTTGTGAGCCGAGCCCCGGTTATCACCACCTCTAGCTGTTTAAACTCTTAAATGCCACAATCAATAGTGATCATTTAGGAGGCTAGGAGAGGGAGTGCAATCCCTCTTCCCGGCTTTCAGCACCCCTGGGACATACTGGTGGGCTGCCGAATCTTTGCCGGATACGGTGGCTTGTAAGACCATGCCAAAAGTATGGCCTAAAAGGTGTTTTGTTGTGAGGGTCACACTGACAGATGTAATACACTGCAATGCATGTGTATTTCAATGCATTATACCAGTGATCAGAGTGATAAAACTTCCATAGAAGGACTAAGTAAAAGAGTTTTAAAAAGTACAACATTTTTTAAAAAAATGATCCTAATAAATACACATATTTATGTCTAAACACAAATAAACAAAAAAAGTACACTTATTTGATATCGCTGCTTCTGGAACAACCCAATCTATAAAACTGTGACACTAGTTACCCCCTTTAGTGAACACTGTAATAAAAGATCCTGGCAAAAAAACATGTCATTATATATTACCATATATATATATATATATATATATATATATATATCATATACGGTATATATATATTACTAGCTGGGTGCCCGATGCACATGCATCGGGATTCTAGAAGAGCGAGTCTCTGACTCGCAATGGCCGCTTCGTGGCCAATGCTTCGCGCTGCTAAGGCGACTCGCCATGCCCGCTGCGCGGGCATAGCGAGTCGCCTTAGAACTGCTCGCAATGGCCGCTGGGCGGCCAATGCTTCGGGCGTATCCACATGACCACGCTGACTCGCAGCGCGAGCGGACTCAGAAGGGGCAAAAAACCCATTCGCAATTATATAATAGATGCCGAAAAATTTTGAAAAAAAAGCAATCAAAAAGTTGTGTGTAAATATAAATGGTACCAAAAAAACATTTTGTCTCACAAAAAACAGCTGCCACACAGTTTTATCAGTGTAAGGCTATGTTCACACTGCATATTTTTGAGCGCTTTTTTTTACAAGCACTTTTCAAAAATGCGCAGGTGCGTATTGTCTGACAGGAAAGTGAATGTAAAATTTATTTTGCCGTTCAGACAACGCGTATTTTTGCGCCGCGCCTTTCTTGGAGAAAGCACTGGCGTAAAAAGAATTGACTTGTCAATTCTTTACGCAGCAGTGCCGGCGCTTTTTCCTATAAGGGCGGGCGCTGCTGCATCTGACGTCACAGAGGGGAGGAAGAATCCTCCTTCCTCCTCCCCTCTGTGACACCTTTGACCGCCCATTTGATTTTGCAGTGTATATACACTGCGAAATCAAAGTAAAATAAAGACAATTGTATGAAAAATAATAAAGAATTAAATACTTACCTCTCCGACGGGTGTTTCGGTGTCCGGGAGCCAGGAGCATGAATTTTATTAAATAAATGTAAAAAAATACTTTTGCTTCACCCTATTTTTGGGTCTAGTCAGGTACAACTAAGCAGCTGGGGGCTGGAATCCGCAGCGTAGGGTGGCCCAAGCTTTCCTGGGCCCCACTGCGAATTGCCGTCCACAGCCACCCCAGAAAATCTTCTGGCGCTGTACTCCAAGTCTTCCAGCGGTCCTGGTGCCAGGTGGCTCACTGGGTAATAATGGGGTTAGGGCCAGCTTTGTATTATCAGATGGCCCTAAGCCCGAACTTCATGGGGTCACGCCAATATTAGATATGACCACCATTAATTTCTAGTAAAGCTTAAAAAACACAACACAGAGAAAAATATTCTTATTAGAAATAAAACAAAAAAACATTTAGAGACTCTATCTTTATTAAAAAAAAATCTTCAGTCCGATGTAGTCCACATTGAGAGAGCAATATAAGCACTGCTACATCGCTTTGCATAGACAAGGGTCTATGCAGAACGAGAAGCAGGCTACTACTGACAGTGACAGAGTTCAATCGATTTCATGTCCTGGGCCATGAACTCAGGTGAACCCTGACGCCACCCGCCCGAACACTGCCAACGTCGGCCGAAAATTGCAAAGTGCCAGGCAGTAGAGTGAATAACCCGGAAACAGATGCAGCCGGGAGACAGCATGATGGCAGGACGCATTGCAGGAGCGGTAAGTATAATTAGAACGTTTATTAATAATTTAATGCTTTATTTTAAAGTCCGCTGCTTCATCCCATATGTGTAAAGTCCCAGTTCGGAGGTTAGGATGCAAGTTCGCATCATTTCCGGCTCCGAACTTGAACCTTACCAGAAAGCTCGGGCGAACCCACCGATCCCGAACATCGGGGGGTTCTCCCATCCCTATATAGCACCATTAATTCCATGTTGCTGTACATGAAAGAGTTTTCATACAAAATACAAATGTAGGTTGCAGTGAACAAATTAACAATGACCGACTGGTACAGAGGGGAGAGGACCCTGCCCTCACCGGCTTACATTCTATAGGATGATGGGAAGGAGACAGTAGTTTGGGGGTTGTGGCAGCTCCGGTGGTGGTAAGGATTTAGATGGAAACCCAGGTTTGATGTTAGGGTGGTCTTTCTGCCACTTTGTCCTGGTTTGCAGAGTGGAGAGGTACTGCTTTTTCAATCTATCCCAAAAGGTATTGGACACACTTTGTACTTGCCTCCATTGTCGTCTGTAGAGTTCTTTGTCGTTGAATTCTCCAAGTAGAGCCCTTGGAACACAAGTTTTTTTGCATGAGTAACATGGCAGAAGTAAGGTCTGTCGGGTCTCCGGAATCACCAGAAAGAGCTGTTAGTGGCCTGGGATTCAAGATAGCTAAAACCTAGAACGTAGTCAAACTGTCGTGTGTGAGTCTGGTGTTCGCTTGCAAGAATATAGTGTGTAGTATTTCGTGTGCTATCCCTATCATTCTTTCCCAGGCACCTCCCATGTGCGAAGAGTGTACTAGATTGAAAGTCCAGGTGCACCCTTGTTCACCTAGGTACCTTTCTACATTAGTAATGTTCAGATTGGAAGGGATTTGGAGTTCTCTTGCTGCGCCAAGGAAATTTAAGCCTTGGTCAGAACAAATATGCTTCACAGGGCCTCTGATTGCCAAAGTGCATTTATGAAACTTGAAGTGTCCATGAATTCGGTTACTTTGATATTAACATCTCTGATGGACAAACAGGTGAATAGAACTGCCCAACACTTTACTTCAGCATGGATCTTCCTAGTGCGTCATGTAGCCAAGGGCCAAACACATGTAGTTCGATGTTGGTGAAGGGGGGGTCAGTACTAAGCCTGTCGGATGGAAGATTGGCCATCTCCGGATTTTGAAACATGTTACAAAGTTTGAGACACGTAACGCAGGTGAAGATGAGTTTGCTCACGCTTCTCTTTGCTCTGACTATCCGTACACCAGCTGCCCGTAGATTCCCTTCAGTAAACAAATGACCTTAGTGTCTCACTAAGACATGATGTTGCTGAATAAGCAGGGTTGTGACGTGATGACATTCAGGAATTATTACCAGGTGTTTCATTGAAAGTTCTACCTTGGCTTCTTGAAGATGACCACCTATTCTCAGCAGCCTGTCTTGGTCGACAATCGGATCGAGTTTCTTCAGCACGCTGTCTCTAGGAATGGGTTGTTACTTGTTGAGGTTGTCTATTTCTTTGGTATAGGTTTCATTTTGCCCAACACGAAGTATTGCAATCTTGGCTCTTTCCAGATGGGAGCGATAAACGCGTGCTTGCAGCGATGCCATTCTAACTCTACCTTGTCCAGGATGAAACTGCAATGTACCTTGTTGCTGGTTTCTGAGGTACTCAGGGATGCTGCTGCAGATGTTGTCTTCGTAGACTTAGCAGAAGAAATGTAAACTTGCCTTCTGATGGCAGTTGAAATAGTCTTTAAGGCATGATGGTATAGGACTTGCTTTAAGAACTTTAAATGCTTCTTTGCCATCTCCCACCTTTTTTTGTTTCAGATGGCAGCGTAGCGTTCCTTTTAGTGTTCTGAGTAGCAAGCTGTCTCAGTAGTATCCTGTATTGAACTGTGATGGGTGTCTTGGACCTAAGAGGATCATGGATGCTGTTTTAACAGGCAAGACTCCTCATCTGATAGTCAGTTCGTTGCAGGGTGGTCCTTGGGAAATGAACATGTCTTTTCGATATCCTATAGTGTGCTGAGACTGTATTGCATGGGGAGAACACTAGCGTCTTCAGAAAGGGGTAAGTTGTCGAGATAGGGGCTCTTACTCTGAGCACTGAAGTCCAGCACTGCTTTGGTCTTGCCATGCTTGTGATGGTGATAGGCATCACAGGATGGAGACTTTGCATTTGCTTGCTGCGAATCCCTTGGCAACTCAGTCTTTGTGAGAAGAGAGGGTCCTGTACAGTCCAATCGATTATCGCCTATGGACGGCTATCTATTTTTACTGTTCTGACTTCTTCCACGTCTGGTGCTGTGTGAATTCCAGCATACAGCTTAACCTTTCTTCACATCCCAAGTAAACAGACTGTGAATTTCGATAGCCTTGGTTTATTGGTGTGATGATGCAAATTTGGCGCATTAAAAACTACAATATAAACAGTCTGAGTCAGTACTGGGCACATAACAGAAACCAGCACAGTAGTAATATAACACAGGGTAAAATTAACATGAATAATTAGGGCAAAGTTCATTGCAAAAGACACTATTCGACACAGAGGTAACATCTATCTGTATGCAGTGCAGGGGACTCTAACTCAAGATGGAGGATCTCAGAGCATAATACACTTCACTTCACAATACTTCTATACAGTGGTTGCATCATAACTTGCACAAACAGATTCTAGCACGAGCATATACTTTATACTATGACTCTCACCGGATTTAGCTGGACAGGAGGAGTAGTCTTTAACAAGAGAACAGGAACCAGGGAACATGTGTCTTAGGCTGGTTTCACACTACGATTTTGTGAAATCCGATGCTGTCTGATAGAAATCGGACAGCATCAAATGCGAACTTGGCCCCATGTCACCCTATGGGGATCGGACCGAATCGGATGTGCAATACGTGGCATCCGATTTGCGTCCGATCCGATTTTGTCCGATTTCTTTCCGTTGCAAAAATCGGATAGCAATTATGCCAAATCCGATCCGATTCTATTAACATGGGGCCCTATGGAGCAGGGTCCAAGTAAACATCTGATGTCTCCTCTGACCTGATTTTAGTGTACTGAGCATGCTCAGTACATGTTCAGTACACTAAAACTATTGTGTGCTGCCTAATTTAACTTCCACAATGTATGTATGTTAAATATAAGTTAAATCACATATTTAAAATAAAAAATCTTTATTCTCACCTGCCAGCGCTCCCTCGGCGTCTCCATCTGCAGCCGCTCGGTAACAGGACCTGTGATGATGTCACAAACCGATCAGCTAATCGGCTCACATGAGCGTTTACCGCGGTAACCGCTCCTGTGATCCGATGACGCTTCTGACATCATCGCAGGTCCTGTACACCCAATCGTAAGCTGATGGAGACGCCGAGGGAGCGCTGGAAGGTAAGAATAAAGATTTGTTATGTTGGAATGACAGGAGAGGAGACAGTAGAGTGTCAACAGAGGGAGAACAGGGGGACAGCAGGGCAAAACAGGGTGACAGCAGGGGACAGTGAGATGACAGGAGGCAGAGAGGAGGGGGAGCTAGGTGACAGGAGACCAAACATCCTGCAAAATAATCGGAATCGGATGCCTATTTGGCATCCGATTGCAGGGATCAGTTTGGATCCGATGCTGTCCGATTTTCATCGGACAGCATCGAACTTAACAAAATCGTAGCGTGAAAGTAGCCTTATCTCTCTGGAGCCCTGAAAATGTCTGCCCTTCTCTCCTGCCCGGGAAAGCAGGGGGGCGGTCCCACACAGAGTACACTGAATCTTAAAGGGGAAGACTCCTGCATCTGTAGGAACATTGCTAGATTATTTGTAACACATTTAAACTACATAAAGAGGTAACAGATGACCTCTATGGGTTATAACAAGTGTTAAACTGTCAATACTTTCTTTACTGCGCATGAATGGGCAGAACAATTTGTAGTGAAAAGAGCCCACTTAATTTACAGGGTATGTGTCTCCAAAAAAACAAGCTGGGCAAAATGTAGTGGCAGTACAATGTACTGGGCAAAATGTAGTAGGGACTACAATGTTCTGTGTGCTACAATGGCAGATTTCCTTTTTTCACTCAGCAGCATCCATTGCTGCTTATTTGGAAAACGCCCATGCAGTCAAAATCATCACTGCACCTGTAGTTAAATTCCTAGAGGGGTATAAATTACAAAATGGAGTGACCTGAAGGCTCTGTATATAGAGTCTGTAAACTATTCTAGAATAATATATACTCAAAGAGTCAAATAGCGCTCCGTCTCTCCTGAGTCACGTTTTGTGGCTAAGAAGAACTGTACAGCCATATATGGAGTATTGCCATGTTTAGCATAAATTTTACCCATTTTTCTATGTGAAAATGTAAAATCTGGGTATAAAACAAACTTTTTGCCTCAAATATGACCCAGAATTATTTTTTCTTCACTACCCAATGGTATAAAATTCTGTGACACACCTTTAGTTTTAAAATGATCATTGCACCCCTAGTTGAATTCATTGAGAGGTGTGGTTTATAAAATGAGGTCACTTATAGAAGTTTCTGCTGTTCTTGCTCTTTATGGTTCTGCCAATTTGACATGGCACCAGCAAACCATAGCGGCAAAATCTGTAGTATTATATGGTGCGCCTTCTCTTTTGAGCTTTGCACTGTGCCTGAAAAGTAGTTCCCAATTGTAACACCCTTCTTCCTCCTCCTAACAGGGACATCACAGCATTCACCTTCCTGGTCATCGTGTGCTGTCTGTGGCTCCTTCCCCACTGCAGCTCCTCCTGTCTTCGCCTTCTTTCTGCTCTTTGGGCCTGCACAAGCCACGCAGGTCTCCTGGAAGCTTGCTTACTGCACACGTGTGCACCTCCTGCCTCTTAAAATGGCAGCACCCTCTATTAAGTCATGCCTTCAGCCTATCATTGGGAGGCATTAGTTATTTAGGGCACCCTTCCCTTAAGGAGCTCTGCCAATGTGACATAGAACCCTTGAATCATTCCATTAAAATCTGCACTGTAATACGGCTCTTTCCCTTCTGAGCTTTGCACTTAAACTAGTTTTCGACCATATTGGCATTCTTAGGGCAAGATGTGTAACAAGTCTACTGTTTGTTTTCTTCCATTACCCCTTTTGAAAATTTTAAACTTGGGGACAAAAACACATTTTATTAGAAAAAATGCAAATTTTTTATTTAGTAATTTAGTTAGCCCAATGTATACAATTCTGTGAATAGCCTGTGAATTAAACATTCTTACTACACCCCTAGATGAATTCCTAGAGATGTGTAGTTTCCAAAATGGAGTAACTTTAGGAGGTTCCTACTGTTTTAGAATGTCAGGAGCTCTTCAAATGTGACATGTGATGCCATCCACAATCTATTCCAGACAAAATGGCATTCCAAAATTCCCTTCCTAGCCCAAAAAGTACCGTATATACTCGTGTATAAGCCGACCCGTGTATAAGCCGACCCCCCTACTTTTGCCCCCAAAAACTGGGAAAACTTATTGACTCGCATATAAGCCGAGGGTGGACTCCAGCACAGTGTATACAGGCTCCCCCCAGCGCAGGGGGTATACAGGCTTCCCCCCACCCAGCGCAGGGGGTATACAGGCTGCCCCCCACCCAGCACAGGGGGTATACAGGCTGCCCCCCACCCAGCACAGGGGGTATACAGGCTGCCCCCCACCCAGCGCAGGGGGTATACAGGCTGCCCCCCACCCAGCACAGGGGGTATACAGGCTGCCCCCCACCCAGCACAGGGGGTATACAGGCTGCCCCCCACCCAGCACAGGGGGTATACAGGCTGCCCCCCACCCAGCACAGGGGGTATACAGGCTGCCCCCCACCCAGCACAGGGGGTATACAGGCTGCCCCCCACCCAGCACAGGGGGTATACAGGCTGCCCCCCACCCAGCACAGGGGGTATACAGGCTGCCCCCCACCCAGCACAGGGGGTATACAGGCTGCCCCCCACCCAGCACAGGGGGTATACAAGCTGCCCCCCACCCAGCACAGGGGGTATACAGGCTGCCCCCCACCCAACACAGGGGGTATACAGGCTGCCCCCCACCCAGCACAGGGGGTATACAGGCTGCCCCCCACCCAGCACAGGGGGTATACAGGCTGCCCCCCACCCAGCACAGGGGGTATACAGGCTGCCCCCCACCCAGCACAGGGGGTATACAGGCTGCCCCCCACCCAGCACAGGGGGTATACAGGCTGCCCCCCACCCAGCACAGGGGGTATACAGGCTGCCCCCCACCCAGCACAGGGGGTATACAGGCTGCCCCCACCCAGCACAGGGGGTATACAGGCTGCCCCCACCCAGCACAGGGGGTATACAGGCTGCCCCCACCCAGCACAGGGGGTATACAGGCTCCCCCACCCAGCACAGGGGGTATACAGGCTGCCCCCACCCAGCACAGGGGGTATACAGGCTGCCCCCACCAAGCACAGGGGGTATACAGGCTGCCCTCACCCAGCACAGGGGGTATACAGGCTCCCCCACCCAGCACAGGGGTATACAGGCTGCCCCCACCCAGCACAGGGGGTATACAGGCTGCCCCCACCCAGCACAGGGGGTATACAGGCTGCCCCCACCAAGCACAGGGGGCATACAGGCTGCCCTCACCCAGCACAGGGGGTATACAGGCTCCCCCACCCAGCACAGGGGGTATACAGGCTGCCCCCACCCAGCACAGGGGGTATACAGGCTGCCCCCACCCAGCACAGGGGGTATACAGGCTCCCCCACAGCCCCACAGTAAGTTTTCCCCATGCTGCCGCTGCTCACTGTAAAATAAATAGTGTTATTAGCTCTCACCCTCGGTCCTGTGTGTGTTGTGTGGGGTGGGCTGTGCTGAGCTTCTGATCCTGAACTGTGCAGCCTCTGGAGCAGCCTGTGCCAGGGAGAGGAAGGAGAGCAACGAGGAGAGGACTGAGGTGGGAGAAGAAATCCAGAGGGCTGCGTGTGATGAAGCAACCCTCCTGGCTGTGCATCTTCCCTCCTTCCTGCTTGTCCTGTGACCGGGGCTCACAATGATGACGTCACCGGCCGGTCACATGACACGCAGGGAGGAGGGAGGATGCACTGCGAGAGGGTGAGAGCTAATTACTCTATACATTATACACTGAGCAGCGGCAGCATGGGGAGGCTTTACTGTGGTGGGGGCGCCATATCATTTTGGGGAGCTTGTAATGGGATATGCACTGCTCCCCCCGCAGATGGGCGGGGGATGCAGTGCATATCATGAATAAGTTATGAGCGGCTCCACGCCAGGAGCCGCTCATATTACAGCCTTCCCCCCACCTCCTCCAGCCTCCTCCTGCCTCCTCCTGCTCCCGGACACAGCCCCCACCTCGCACGAATGTATATGACTCGTGTATAAGCCGAGGGGGGAACTTTTCAGCCCAATTTTTGGGCTGAAAAAGTCGGCTTATACACGAGTATATACGGTAGTTTTCCACAACGTAAGGGTATTCGTATATGCAGGAGGAATTACACAACAAATTGTATAGTCTCCTTTTGCCCTTGTGAAAATGAAAAATATGGGGCTAAAGAAATATTTTTGTGTGAAAAATGTCTATTTTCATTTTCACGGCTCAACGCTACCAAATTTTGTGAAGCATCTTTAAGTTCATGGTAGTCATCACAACACTAAATAAATTCCATGAGGGGTCTAGTTTCCAAAATGAGGTCACTTGTAGGGGTTCCACTGTTAAGGCACAACAGGGGCTCTCCATATGCAACATTGAGTCCACTATTTATTCCAGATGATTTTAAAGTTCAAATGTCAAATAGTGTTCCTTCCCTCCTGAGCCTTGCTGTATGCCAAGACAGTAGTGTTCCACTGTATATGGGAAATCAGCATTCTCTGGAGGATTTGTACAAAAAATTGTATGGATCATTCCTGTGAAAATGCTAAATTCGGGACTAAAAGAAATATATTTGTGGGAAGAGATACTATTTTTTTCCTTACACATTGCTTTAGTTACTGAGAAGCACCTGAAAGGTTAATAAACTTCTTGGATGTAGTTTTGATCAATGTTTTAAATGGTGTAACGTTTAGTGCTTTTCTGTCATGTAGGCCCCTCAAAGTCACTTCTGGATCAACATGTTAGGCTATGGGTTTAACTAGATGGACTTAAGGTCTTCCTTCAACCTTAAATACTATGTTACTATGTAAATGTGATGTGTTCACTAAAAAAAAACGGTTTTGTAAATTGTGTGGGAAAATAGAGAAATGGCTGATAAACTTTTAACTTTTCTAACTTCCTAGCAAAAATATTACCGTATATACTCGAGTATAAGCCGACCCGAGTATAAGCCGAGGCCCCTAATTTTGCCCCCCAAAACTGGGAAAACTTATTGACTCGAGTATAAGCCTAGGGGGGGAAATGCAGCAGCTACTGAAAAATTTCAAAAATAAAAATAGATGCATGCTATGCCTATGGGGCTTGTGGCAGGTGCAGCAAGTGCAATATACTGGTAGTTGTGGTTTTGGCAGCTGCGGCTGTGAACAAAACTCTGCTTACCGCGTTTTTTTCACGGCAGCAGTCGCCGCAAGTGCCGAAACCACAACTATACCGCACTTGCTGCACCTGCCACAAGCCCCATAGACAATGCATGGGGCTTGCCACAGGTAAAACGCAACTCGGCTGTTAGGCGGCAGATGCGGTAAATCCACCGCATCTGCCGCGATCAGCGAAAAACGCTGATGTGAAAGTGGCCTTATTGAACTATTGATTCCCTAAGCACCCAGCTAATTCTATACCCTGCACTGCTTCTCCTTTACCTCACTAGTCTTCTTTCCCCTGCACTACTGTACTTTCCCTGAGGATCTATCTTTCCCCAGCTATACTCATCTTTCCCTTACTAGTCTTCTTTCCCCTGCTCTACTACTGTACTTATCCTAAGAACACATCTTTCCCCTGCTCTGCTCATCTTTCCCTCACTATTCTTTTCCCTGCTACACCAATCTTATACTGTAATGGCGCCTCACCTTAGACTGGGTCACTGTACCGTAATTAAAGTCCCCTGCGGCCACACTGTGCATTAGGTCAATGTCTGGCCGCAGGGGACTTCTTTTGTGTGTGCACTGTGCAGGGAGCGATGCAGCGGAGGGATCCGGCCGCCACATCGCTACAGAAAGTCTGAGCGATGCGGCGGAGGGATCCAAGCCGCACATCGCCTGAGCAGGGCGGAGGGATCCGGCACCACATCCCAGCCCCAGCAGGCGCGGAGGGATCCGGCGGGATCCGGGCACCACATCCCAGCCCCAGGCAGCGGCGGAGGGATCCGGAGGGATCCATCAGCACATCCCAGACCCAGGCAGCGGTGGAGGGATCCGGAGGGATCCATCAGCACATCCCAGCCCCAGGCAGCGGCGGAGGGATCCGGAGAGGGATCCATCGGCACATCCCAGCCCCAGGCAGCGGAGGGATCAGTCCCGCAGGAGTGCGGGCACCCGGTAATGCAGCGGGGGCGAGGGGAGTTGTGGGGGGTTGTGGGGAGTGTGGGGGATGGCGGGGAGTGTGGAGGACGGCTAGGATAAGGAGAGAACCTAAGGGCAGAAGTTAGTGACTCGAGTATAAGCCGAGGGGGACTTTTTCAGCCCAGAAAAAGGGCTGAAAAAGTCGGCTTATACTCGAGTATATACGGTATGTTTCAAAAACCATTCTGGTGTAAAGTAGATATGTCATTTACTAACCAATTTGTGTTGTGTAACTCTGATTTAGGCTAGAGTCACACGAGCATATGACTAGCACGAGGATCGCATCAAAATGCCCGGACTAGCTCCCCTGACCTGAGTGTGTCATCTTTGTTTATTTCTATCCAGCTTACATGCTCAGGTCAGGAAGCCATGGCCAGTTCGGGGAGTGCGGTGGAATCCTCACGCAAATCATATATTGATGTGACCCGAGCCTTAAGACCATAACATTTAAAAAATTGTTCAATTTTCTACGATTTTTTTCATTTTTGATATTTTCATAAATAAGCGCAACCAACATTAACCACTAACATTAAGTATTAAGTGTCATAAAGCATTCTCAGAGTCCCTGGAATATGTTGAAGTGTTCCAGAGTTATTATCACATAAAGTGACATTGGCCAGAGTAAAATTTGGCCTGATCAGGAGGGAGACAGGCCCGGAAGGGAAGGGGTTAATATATCATAATTAGGTTGTCCACATACATGATATTTATTTTTATAAACCTCTTCTCAATGTACAGAAAAGACTTAAAAATGGCTGGAACAAATCTACCTTACTGTTTGTAAACATGGCCTTATATTGCACATATATCAACCAAGGCTAGACTGCCCATCTAGGAATGCTTTCAAATATCAGATAGGACAGTCAAGTACGGTCCAATATATATTTGTAACTATTACCATTTCCTCACTCTGGTAAGCCACATGGGACTTCAGGAGGAACAACGACATCACATCTCTTTCTACGCTGATATAAGGAAGTGGGCACAGCAGTCTATGTATCCAATCAGATCTAACACTAACAGGGCTCATAGAAAAATTTTGCCCTCTGCTAGTCAAAGACCCCTCCCAGAACCAATGAATGAAGAAGCTGTTTCCTAGAGGGAAGAGTTTCAGGAAGACACTGGGTTAGGTGTTAGCTGTGGAGCAGCAGCAAAATGAAAAAGCTCAGGGAATCAGAAAGATGAAATTGGCACCAAATCAAAGGAGGGAGCATGAGTGCAAGCAGATGTTCGGAGTGCTCTAGCACTAATGAGGAAACAATCGGGACTATTGATACTCTGAATATGCCAGAGTTGTGTCTCCACAATGAATATCTCTTGAGTTTGCACTTCATGGTCTACAACCTGCCATGAGACCCAGGCGACCGCCCTGTAACTGACACTCCCCCAGACTACTGTATCCCCACCGGCCCCTCGTAGACTGTGAGCCCTTGTGGACAGGGTCCCCACCCCTCCTGTACCTATATGTCCTGATTGTCGAGAGTTATTGTAATTGTGCTTGTCTCCCTTATCCTCATGTAAAGCGCCATGGAACCTAATGGCGCTATATAAATAAATAATAATAATAATAAATGGTCAAGCTGCAGACTATGCCAGTGAATGCCCAGAGCCCTGACTGCTTGGCAAAGCCACTGACTATGCCAGTCAAGATCTTGACTTCCGGCTATGTGCTCAAATTCTGGAGGGAGAAGACCAACTCCAGTGGGCGATCCGAGTGAGCTGGGCCATTGCTTCCTGTTTAGCTCTGCTGTGCTTAGTGATGTGAAATAGCCAATAGTATCAAACTCAATTTCTATCAGGTCAGTTTATGAGACTGCTGCATACATCATAACTCAGATTTTATTTGTTTAATAAGATTGACCATTATTGACTCTGTTAGGCCCCTTTCACATCAGCGTTTTTTTCAAATCGCGGCAGATGTGGTGAAAAAAACGCATCTGCCGCGATTACCGCTTACCGGCTGCACTTGCGGCACGGTTGCGGCAAGCCCCATACAATGTATAGGCGGGCTTGCAGCAGGTGCGGCAAGTGCGGTTTTGGCACGTGCGGCCGCGAAAAAAACGCGGCTGACAGCGTTTTTTTTCGTGGCCGCACCTGCCGCAAGTGCCAAAACCGCACTTGCCGCACCTGCTGCAAGCCCGCCTATACATTGTATGGGGCTTGCCGCAACCGTGCCGCAAGTGCAGCCGGTATGCGGTAATCGCGGCAGATGCGTTTTTTTCACCACATTTGCCGCGATTTGAAAAAAACGCTGATGTGAAAGGGGCCTTAGATAGTAACACTGACATACCTCAGTACACGATGGTTGTTTAACCTGGGTTGACGTTTTCATAGCGGAAAAGTAAACACAGAGCTAGTTTATCTACATTAGAAACTGCATAGTAAATATGTGCTTCTGTATACTTTATGTGCAAAGTGTTTATCCTGTGATCTATTGCATTGATTCTTCTGTGTTGTACCATACTCCAATTTGTATAATAAATCTAATGTGTGTCACCACTGAGTCCTATTCGGTGCCACTGCGTCCTCAGAATCTCACTGGGCAGCAGTAAGAGAAGAAAAAAAGAACATAACCAATGAATTTCATTTTTTTTTTTACTTTTTTATTATCAAAGCACAGAGATAACAATTTTACTTTATAGAGGCATAGAGGAAGGCATTGTTACAATAACAAGGCATTATGGGGGAATTGGTACACATACTATTGGTGCAACATGGGCACTTTTACCTTCAAAGCAGGTGGAATTGTTCCTTTTGAGGACCAACTGGACTGCAAAGTGGTGCCAGAGAGACAAAATCGGGCAGGGCTCAAATACGGTACAGTAGACGAGGAGGCATAAAACAAAGTACCGGCTTTATTGGAAGACAGAAGGTTTTATGCCAAAAAATGCAATTCAACTGATTTTTTTTATAATGTTTGCTGAAATACAGTTACAAAGAGGGAAAGATGGAGTGTTTCACATGAGCTGCGCTTCAGCTATTGCAAAAAACATTAAGAACCAACAATATGAACACCTTCTACAAGCTACTCTACTCTAAAGCCCTAGCTGGTTTCCGCTAGCTGGGTCATGCTGCTAAAGTGCACTAAGGCTACTTTCACACTAGTGTTTGTGTCTGCATGCATCTGGCATGCAGACGCAAATCCAGTGCAAACGCTGCCATACTGTTGTGAACGCAGTGGAGATTGTCCGCATGCATTCACATAGAATGGTTCCCGACCAGCCAATCAGCTGTCTCGGCGGCGGCCGGGAGGAGGATGAGATCAGTGGCGGAGATCTCCTCCTGGTGGCCGCCGCTGATCTCCCGACGATGTTGGTGCGGGACATTTATAGAAACAACTGATCTGACAGCTGTTTAAAAATTTCCTGCGCCGACACCAAATAGGTGATGTCGGCGTGGGAATTTAACAGCTGTCAGTTCAACTGTTTCTTTAAATCTCCCGCGGGGGATTAGTGGCGCTCGTCCCTGGGAGATCAGCAGCGGTCACCGGGAAAGATTTCAATGTCATCAGCAGCGTTCTCCTGCGCCATCATGCAGAGGACACTGCGGATCCATTGACTTCCATTCATTATTTTGTGTGCTTGCGGATGCTTGGAGATAAAACAAGCGCCCGTGAATGCACAAAAAATGCAAAATGTTGTGTTCGGAGGGCGCACAAATTATGCGCATCCGAATGCATCCACAACCGAATGCAGCCAAATGCAGGTACCAGGCGTTCCTATGTTAAACATAGGAACGCAGTGCACGTGCGTTTGGCTGCGTTCGGTAAGCTGCATTTCAAATGTGAAAAGCCTGCTCTAATCCCCAATGCAGTAGGACACACAGTGCTGCAGTGATGAAGAGATCATCTGGAAACTTTTGCTTGGTCCTGATGCATCCAAGCCAAGGTTACCGTCCTTTTTTTGGGACTGGGCCAAGTGTATTCTTACTTCTTGACTTGCTGAGGGGTCGCTGATCACACAGCCCAGCTGGTCAATACTGCGGTAGTCAGGTGCTGTGCTCTGTGACTAGGCTGCATATCGGGAGAGTCTCACAATCTCAGGCACCTCTTCAGGCCGGTCTTTTTCTCACAGGCCGGTGTGCACAATCTCTTCTGTCCAAGCTCTCTCTGACTCCCTGCTCCATGTAGCACAAAATAACCACTACCTAAACCAACACACAGCAAACTGTAGGGGGGTTGGACTAGTTCAAGTACACACAGATGGGAGGGGATCATTGTCTCTGAAAGCCAGAGTATGATTCAGTCCTCTGCAGGGGAAGACTCCTATGGGAGTGTACGGGGTTTCCTGTAACGTTCTGCTCTTTCAAGGGGGTACTATTACTATATGAAGACACAGAGGAGGAGCTAATATTATAGGGAGGCACAATGGGGGGCACTATTACTACACAGATGCATCAGTGTTATATGCTGTTAGAAGGGGCCACTATTTTTACTTACGGTATAGTAACTGTGCTGGGTATTGCAGCATTATGCTATTCATATTGCATTTCATAATGCCCAATACAACCTGTTGTAATGTACTGTGTTCCTGTTCTTAAATGGTGTAGAATGTGCTGTGCTAAAAAGAAGTATTTAAAATAAAAAGAGCCCACAGTACATATTTCTTCTGTCAGTTCCAATTTGCGGTGGCCTAATTTTATAAAACAGGAATTTGTACTTATAAATAATAATGATAATAAATGACTTTGATTATTTCTTCTCGCTACATCCAACATAACAAGTACTAGTTTATTAAAAATATATTGGTGTCTATAAAATATTTACATGAACCCTATGAATATTACTGTCTATACAGCGCTATGATAGTTTCTTATTCTTAAGTCTCTTATTACTGCATATTTCATCAATACTGATTTTAAAGTGAATAATAATGTTTGACTGCATTTACTAAAATAAAAAATAAAGCGTATTATAATTGTAAGAAGAGAAGCTCAAACTTAGAGAGGCGGTCCGAAGGCTGACAAATTTTCAATCTGTCTCTATGTATTTATTTCCCTAATGTAAACTAATTTCTAACATAGGTATTTTAAAAATGCCTACACTACTGTTTTTTTCCCCTACTTCCTGTCTGACAATGATTCTTTTAAGAATCCCAGTGCATGCTGGGATAATGAAACTAAGCGTCTATAGAGCAAGGGGCAGAGGCTGCAGTGACTGTCGCAGCCTCTGCCTCCTTTCTAAAATGAAGCATCATCTGTAATTCTCATTTCTGGGGCTTCTCTGTCCCTGCTGTATCCCTCCTTTATCCCATCCTGCTTGCTGTGCACTGTTCAGATCTGCACAGAGACAATGTCTGCTCTGTTGCCAGTTCAGATCAGTAGAGATGACAGAACAGAACACCACGCACTGTATCTGGTGACATTCGGAGACCAGCGCCGCCCACAGAGGTGTAATTAGGGAAAATAATGAAATTTTTAATACAGCCATATTAGCAATTAGTTTAGATTGGGGCAATAAATGGGGATTTTGATTAAGATAAACAGAACAGACAAATGTAAGTTTACAGTCATATGAAAAAGTTTGGGGAAGTAGGGGAAGATGCCAGAAGAGAGGGAAAGGTTGAAGATTTTGGTTAGGTGAGTGGTGACGACTGGAGGGAGAGATTGGAGTAGGTGTGAGGGAATGGGGTCAGTGGTGCATGTTGTGGGATGAAAGGAAGAGAGGAGCCTGGAGACGTCTTCTTCTCAAATATGGAGAGTGAGGCAGAGGAAATGTGAGGAAGAATGGGAGTAGCAGTGCTTGGAAGCTGGGAGCTGATTTCCTGGCGGATATTGTCTATTTTCTCCATAAAGTAAGAAGCCAGGTCATCAGCACAGAAGTCAGTGATGGGGCCTGCACTTTAGGACTCAGGAGAGAGTGAAAGGCGTCAGAGTTTTTTTGGATTGTTGGATAGTGAAGAGACCAGGATGGTGAAGTAGATCTGTTTGGCGAGGCAGAGTTGTAGGTTTTTAGCATGAATTTATAATGGATAGTTTTCTGGTGAGCGAGTTTTCCTCCATAGGCATTCAGCACTCCTAGAACATCGCTGGAGGAATCGAGTTTGCGATGTGAGCCAGGGCTGTTTAACTCTGTGTTTGGAGGTTCTAAGGGTGAGGGGCGCTTCTTGGTCCAGGGTGCTTCTGAGTGTGTCATTGTAATTATTTACTGCCAGATACATACAACTAAATATTACGTTAGTGATTCACAGAAATGCTAAAGTCTAAAAAAAAATACATATGTACACTGTTATTTTTATGAAAATCCCAATGTTCATTTTTTGTTATTTTCTGTAAAGTTGTTAAAATTGTATACATTTCTCTTTATGATTTAATTTAGAAAACAGTGTGCAATATTCCCAATGCATGGAAATAAAAACTATTATAAAGATTTTGGGCTTAACTAATGTTTTTTAACACACTGCTATTATTTTGAAGACAACTGTAATATACAGTCATATGAAAAAGTTTTGGCACCCCTCTTAATCTTACTCTTTTTTTTTTTTTTAAATAGTTTTTTTGCAACAGCTATTTCAGTGTGATATATGTAATAGCTGATGGACACAGTAATATTTCAGGATTGAAATGAGGTTTATTGTACTGAGTGGAATCCATGCGACCCTCAACTTTAACAAGATTCCCGGTGCCGTCATTGGCCACACAGCCCCAAAGCATGATGGATCCTCCCCCAAATTTGACAGTGGGTAGCAAGTGTTTTTCTTGGAATGCTGTGTTTTTGTGGCGCCATGCATAACGCCTTGTTATATCACCAAACAACTCAATCTTTGTTTCATCAGTCCACAGGACCTTCTTCCAAAATGAAACTGGCTTGTCCAAATGTGCTTTTGCACATCTCAGGCGACTCTGTTTGTGGCGTGCATGCAGAAACGGCTTCTTTGGCATCACTCTCCCATACAGCTTCTCCTTGTGCAGTGTGCGCTGTATTGTTGACCGATGCACAGTGACACCATCTGCAGCAAGATGATGCTGCAGGTTTTTGAAGGTGGTCTGTGGATTGTTCTTGACTGTATTCACCATTCTTCTCTGCCTTTCTGATATTTTTGTTGGCCTGCCACTTCTGGCCTTTACAAGAATTGTCCCTGTGGTCTTCCATTTCCTTACTATGTTCCTCACAGTGGAAACTGACAGGTTAAATCTCTGAGACAATTTTTTGTATCCTTCCCCTGAACAACTATGTTGAACAATCTTTTTTTTCAGATCATTTGAGAGCTGTTTTGAGGAGCCCATGATGCCACTCCTCAGAGAAAATGCAACTAGGAGAACAACTTACAAGTGGACACCTGAAATAGCTTTTCTCATGGTTGAATACACCAGGCCATGAAGTACTAAGCTCAATGAGGTTACCAAACCAATTTAGTGCTTCAGTAAGTCAGTAAAAAGTAGTTAGGAGTATTGAAATCATTAAAATCAGAAGGGTGCCCATACTTTTGCACCTGTCAAATTTTGAAATAATGCATATTTCACATTTTTGGTTAGTACAATAAACCGCATTTCAAACCTGAAATATTACTGTGTCCATCAGTTATTACTTATATCACACTGAAATAGCTGTTGCAAAAAAACAATTGAGTAAGATTAAGAGGGGTGCCCAAACGTTTTCATATGACTGTATGCCTGTAAACTTTATGGTATTAATAGGGAAAATAAATTATGTAACCCAGAAAAATACTTGTTTTTAGGCTGCAGCAGCAATATACTTATAGGACTGCAATAAAGATATGTGCAAATGTTGAGCATCTGATTTCAGACATTTCTGCACCATTTCTGCATCTCTTGGCAGAAAAAACGCAACAGCAACAATGCAAATTTTGCAACTTTTTAATGTGTTTTTGCATGCCTTTTTCACCTGTATTTTAATAACATTTTTGACTGACTTAATTGAAACATAGTGGTTTTGGAAAGTATTCTGACCCCTTTAAATGTTTCACTCTTTGTTTCATTGCAGCTATTTGGTAAATTCAAAAAGAGTTCATTTTTTTCCTCATTAATGTACACTCTGCCCCCCCATCTTGACTGAAAAAAAACAAAAATGTAAACATTTTTGCAAATTTGTTAAAGGGATCCTGTCACCTCTAAAACGCCTCCTAAGCTACCAAAACACGTCTCTGCAGTATATTATCACTAATCTCACACTCCTTTTGTCTCCTAAAAGCATCCTGTGAAAGTGCATTAAAACGTTTTAATACTCATTCATTAGGGATTATAATTAGCTGGGGCTATATTCTTTAGCCCTTAGGGCGTGTTGTTTTGCAGCCTGAATGATCCACCCTCTCTGGTCTGTGCTGGTGTGATGTGGAGCTGAAAGCAGGACCAATGATTTGCATTCTATGAGTGACAGAGAGGGGGAGGGCAATGCCTCCACAAGCAAAGCAGCACAAAGACAGAGAGGTTGGATCATTCAGGCTGCAAAACAACACGCCCTAAGGGCTAAAGAATATAGCCCTTGCTACCGTGTTTCCCCGAAAATAAGACACGTCTTATATTTTTTTTTTGGTCCCAAAGATGGACTATGTCTTATTTTCGGGGGGGGTGTCTTATATACGGTACATCCCACTGCAGCCTCCCATACCCACACAACACACACCCATACACACTACACACCCATACACACACATACCCATACACACAAAACCATACACACACATACCTATACACACAAACCGATCTTTCCCGATCCAGTGTCCCCGCTCTCCGGTGTCCGCGCTCTCTGGTGGACCCCGCTCTCCGGTGTCCGCGCTCTCCCAGCTCCCCGGTGTCCTCTGCTTTCCGGATTCCCACTGTAGCTGCCGATCTCCGCCCAGGTCAGGAGCCCTGCGCCAATTACAGCACAGAAACCGTGAGCCAATCACAGCCCAGGAACCGAGAGCCAATCAGAGGCCATGCACGACGTCAGCTGGCCGATGATTGGCTCACGGTTCCTGCGCTGTAATTGGCGCAGGGCTCCTGACCTGGGCGGAGATCAGCAGCTACAGCGGGAATAAGGAAAGCGGGGGGCTGCCAGAGAGCGGGAGGCCACTGGAGAGCGGGGGGCCACCGGAGAGCGGGGAGAGCGCGGACACCGGAGAGCGGGGGCCACCGGAGAGCTGTATAAGGTACGCCTTATAATCGGGGGGTGACTTATATTAGGAGGTAGGGCGCTCCCCCAAGCATGCCTTACTTTTGGGAGACGCCCTATTTTCGGGGAAACACAGTAATTATAATCACTAATGAGTAAGTATTAAAACATTTTTATGCACTTTCACAGGATGCTTTTAGGAGACAAAAGGAGTGTGAGATTAGTGATAATATGTTGCAGGGACATGTTTTGGTAGCTTAGGAGGCGTTCTGGAGGTGACAGGATCCCTTTAAAAAAGTAAAACTGAAATGTCACATGGTCATAAATATTCAGACCCTTTGCTCATACACTTACATTCAAGTCACATGCTTTCCATTTCCTTGTGATTCTCCTTGAGATGGTTTTACTCCTTCACTGGAGTCCAGCTGTGTTTAATTAAACTGATAGGACTTGATTTGGAAAGCCACACACCTGTCTATATAAGATCTCTCAATGCATCTAAAGGCCCCGTTACATGGGGCAACATCTCCGGCAACATCGCTGACAACTCAGGGGCGTGGCCAAGTTGCAGCAACATCGCCGGTGAGTTGCCCCGTGTAACAGGGTGATTTCAACGGCGATAGTTGCTTCAGCATCATCGCCAGGTTTCAGGACAATGTCCTGAAACCTGACGATGTTGCTCAGACTATCTGCAACAGCGATGTTGCAAGCAACTTCCCCCATTGACTGCAATGTTAAGGATCGCTGCCAGGGTTGAATTTAACCCAGGCAGCAATAGTTGCTTTCAACAGGAGCACAGCGATCTTGGCCAGCGTCCAAAAACGAGCACGCTGCCGTCAGTTGCCAGCGATGTTGCCAGAGATGTTGAAACGTCTGACGGTACCTTAAAGGCCCTGTTACACCTAGCGACAATCCAGCGATCCTGACAATGATACGACCTGGCAGGGATCGTTTGAATGTTGCTAAGTGGTCGCTGGTGAGATGCCACACAGGCAGATCTACTCACCGATATGGTGACCCCGATAGACGTTGGGATCTGTCACCGTCATGAGTGTAACATGGACATCGTTGGTCGTTTCCCCTGTCACACACCGATGCAGCATGGCGAGCGGGAGACCGATGAAGAAAAAATGGTCCAGGCCATTCCGTAACGATGAGCGATCTCACTGCGGGGGGGCCTCTCGCTGCTATGTGTCACACACAGCAATATTGCTGGCAAGGTCGCCGCAACATCACAAAACCTATGACGGTGCAGCGATATTTCTACTTGTAACGGGGCATTAAAGAATTCTGGGGTGTTTTTCTCTCCTCTTCCAGATGGACACTCTCACCCTCTTATGCTATTTAAAAAGTGATTGAGTATCTATCGAAAAAAAACAGGCAGCACTTCAGGCACAAAGATGTTTTCTGGACCCTTTATTAGGCCACGTGATGCGACGTTTGAGTCAAAAAGACTTTTTTCAAGCAATGCTTGGAAAAAGTCTTTTTTACTGAAACGTCACATCACGTGGCCTAATAAAGGGTCCAGAAAACATCTTTGTGCCTAGAGTGCTGCCTGTTTTTTTTCAATAAGTATTACCACACAGTGGAGCACTGTGTACAGGACTATTGCACCTACTTATGTGTATTACTACTGTGCTGATAGCTTTTTAATTACGTATTTAGATATCTAGTTGTGTAACACAAACCGAGCTGCACGGAGCGGCAGCAGCACTGTCTCTAGCAGTAACACTCTCAAAATTGTGACGATGGCAAATGGCCATTTCTTATAATCCCTAGAAACATGTGACTTTGACAGCCAGTCAAACAACCAAGCCAATGACATATGTTCTAGTGTCTTCAACTTGTGGATGTTTTATATGCCCTAGTTGGCTGCCAGCCAGGCACATCCACAGAGAAAATGCTAGGAAAAAAATGAAGTGCAACTCTGACTTCTCCACACCCTTTCCCCTCATCAAAGACATGCCACCCGCTATCCTATACTGTCAGAAGGTAGGAAAAAAGCATCACTTTATCACAGTAATGTTTTTTAATCCGATCACTCCACAAAAAAGTCAGCGTTCGACCACTCTTTTGGAAATTGCTTGGGTTTACTGAACCCGAACTGAATCTGCCATTTGAAATTGGCGAACAGGTTTGGGAAGGTTCACTCATATCTAGCCAGTTGTCAAACCTTCAATTTGATAATGATGACCTATTCTATTGATATGGTTCTATGGATATGTTGTCAATTTATTGAACCTGGACAACTCCTATTATGGAGCAGTTGATCCTAAGAGAGAATATATATGGTTTGGAGGTACCGAAAGGCAGGGGCATAACTACAACAGGTGCAGGGGTTGCGATCGCACCGGCCTGCAGCCTAGGGGGCCCAGAAGTCCTATTGGCCATAGAAAAAGACTAATACTATTAAAGATTTGTAATAATTGGGGGCCCTGTTGGAGCTTTTGCATCGGGGCCCAGGGCCTGATGTTACGCCACTGCCGAAAGGTGTTACTGGAAGTGACTGTGGTACGTTATACACTATCTTAAGGCTATGTGTATAAGGACTAGCCTTTTAGTTACACAGCTGTATAGGGATCACATTATGTATTTAATAATCTATGAAACAGGTATGGAGATCGTTATTTGGGATGCCAAAAAGTTGTTCCAAACAGTTTTGTTAACAATATTTCTTTAAGGAATTCAGCTGAAGCTTCTCAGCTTGCCATTTAATTAAGCTTGTTATCAAGTAAAATAAGATGAAAACTTATCAGCTTGATGTCATTACAGAGTTTTAAAACAGAAATGTGTCAGGGAGCAGTTATTCATGCGGACATAGCCTTCAATTCCCTGCGTGTTTGTTTATTCTATCTATTAAATGTAATGAGATGCAGTTCACTTTCCGGATGCAATAAAACATTGCTGTGTTCATAAAATATAGCAAGGTCCCAGAGTACAGGTCAAAAATCTTGCAAAATCAATCTCCTCCTGACATCATGGTGCAGGGTACTAACTTTACATACCCAAAGATTTTAATAAAAAGTGCTACTATTGCTTAGATGGTAATGTACAGGCTCTGATAATTAGGGATGAGTGGACCCACGGATGTTTGGGTTCACCGGGTTTGGCAAGACTTTAGTTAAAAGTTTGGTTCGATCCTCAAACTCGACCCCTGACTCTGAAGCCCATAGAAACGTCCATGCTGTAAAGTGGCTGTAAAATTGTTGGGGTAATGGCTAGGTGGCTGAAAAATATAACAAAATGGGATAAGAACAGGACAATTACCCTGCAAAGAAATCTGAACAGGGAAATGACATGAAGGATGTCATCATAGGAATCATGGTTAAATAGGCAGTAAACGATGAATAAAATAAAAATTTTAAGAGTTTCCCACAGAGCTAAGGGTATGTGCCCACAGGAAGGTTTCGCTGCGTTTGAGATTAGGTTTTGCCTTGGTTTTATGCAAATCTATGCTAATCTAAAGGCCCCGTTACACATAACGATACCGTAACTATATCGCCACAATGTCACAGGTTTTGTGACGTTGCGGTGACCAAGCCAGCGATATTGCTGCATGAGACATGTAGCAGCGAGCAGCCCCCTGCTTGGAAAACATTACGGAATGACCTGGACCATTTTTTCATTGTCGGTCTCCCGTGGGCATGCTGCATCGGTGTGTGACAAGGAAAACGACCAACGATCTCCATGCTACGCCCGTGACAGTGACAGATCCCAACGACCGTCGGGGGTCGCTGCATCGGTGAGTAGATATGCCTGTGTGGCATCTCACCAGCTACCACTTAGCGTCATTCCAGTGATCCCTGCCAGGTCGTACCATTGTCGGGATCGCTGGAATGTCGCTAGGTGTAACGGGGCCTTAATCCTGTGTTTTTGGTTTCCAGCAAAACCTATGTGATCAGGAATAGCTTTCATACATGCACTGGTTTTATTCCTTTGCAGAAGATGGAAACGCCACAGGTGTGTCCACTTTAGCAAAGCTTCAGAGAAAAATTTACATGCTCATGCTTTCTAAAGGTACCGTCACACGGGGAAATATCGCCGGCAACTCACGGGAGCGTGCACTTTTTTGGCGCACTGCCATAGTTGCTGTTGCGATGTCACAGCAGCAATATCGCCAGCAACGCATCTGCGATCTTGCCGACAACTATCGCTGCCAGGGTTAAACTCTACCCTGGCAGCGATCCATAACATGGGAGTCTATGGAGGAAGTTGCCAGCAACATCACAGTTGCGGCGTCACACAGGGCGATGCAGGCAACTTATCGCCTTATTATCGCTCTGTCACACGCGGCAACTCATGAGCGATGTTGCCGCAACTTACCCACCCCCTAAGTTGCCGGCAACATCGCCAGAGAGATCGCCCCGTGTGACAGTACCATAAGGCTACGTTCACACTGCGTCACAAAAAAGCTCACCTGCGTCTGCTGGCAAAGTGAATTGGCTTTCACTTTTGCGGTACAGACACTGCTAAATATATGCTGCTCTTTTGTGGGAGAAAGCGGGCGGGTAAAAATAATCCACATGTCAATTCCTTACGCAGCTGCGCCTGCGCTTTTTTCCATAGGAGCCAATGTACCCAATGGAATTACACATCGCCGTTCAGACAATGCGCAATTCCAGCATTAATAATGCCGGCGCTGCAGAAAGTGATGTCACACAGGGGAGGAAAAATCCTGTGTTCGTGACATGTGTGACAGCCCTTTTGGGTTTCGCAGTGTATTAATATACACTGCGAAACTTAAAAAAAGTAATCCAAATGGTATTAAAAATAATAAAAATTGAATACTTACCCTCCGCTGGGTGTTCAGGTTATCCGGAGCCGAGATATCCACATCTTCTTTCCTTCCAGGGCCTGGCAAGATCTGTGATTGGCCGTTCACGATCATGTGATATGCACATCACATATCACATGACCGTGAGCGGCCAATCACAGATCTTCCTCTCTCCTACGCGTTTCAGCGCCACACCCGGCGCCTTCCTCAGGGCGCCGGGTGTGGCGCTGAAACGCGTAGGAGAGAGGAGGAAATAAAGGATGATAACTATCTTGGTCCTTTGGTGAGTTTATTCATACCACAGCAGCGCGGACCGTGACACACCAGCACTCCCATCATTGTCTTGGATTCAAACCACTATCCAGTGGTCGGTGGAGGTCCTGCAGCAGCTGGAACACAGATTCCAAAACGCCTTCAAACCAGTTGTGGGGATCACAACTGGACCAGGTGAGCAGCTTCATAGCACCACCAGCTTACACAAGTGTCACTAGTGATAGGGCACTATTGCGCCTCTTGTCCCCCTCCCTATTTTTCTTTTCACAATCACAGATCTTGGCAGGTCCTGGAATGTCAGTACATGTGGATGTCTCGGCTCCGATAACCCGAACACCCAGCGAAGGGTAAGTATTCAATTTTTATTATTTTTAATACCATTTAGATAACTTTTATTTAGGTTTCGCAGTGTATTTTTTGAAATAATATGATAACTAGTGACTAATTTAATAAACATATACTTTATAAAGTGCACTATTTAAAATGTAACTTTTAATAAATATATTGTTAAAATTAACAAGGAGGGGCTCACCCACACCTAGTGTCTACAAACATACATCAAACAGGGAGGATAGTTCTACCCTTACCCTGTACTTATATCTACCTGACAGCGGAGTTTTCTACACCTAATTTTTGCAGTGTCCCGCTCCACGACGGCTCACCCTAGTATAGTTACCTATAACTGGGGAGCTGTCAGGTCATGCATTCCATACTCTCCTGAGGTCTCTAACCGGGCATGGGTCAAATCCCTATGTCCAAGGTGTCTATATCTTTGTTTTGATTATACTGTGGATAGGTGGGTTGTAATGGCTAAATCAAATGGGGGCTTGCAGGGTTTGTCCTATGTCTCACACAATCATAGGTATCCTTTGATACCACCCTCTCAAATGTACGTTGTCTGTACCAGATACAAATCCCCTCCCATATAATCCACAATATTCAAAGACCATGGGCATCATGGCTAGTGCCACCTCTCACAATATAATGCATGATTCAGTAGTTATAGATCAATCACTTATCTCAGATCCACTGTCTCGTACTCAACGCGTTTCCACCTGTTGATGCATAACAGGTTTCATCAGGAGTGACAGTCCTTCCCTTTGAGGTGCCTGCAGGTCTCTGTGTATAGTCCTCAGGTTGCACAAGTGTAGGTAGATGAAGGTATCATCTCTCTCCCTCCTTCTCGTGCTCCTCCTCCCAGTGTAAATGTCTGGGGGTTTTCCACTCTCCAGATAGCTGTGCACGCTAATCGGGGTGTTGGATATCACCTCCGGTCCTTGGTGACGCTGCTATCACTAAGGACCGGAGGTGATATCCAACACCCCGGTTAGCGTGCACAGCTATCTGGAGAGTGGAAAACCCCAGACATTTACACTGGGAGGAGGAGCACGAGAAGGAGGGAGAGAGATGATACTTTCATCTACCTACACATGTGCAACCTGAGGACTATACACAGAGACCTGCAGGCACCTCAAAGGGAAGGACTGTCACTCCTGATGAAACCTGTTATGCATCAACAGGTGGAAACGCGTTGAGTACGAGACAGTGGATCTGAGATAAGTGATTGATCTATAACTACTGAATCATGCATTATATTGTGAGAGGTGGCACTAGCCATGATGCCCATGGTCTTTGAATATTGTGGATTATATGGGAGGGGATTTGTATCTGGTACAGACAACGTACATTTGAGAGGGTGGTATCAAAGGATACCTATGATTGTGTGAGACATAGGACAAACCCTGCAAGCCCCCATTTGATTTAGCCATTACAACCCACCTATCCACAGTATAATCAAAACAAAGATATAGACACCTTGGACATAGGGGTTTGACCCATGCCCGGTTAGAGACCTCAGGAGAGTATGGAATGCATGACCTGACAGCTCCCCAGTTATAGGTAACAATACTAGGGTGAGCCGTCGTGGAGCGGGGACACTGCAAAAATTAGGTGTAGAAAACTCCGCTGTCAGGTAGATATAAGTACAGGGTAAGGGTAGAACTATCCTCCCTGTTTGATGTATGTTTGTAGACACTAGGTGTGGGTGAGCACCTCCTTGTTAATTTTAACAATATATTTATTAAAAGTTACATTTTAAATAGTGCACTTTATAAAGTATAGGTTTCGCAGTGTATATTAATACACTGCGAAACCCAAAAAGAGCTGTCACACATGTCACAGAGGGGAGGATTCTTCCTCACCCATGTGACATCACTTCCCCCGATGCTTTTGAGGAAGAAGTGCGCCCGAAAAAAAAACGTGTGGTTTCACACTGCAGTTTTTTCCCTGATCAGGTCCATCCGGTTTGTGTGCAAAAACCAGGAGAGGAACCAGGAGAGGAACTTGCAGAGAACAACTGTAATCGAAAGATTGACACCTGTTCTGGGTTTTGGAGTCACTCCTGGTTTTGGCACACAAACCAGATCGAACCTGATCAGGGAAAAAAAAACTGCAGTATGAAACAAGCCTAAGACCGGCTTCCCACCATCGTTTTATGATTTCAGGTTATGTCCTGTTTGAAGCGAACAGGACCTGATCCGGTTTTGGCCCTATGTGTCCCTGTGGTGCCGGATTGCTGTTATTTGACCTCTGGTTTTGTTCTTTTCTGGCTGGATCCAGTTGTGTTCGGTTTTTGCCCCGGACACAATATCGAAGTCTGCATCATTTTTTGTGTCCGATGCAAAAAACGAACGAAACCGCGGTGCCCATAACATGAGAGTCAATGGGCTGCAGACCGCCCGATGCCTTGTACTGAAGAGCGGCTGCTCTGAAATGCAGCTGCGCTCATTCAGCACTATGGACAGCAGCAGCATTTCAGAGCCAGCGCTAAAGTTCAGCACGATACAGATCTCCACTGTACCGACGGCTGAAATTTCAGTACCGCAGGCAGCTCCCCTGCACATGCAAGCTGAAATTTCAGCACCGCAGACAGAAGCAGCTATGAGCACAAACGAATCCTGTTAAAAACAAGATCAGAGGGCATACATCCTGCAAAACACCGGACAGAACCTGACAGACAAAAACTGTGTGTGAAGCCGGCCTAAGGCACAGTTGTGTGCTGTCAGGTTGTATCCTGTTTTTTGCAGTTACCACAGAATGAGCAGAAAGTGTGGGCAGATATGCCCTCCGATCCTGTTTTTTGCAGGATTCGTTTTTTCTGCTGCTGTCCACAGTGCTGAAGTCTGCCTGTGTGTGCAGTGCTACTGTCCATGGTGCTGAAATCTCAGCCATGTGTGCTGTGTTGCTCTCCATGGTGCTGAACATCTTTGCACCAGACTTCTTGGGTCTCGGTTCTTCCTTGGAGCAGCGCGGATCACCATCACTTTGTCCTTTTGTTCCAGTTACCGTATATACTCGCGTATAAGCCGAGTTTTTCAGCCCAAAAATTAGGCTGAAAAGTCCCCCCCTCAGCTTATACGCGAGTCACGGTGAATTTGCTTGGGGGGGGGGGGGCTGTGACCGGGTGCTGGAGGAGGCAGGAGGGGGCCGCAGTAACCGCGGGCGGTCACGTGGGGCCGCCTCATTAGTGTAATGAATATGCACGGCATCCCCCCGTCCATCAGTGGCGGGGGGAGCCGTGCATATTGCAATACACTGGCCCCCAGCAGTGGTACACAGCCCCCCCTCCTTAGTATGTGTCCCCCAGGCTGCGGCACCTGTTAAAATAACAAACCTTTCATACATCACTTTCCAGCGCTGCTCCTCCGGTCCCGGCTTCTTCCTGCTTGTGCCGGTGTCATGTGACCAGGCGCAGCTGATGACGTCATCTCCTGCGCCCGGTCACAGCACTAGAAGCCGGCACAAGCAGGAAGAAGAAGCCAGGAGCGAAGGAGCGGCGCCGGAAAGCTGATGTATGAAAACTTTGTTATTTTAACAGGTGCCGCAGCCTGGGGGACACATACTAAGGAGGGGGGCTGTGTACCACTGCTGGGGGCCAGATACAAGCCTGTATACCACTGCAGAGGGGCCTGTATACTACTGCATAGGGGCCTGTATACCACTGTACAGGGGCCTGTATACTACTGCATAGGGGCCAGTATACCACTGCACAGGGGCCTGTATACTACTGCACAGGGGCCTGTATACCACTGCACAGGGGCCTGTATACTACTGCACAGGGGCCTGTATACCACTGCACAGGGGCCTGTATACCACTGCATAGGGGCCTGTATACCACTGCACAGGGGCCTGTATACCACTGCATAGGGGCCTGTATACCACTGCACAGGGGCCTGTATACCACTGCACAGGGGCCTGTATACCACTGCACATGGGCCTGTATACCACTGCACACGGGCCTGTATACTACTGAACAGGGGCCTCTATACCACTGCACAGGGGCCTGTATACCACTGCACAGGGGCCTGTATACCATTACTGAGGGGTGGGTGCTATATACCAGTGACAGGGGGCTATATAATAGGATGGGGGACTGCTGCATTTCATACCCTAGGCTTATACGCGAGTCAATAACTTTTACCAGCTTTTGGGGGCAAAAGTAGGGGGGTCGCCTTATACACGGGTCGGCTTATACACGAGTATATACGGTATATGCCACATTGCACGTGGAGGTGTGGATCCTTTGGCAGCTGTACGAATGCAGATACTGGTTGTTGGTTTACCCAACCTTATCAGGTGAGCAATTTTTAACGGGCATATGCACCTTTTTATCACGAGATAAGACCCTATGTGCTCTTTTGTCTCTCATTTTTCTACATATCAAAAATCAGCCCTGGCACATAACCCCCACGAGCCCACATATA
Organism: Allobates femoralis; assembly: GCA_033576535.1. Classification (NCBI taxonomy): domain Eukaryota; kingdom Metazoa; phylum Chordata; class Amphibia; order Anura; family Aromobatidae; genus Allobates; species Allobates femoralis. Next base: position 508,239,561 of record JARQOC010000001.1, on the reverse strand, counting down.
ACACTATAATACTAGTTACCCCTGATCAGTGAATGTTGATTTTATATAGTGATTCCTGTCAGGAGACTCTATGAATGAGTTATTTGAAAAGTCAAATGAGAATAATGCGGCAGAGCGTATGATTAACCAATGCTCCATTTGCAAGGTGCTTTTCAAAGCTTCTCGGGATTGTCGAGGAATAGTTGTCAGATCCACAACAGATAGAAAGTCATCCCCTGTCCAGAAGATAAGAGATAACTTCCATATGTTGGATGATAAATTTAAACATAATTTAAAGTTTACTTGTCATGTGAAAAAATGATATTAATCTGCAGATATTGGGTAAATCTGCAGGTTAGGAGCCTACACAATAAACCCAGCTATTAGGAGGAAATTAACTTTAATCCTCTCAGCAGCATTCCGGTTTCTGTCATGGTGCACAGGGGCGTAACTACAATAAGTGCAGGGGATGCCATCACACCTGGGCCCTGCAGCCTAGGGGGGTCACAAAAGTCCCTTTGGCCCATAGAAAAAGACTAATATTATCAAAGATTTGCAATAATTGGGGGCCCCGTTGGAGCTTTCGCATCGGGGCCCCTGTGCCTGAAGTTATGCCACTGATGGTGCACGATGCCTGCGTGGGTTCAGCCATTGCTCTGTGTATAAAAAGCGGTGGCTGTAATTGCATCCTCTACACTTACTGACAGTACTAATGCTGAGCGGCTGCTAGCCATCTCCAAGACTGAAACCGGAACACTGCTGCTGCTAAAGGTAATTTCCTTTCACATTGGGAAGGCAGGTATAGAATGCTATTAACAACAAGTACAAAAAAACAAACAAAAGGAAAATAATGCAGCAGTCTGGGGTCAAATAACAAAGATTAGAACAAGACAGACACAGGAGTGCAGGCCAAACACCACATCAAATAGAATGTATGACTGACATGATTTTGGGAGTGGTTGCTCAATAAAGTAGCAGAGCAATCATGGGGAAGATGGAACATCTGAACAACCCAGCACTTCCCAGAGCCAGAATGAAAGCCTGCGCTGCCAATCAATTACTGAGAGCTCATACACCAGATAAAACCACAGCAGTAACTCTTATTACATCTGAGGCTGGCTTCACACTTCAGTTTTTTCACTGATCAGTGTCCATCCAGTTTGTGTGCCAAAACCAGGAGAGGAACTTGCAGAGAAAAAGTATAATTGAAAGATTAACACCTGTCCTGAGTTATTGAGACACTCCTTGTTTTGGCACACAAACCGGATAGACACTGATCAGTGAAAAAATTGCAGTGTGAAACCAGTGTGGCGCCCCTGCGTACAGGAGGCCACAGAAGGGAACTGCAGCCAGGCAGTTAGGACATGGTAAACACTACACCCTCACAGCCCACATCCCCACGCATAGAAGAAGGGGTTACATCCATCTCTGAGGTCAGATACTATATGAGACCAGAGGAGTGGTGGATGAGGAGTGGGTTGGGCACACCAAAGGTCAGGTGACTGACAGTATATAGAGAGGGGGAGGAGTGAAGGAAGTTAGTAAGCCATGGTGCTGAGATGAAAAGACAGAAAGAGATCACACGTCCTGGAAGAGCCTAAGCTGAGGAGCGCAGACCCGTACTGAGCCAATGCGAGCCAGATGGGGGGGAAAGCCCGTCCGAGATGCTGAAACCACCAGGAGTGTGACAGACAGAGAAGGGACGGTGCAACCCGTGCCCTAGACAGCAGCTGAAGCTACTAACAGCGGGTGGAAAAGCCCTCCTAGATACCGAAGGAAACAGAGGAAGGAGCCTGGCAGAGCCTCATGCTAGAGGACTGTTGCAGGCTGGGCTAAGGCAGAGTGTCAGCTCTGAAGGGGACCGACGATTTACCCGGTATCCCCAGATTCACTGACGGGGAGCTTCAGTTTCAGGCTGGAGTTCCTAACCCTAAAGGACAGGCAGCTAAGTGACGTACAAGGACTCACAGAGGAGCCCGGGTCACCGCCATACTGTCCAGCGTCCGCATACACCCGTGTAAGACGGAGAGAGAGAGTAATAGCCCGGAAAGGTACACTTAAAGACTGTGTGAGGGGTCACAAGGAGAGAGGAGCCTGGCTGCAGGAGGAAAAGGGAACCCGGAAAGGGAGAATGCAACCGAATGTTAAGAGCTGTGTAAAGAACTGCAGATAACCTGTAACCTGCTTGAAAGACCTTAAGTAAAGCCTTGGAAACCCTGAATTGCCTCTTGCCTGCTTCCATCTGCAGACCCTTTCTCCCATACAGGCTTGCACCAAGACGACCTCAACCTGCAGAGCCACAGCCTGTCAGCATCAACGCTGAGGAGAGATCCCTGCAGCGTCTGCAAGTAAGTGTGCTCCAGCAACACACACACACACAATAGACTTTAACCCTTGCTGCCCCGGGGGATACAGTTCCCCCCACTGGAACTATACCATCCCCGCTGCCATTCCATCACCCCCGGAGGTTCTGCAGCAGCGGCGGCCCCCATTACTGGCCGCACCAAGTGGGTGGCGTCACCCGTGACATAATCCCTTGTAAATATTCCCCTTTTATTGTGCTGAGCCAGGGACACGGTCCGGACCAGGCCACCAGTGACATCCCCAGCAGCAGATCGGTCCGGTACCGAGTACCCCACGTCCCTTGGGGCTCCACAACCTGGCGTCACGAACAGGATCTACCCGGTCCAAAAGAATTGGACCTTGTGCGCCAAAAGAACTGTTTCTAGACTTTTCCCGCCAAAATCTGACCCCAATGGCGGCAACAGGGGACTAGCGCCATGTGCAGAGGAGGCGTCCCCAAGACTCCCATCGTGGGCCGGTCCGGTCCAAGGCGCGAAAAGAAGGTCCCGCCCTGGCTCTCCTTAACTCCGGGAGAGCCAGCTGTCACTCTCAAAGAAGAGCCGCCGCCCCTAGACCCTCCTACCAAAAAGCTGGCGCGAAATGAGAAGGAAATCGTCATCAGGAGGGGGCGGAGCAGGCAACCGGAAAAGAAGGAATCGCCATTCCAGTACACGAGGACGGAAGCGAAGGATGTACAGCAGAGCGCAGTGTACGAGAGACCGCCTGTGATCCCGGAGGGCCCACAAGACGAACCAGTGGAGGAACCCGGCCAGGGAAAGACCAGTCGTGATCGTGCAGAGATGGCTGAAGGCGGAGAAGAGCGTCCCTACGTCCTAGATACCCGGAGGGGTGTACTGCGGCGGCTGCCCCCAAGGATGACACGGGCCCAGGAGGAGAACAGGACCCGGATCCAGATAGATATTGACCATTGTCAGGGCTATGAGGCCCAAGTCCAGCGACGACCCGGCTGGGTCAGAGAATCACGGGAGCCCGTGGAGAGCGAGACCGAAGGCCGTGCAGCCAAAGAAAGAATAGAAACGCAGGATCTGCATCCAGAAGGGAAGGCATCCCAGATGATCCAGAAGAAGGAGTGAACACGGGTCCTTAGAAGTACAGATGAAGAAACTGTAAGTGTGAATGTACATTGTTCCTTATTGATCCCCCAACCTTACCTGAGTGAATGTTAGCATTCCCCTGTTTGTCTTATGTGTTTTACCTGAACATTTAATATCATAGACAATGACTTGATAAGAACTCTCTTGTAAATAGTTGAGCACACTTGTGTGCTCCCCTTTGGTTTTAAGACCAACTGTGCACATGCGAAGTGGTGCACGAGACTTTAACCGTTTTGAAGCTGCTTTTTGAAAATTTTAGCACTTTTTGAAAAGAAGAAGAAGTTTTATACTTTTATACAGAGTAATGTTTATAATGTCTTTCACAGAGAAAAGAGGGTAATGATGAGTATAGATACCCATGCACTTATGTTTATAGTTAATGCAACGTTCCAAGAATCGTGCCTCCCGGATGGGAAGAAACCAAGAATTCATAATGTTTACTGTTATATATAATATAAAAATGTTTTCAGGGTAACCAATGTCGAGTCGCGCGCGGACGCGCTGTTTAACTCCGGGAGAATGTGGCGCCCCTGCGTACAGGAGGCCACAGAAGGGAACTGCAGCCAGGCAGTTAGGACATGGTAAACACTACACTCTCACAGCCCACATCCCCACGCATAGAAGAAGGGGTTACATCCAGCTCTGAGGTCAGATACTATATGAGACCAGAGGAGTGGTGGATGAGGAGTGGGTTGGGCACACCAAAGGTCAGGTGACTGACAGTATATAGAGAGGGGGAGGAGTGAAGGAAGTTAGTAAGCCATGGTGCTGAGATGAAAAGACAGAAAGAGATCACACGTCCTGGAAGAGCCTAAGCTGAGGAGCGCAGACCCGTACTGAGCCAATGCGAGCCAGATGGGGGGGAAAGCCCGTCCGAGATGCTGAAACCACCAGGAGTGTGACAGACAGAGAAGGGACGGTGCAACCCGTGCCCTAGACAGCAGCTGAAGCTACTAACAGCGGGTGGAAAAGCCCTCCTAGATACCGAAGGAAACAGAGGAAGGAGCCTGGCAGAGCCTCATGCTAGAGGACTGTTGCAGGCTGGGCTAAGGCAGAGTGTCAGCTCTGAAGGGGACCGACGATTTACCCGGTATCCCCAGATTCACTGACGGGGAGCTTCAGTTTCAGGCTGGAGTTCCTAACCCTAAAGGACAGGCAGCTAAGTGACGTACAAGGACTCACAGAGGAGCCCGGGTCACCGCCATACTGTCCAGCGTCCGCATACACCTGTGTAAGACGGAGAGAGAGAGTAATAGCCCGGAAAGGTACACTTAAAGACTGTGTGAGGGGTCACAAGGAGAGAGGAGCCTGGCTGCAGGAGGAAAAGGGAACCCGGAAAGGGAGAATGCAACCGAATGTTAAGAGCTGTGTAAAGAACTGCAGATAACCTGTAACCTGCTTGAAAGACCTTAAGTAAAGCCTTGGAAACCCTGAATTGCCTCTTGCCTGCTTCCATCTGCAGACCCTTTCTCCCATACAGGCTTGCACCAAGACGACCTCAACCTGCAGAGCCACAGCCTGTCAGCATCAACGCTGAGGAGAGATCCCTGCAGCGTCTGCAAGTAAGTGTGCTCCAGCAACACACACACACAATAGACTTTAACCCTTGCTGCCCCGGGGGATACAGTTCCCCCCACTGGAACTATACCATCCCCGCTGCCATTCCATCACCCCCGGAGGTTCTGCAGCAGCGGCGGCCCCCATTACTGGCCGCACCAAGTGGGTGGCGTCACCCGTGACATAATCCCTTGTAAATATTCCCCTTTTATTGTGCTGAGCCAGGGACACGGTCCGGACCAGGCCACCAGTGACATCCCCAGCAGCAGATCGGTCCGGTACCGAGTACCCCACGTCCCTTGGGGCTCCACACCAGCCTGAGATGCCCTGCACAGAGCAATCATGACAGAATGAAAACAAAGTGCTGGAGAGTTCTAAAGTGGCAGCAATAAATCCGGAACTAAATCCCATTGAATACCTGTGGAGAAAACTTAAAATTGCTGTTGAGAGAAGGTCCAAAATTGCAGATGAAAGGTGTAATGGCCACTTTACATGTCCCAACATCATTTCGATATTGTATACAGCGGCACGGAAGCGCGCACTTTTTTGGCTGAATTCCAAGATCGCATAGGAGATGTCACACAGGGAGATATCGGCAGGCAACACAACTGCGATGTCTACGCCCATTCGTACGAGCGACCCAGGAACGACCATTTAACATTAGAGTGAATAGGGGAAGTTGCTCTTAAAGTCGGTGTTGGGCTGTCACACAGCACGATCCTGCCAGATTGTCCATCCAATATCAGGCAGTTGGAGAGCCTGCTCATTTCTCCCGCGATATCGTTTTGGCATCGTTCTTGCATCGAATTGCACATTTACACCACACAGCGCACGAACGATATTGGGGCCAACGCACGAACCACGTGACTTTTTATCGAAGTTGGGCGACGATATCGGGACGTGTAAAGTGGCCATAACATCTCCTATGCGATCTTGGATTTCAGCCAAAAAAGTGCGAGCTCCCATGCCGCTGTATACAATATCGAAACGATGTTGGGACGTGTAAAGTGGCCATAAGAAGCTTGTTGATGGTTATAGGAAATTATTGTAGTTATTTATTTCTAAGGATGTGCAAACAAATATTAAGTTAATGGTGTCAACAAATTTGTTCAGCCCATTTTTGGAATTTTGTGTGAAATGTCCATTTTGCCTTTTTTTCTGTGTTTTTTTGAGTTGCTCTAATATAAATACTGTATGTATATTGATATATGTTGGCATAGGTAATGTAATGCATAGTAATAAGATATGTATAAGATGTAGTAGAGTTGATAATGTACAGTTAGGGCCATAAATATTTGGACAGTGACACAATTTTCACGTGTTGGGCTCTGCATGCCACCACATTGGATTTGAAATGAAACCTCTACAACAGAATTCAAGTGCAGATTGTAACGTTTAATTTGAAGGGTTGAACAAAAATATCTGATAGAAAATGTAGGAATTGTACACATTTCTTTACAAACACTCCACATTTTAGGAGGTCAAAAGTAATTGGACAAATAAACATAACCCAAACAAAATATTTTTATTTTCAATATTTTGTTGCGAATCCTTTGGAGGCAATCACTGCCTTAAGTCTGGAACCCATGGACATCACCAAACGCTGGGTTTCCTCCTCCTTAATGCTTTGCCAGGCCTTTACAGCCGCAGCCTTCAGGTCTTGCTTGTTTGTGGGTCTTTCCGTCTTAAGTCTGGATTTGAGCAAGTGAAATGCATGCTCAATTGGGTTAAGATCTGGTGATTGACTTGGCCATTGCAGAATGTTCCACCTTTTGCACTCATGAATTCCTGGGTAGCTTTGGCTGTATGCTTGGGGTCATTGTCCATCTGTACTATGAAGCGCCGTCCAATCAAATTTGCAGCATTTGGCTGAATCTGGGCTGAATGTATATCCCGGTACACTTCAGAATTCATCCGGCTACTCTTGTCTGCTGTTATGTCATCAATAAACACAAGTGACCCAGTGCCATTGAAAGCCATGCATGCCCATGCCATCACGTTGCCTCCACCATGTTTTACAGAGGATGTGGTGTGCCTTGGATCATGTGCCGTTCCCTTTCTTCTCCAAACTTTTTTCTTCCCATCATTCTGGTACAGGTTGATCTTCGTCTCATCTGTCCATAGAATACTTTTCCAGAACTGAGCTGGCTTCTTGAGGTGTTTTTCAGCAAATTTAACTCTGGCCTGTCTATTTTTGGAATTGATGAATGGTTTGCATCTAGATGTGAACCCTTTGTATTTACTGTCATGGAGTCTTCTCTTTACTGTTGACTTAGAGACAGATACACCTACTTCACTGAGAGTGTTCTGGACTTCAGTTGATGTTGTGAACGGGTTCTTCTTCACCAAATAAAGTATGCGGCGATCATCCACCACTGTTGTCATCCGTGGACGCCCAGGCCTTTTAGAGTTCCCAAGCTCACCAGTCAATTCCTTTTTTCTCAGAATGTACCCAACTGTTGATTTTGCTACTCCAAGCATGTCTGCTATCTCTCTGATGGATTTTTTCTTTTTTTTCAGCCTCAGGATGTTCTGCTTCACCTCAATTGAGAGTTCCTTTGACCGCATGTTGTCTGGTCACAGCAACAGCTTCCAAATGCAAAACCACACACCTGGAATCCACCCCTGACCTTTTAACTACTTCATTGCTTACAGGTTAACGAGGGAGATGCCTTCAGAGTTAATTGCAGCCCTTAGAGTCCATTGTCCAATTACTTTTGGTCCCTTGAAAAAAGAGGAGGCTATGCATTACAGAGCTATGATTCCTAAACCCTTTCTCCGATTTGGATGTGGAAACTCTCATATTGCAGCTGGGACTGTGCACTTTCAGCCCATATTATATATATAATTGTATTTCTGAACATGTTTTTGTAAACAGCTAAAAATAACAAAACTTGTGTCACTGTCCAAATATTTCTGGCCCTAACTGTATGTATAAGAATGTTATATAATAATATGTTGCAGGAAGAATAAGCAATGTTCTAGATAACTTACACTGTTATAAAGAATATTTGGTAAGATACAGTAGGTAGGCCCAGCTATTGACAGTAGGGCAAATAGTAGTTATGTGTTGAGACTAGCCCACAATGGGAGGGGTATCTCATAGGATAAGTGACTGTTTCCTTCTAGAGCATCAGATAGGCATCCCTTGGTAACTAGTATGGATGTACGAGTTAGTTAGGTCATCAAGGCACACATAATGTCTAACTAGGGGCAACATCAACATTGAGGCTGGAGTGAGATAGCGCGATCATTTGAAGTGACTGTAGCATTGGATGGAACAACCGGAGGGCTAGAGCCAGACCCTTGAATGATCTGACTTATACTTGAAGGAGTCAGAGTATGGACAATCATCCAGGCCCCTTAACCACCAAGGTTTGGGGTTATCATCACTGATGTGTGATAGAGTGTGACTTTTCCAAGTGGAACCCCTTCTGTCAACTGTGAGCTTAGGGCTTTTCGCTGGGGCTATGGTGAATGCTTTACCACCCTTTCCAATTAGCAGAAGAGACTTTCATCTGAAAGTGTCTGGGAGCTTGCTGCTCCATTCCTGCTGTAGTGTTTAATTTTCCTGCTATGTAAGGAAAGAAAATACAGTTAGGGCCAGAAATATTTGGACAGTGACACAAGTTTTGTTATTTTAGCTGTTTACAAAAACATGTTCAGAAATACAATTATATATATAATATGGGCTGAAAGTGCACACTCCCAGCTGCAATATGAGAGTTTCCACATCCAAATCGGAGAAAGGAATCATAGCTCTGTAATGCATAGCCTCCTCTTTTTCAAGGGACCAAAAGTAATTGGACAATGGACTCTAAGGGCTGCAATTAACTCTGAAGGCGTCTCCCTCGTTAACCTGTAAGCAATGAAGTAGTTAAAAGGTCAGGGGTGGATTCCAGGTGTGTGGTTTTGCATTTGGAAGCTGTTGCTGTGACCAGACAACATGCGGTCAAAGGAACTCTCAATTGAGGTGAAGCAGAACATCCTGAGGCTGAAAAAAAGAAAAAATCCATCAGAGAGATAGCAGACATGCTTGGAGTAGCAAAATCAACAGTTGGGTACATTCTGAGAAAAAAGGAATTGACTGGTGAGCTTGGGAACTCTAAAAGGGCTTTGCGTCCACGGATGACAACAGTGGTGGATGATCGCCGCATACTTTATTTGGTGAAGAAGAACCCGTTCACAACATCAACTGAAGTCCAGAACACTCTCAGTGAAGTAGGTGTATCTGTCTCTAAGTCAACAGTAAAGAGAAGACTCCATGACAGTAAATACAAAGGGTTCACATCTAGATGCAAACCATTCATCAATTCCAAAAATAGACAGGCCAGAGTTAAATTTGCTGAAAAACACCTCAAGAAGCCAGCTCAGTTCTGGAAAAGTATTCTATGGACAGATGAGACAAAGATCAACCTGTACCAGAATGATGGGAAGAAAAAAGTTTGGAGAAGAAAGGGAACGGCACATGATCCAAGGCACACCACATCCTCTGTAAAACATGGTGGAGGCAACGTGATGGCATGGGCATGCATGGCTTTCAATGGCACTGGGTCACTTGTGTTTATTGATGACATAACAGCAGACAAGAGTAGCCGGATGAATTCTGAAGTGTACCGGGATATACTTTCAGCCCAGATTTAGCCAAATGCTGCAAAGTTGATTGGACGGCGCTTCATAGTACAGATGGACAATGACCCCAAGCATACAGCCAAAGCTACCCAGGAGTTCATGAGTGCAAAAAAGTGGAACATTCTGCAATGGCCAAGTCAATCACCAGATCTTAACCCAATTGAGCATGCATTTCACTTGCTCAAATCCAGACTTAAGACGGAAAGACCCACAAACAAGCAAGACCTGAAGGCTGCAGCTGTAAAGGCCTGGCAAAGCATTAAGAAGGAGGAAACCCAGCGTTTGGTGATGTCCATGGGTTCCAAACTTAAGGCAGTGATTGCCTCCAAAGGATTCGCAACAAAATATTGAAAATAAAATATTTTGTTTGGGTTATGTTGATTTGTCCAATTACTTTTGACCTCCTAAAATGTGGAGTGTTTGTAAAGAAATGTGTACAATTCCTACATTTTCTATCAGATATTTTTGTTCAACCCTTCAAATTAAACGTTACAATCTGCACTTGAATTCTGTTGTAGAGGTTTCATTTCAAATCCAATGTGGTGGCATGCAGAGCCCAACTCGCGAAAATTGTGTCACTGTCCAAATATTTCTGGCCCTAACTGTATGGACCCACTGATAGAGAATCTGACCATCAGGGACTGTGATGCTGAGCTGGGTTGCGTTGGAGAACCTGACACCAGAAAGTTCGGGAACAAGTCAGCTACAGCTAGTACTGTACCTGAACCGATACTGTACAACGGCAAATGTGCTTAAGATATGTGAGTCCACTATCTCATAAATGAAGTTGTGCTTAAAGAACTGAGGAAACTATTAAGTAAAAGACTGTTGTTTAATAAGAACTGTTGGTCTCCGTGTCAATTTCCTGGCTTGCCAAAGGCAACATCAACATGCGGCCTGCTGAAAGGCAGGCACATGAACCCAGCCAGGACCACAGTTTTTCTGTAGCATGCTGGGGCTTCTAGAATCAATCCCTCGCTCGCGAAAACCACCACATGCTACCCTCCATGTGCGTTGCATGCGATGTGAGATTTTACAAATCTGAAGTCACATAGAGTGACTGCAGACTTTTGTGAAAAGCCTTCAGAACAACCCCTTTAACAGTTGTGATTCTTTTAAGGTCTGAATAGTGTTTTATGATAAAAGGTGAATCTATAAGAAGTGTCTCTGAGCCTAGGCTATGTGCGCACTGGATATTTCTTTTTATGCTGTGTTTGTCAGCTGCAAATAAAGCAGCTGTGAAAAAAAAAAGCAGCACAAATATATTTCATATGTGCACATTACAAATGCAGCACAAATAAAGGGACACACAAAGACAGACAGACATATGCAGAGACTGACAGACACACACAGACACACTTTCTCACCCTCACTGGCAATCTCACGGTGAGCCCTGGTGATTATTTCCTTTCGGGCATCAGTAGGACCTGTGTGAGTCACATGGCGCAGGTCCTGTAAATCAATCACACAGCTTCTGCCAGTGCCCAGAAGGAAGAAATCAATGGAACTCATCATGAGCTCACCGGGGAGGGTGAGTATTGGAGTTTTTTGCTGTGAAAACCACAGGAAAAAAGCATCACAAACAGCTTGTGGGAATACTCATCCATTTGTGATGAATTTTTGGGAGGTTTATAATGGAGTCAATGGTGAAAACGCAACCTAAAAATGGGCATGTTATTTGACAGGGACTTTTATAAATGCAGGCGATTTCTGCAGCACAAATGCAGCACTTACAAACGTTCATGTGGGCGCAGCTTTTTAAAAATCACATTGATTTTAATGATAAAGCTGTGGATGCTGTGATTTTGCTGCAGAAACACATTAAAAAAACGCAGCACAAACAGATGGCACATAGCCTTAGGGTGAGTTCTCATTGCGTCAGTGCTGTCCATTACAATGAAAATGTTAACAGTTTCAGCTGTAACTGACAGCAAAAGTGGAATTTTTAGGCGTTTTAGAGCGCATATGTTTTTGATACCACAAAAACATATGCACTACATGAGATGGATAGATAGAAAGGTAGATGCAAGAATAGCATTACCAGTCTCTCTGCTCTCTCTGCTGCTTCTGGGCTGCTGGGTAAATATTCATGAGCTTTAATTAGCGGCACCAGAAGCAGCGGAGAGAGCTGGGAGACAGAGCAGGGAGGCTGGTAATGCTATTTTCGCATTTGTCTATCTTTCTATCTATCCTATCTTTCTGGCCTATCATCTTTCTATCCTATCATCTATTACAAACGCAATATAACACAATTCTGCAGATTTGTGGGACCCCAGTGGTCCGGTTGCCACAGTGACATTGCCTCCCTCACAGGGGGTGATGTCATACCTTGAAGCAGGAGGAGATCCCCATGCTAGGTAACACCAGCATGCAACATTTTTCCTGATACCAGGCCAGAAAGGGTAGCTCTAGAACCTGACTTCAGGGGAGCTGCTCTGTTTCTGGTCAGGAGGAGGGGTTGTTGAGATCATCTAAGGAGAAGGAAGATAGAGGAAGTGAGGAGAAGTGCTCTGACTAGTGGAGCTGCGAGAGAGCTCACCCCGGAGCGGAGCGCTGGAGAAAGGATGCCAGAGTCCTTGGCTGTGCAGGCACTGTTTGTCCTGGCAGCCGAATCTGGAGGGCAGGAGGCTGCATGTCTCCTAGCCACACCGAGCACCCGATGGAACAGCAGCATTTTGAGAGCCTGGAGTAGCCACCAGATCGTGGTACCCCTGAGGGCTTGTGCTGTGCTGCCAGCCATGCGGGTGAGAACCAACACGCAGGAAGAGGGCCGCAGCATAGCTACAAGCAACAGGGACCTGAAAGAAGAGTGCAGCAGGAAGGCCTCCGATCCCACCTGGCGAGGTGGATCCTCGAATGCTTCCAGGCTATCCGGATCTCATCTATCTACCTGTAACCAGTGCCCTGGACTGCACCAAGAACTGCCAAGTAAAAGGTAAAGGAAACTACAATCCCTGTGTCCTCCAGTTATTCCATGCATCCTCTGTCCTGCACCCCAACGACCATCACCATCACCATCCTAATAGACTGTCTCACTTATCCCTTTATCCCTGAAGCGGAGTGATACCATCCCAGCTGCATCATCATCTGCCCCAGCAATCTTAATCTGCAACGTCGGACATCCCTGGCTGAACACCACAGGTGGCGTGACGAAAATCCCCTGTAAATATCCCCTTTACTGCATGCCCAGGGTCACGGAGCCAGGTCACCACCACTGTGATCCCCCAAAGAACTGACTGACCTGGTCCCGAGTACCCCACGGTCCTGGTGGGCATCGCGTTTGCACAAATCCGTAGCATTGCATTATATTATGTTAGTTTTCTAACTGACTGAAAAACACTGCAGTCCACGAATTGCACGTGTGTTTCAACAAATGCATACTTGGCCTATTTGGCATGCGTTAGTATGCCTTTGTTGAATGGAAGCCTATGGATGCATTAACGCATCCGTTACATTGCATTTGTGCTGCTATCAAACAAATCCGTTAAACGAACAGCACAAACGCAATGTAAACCTAGCCTTAGGCATGTCTTTATTTTTTGCTTGTTTTCTGGCATTATTGCAATGTTCCTTAGCTCCTGGTCTGTAACATAATTTCTGAAAAGAGGCCTTCTCCAATCATCACATTCACTTTATATTGAAGTCACATCATATGGCTGAATGACTTTTGATTATGTGATTTCTTTGCTTCTTTTAAGTTTTCCTTTGAAATTTGGTCAAGATATAAGTGTTTTCCAGCATTTTCTTGCAGTGTGATATACGCAATGACTTTAAAGATTTGCTTATTTTGTGCTTTGTCATTTCAATTACACCTAATGTGCAGAACGCATTTAAAACCAAGGCAACAATGTCTAGAAAATTCTATTAAAAACTCAGGAGAATTATGCTTTGACTACACTATTGCCACTTCTTTTTTGCCAGCATAGAAAATTATCATATGTCAAAAAATGTGTTTCCATGGTTACACAATATTTAGTACCAAAATGAAAAGCCCTGCAGACTAATGCAAAGGAAATGTTTTATGTCTGTATAGCGGATGGGTATCTCTTACCACTTTCCAGAAGATCTTAATACATTCAGAATTGTTTATTGGACGGCGAATGCCCGGGGATGAGAACGCTGAAAGACGGCATTTATAGACAGTGTATCTAGCATTTCTAATCTTCTTGTGTGATACACTGCAAGGACAAACCCTACAGATAAACTCTAAGTAATAAGCTCATGGAAGAAAAAGAAAATTAAAACAAAGTTTACCTAACTGAACCTGCACTTCAAAAAGTATCATACATCCCTATCTCGATTTGTAAAAATGAGACCTAAATCTTGTTTACACTGGAATTATAGGCTTTGATATTAACTTATGCTGGACTGACCGATTTTCTTTCACATTGAAAGAGCAAAAATATTTTTATTTTTCCTTTTATATATTGTACCTATATGACATTTTTTTTATAGGATACAGTATCTTTTGCTTTATAAGATGCATCGGATTATAACACCTAACCCAAATTTGGTAAAGGAAAAGAGAAGAAAACTATTTTTAATCTTAAATGTGGTCTGTCTTATAATGCCAGTGTCCTTCTTACAATCAGCATATATATCCCCCATCCTAGTATATTTATCCCCCATACTGGGATATAGCCCCCCCATCCTGGTATATATGTCCTTATCCTGGTATATATGTCCCCCATCCTGGTATATATATCCCGAATCCTAGTATATATATCCCCCATATTGGGATATAGCCCCCCATCCTGGTATATATGTCCTTATTCTGGTATATATATCCCCTATCCTGGTATATATGTCCCCCATCCTGGTATATATATCCCCCATCCTAGTATGTATATATCCCCCATACTGGGATATAGCCCCCATCCTGGTATATATGTCCTTATCCTGGTATATATATCCCCATCCTGGTATATATATATCCCATCCTGGTATATATGTCCCCCATCCTGGTATATATGTCCCCCATCCTGGTATATATATTCCCCATCCTAGTATATATATCCCCCATACTGGGATACAGCCCCCATCATGGTATATATATATCCCATCCTGGTATATATGTCCCCATCCTGGTATATATGTCCCCATCCTGGTATATATATATATATATCCCATCCTGGTATATATGTCCCCCATACTGGTATATATATCCCCCATCCTAGTATGTATATATCCCCCATACTGGGATATAGCCCCCCATCCTGGTATATATGTCCTTATCCTGGTATATATATATCCCCATCCTGGTATATATATATCCCATCCTGGTATATATGTCCCCCATCCTGGTATACTGTATATATCCCCCATCCTAGTATATATATCCCCATACTGGGATATAGCCCCCCATCCTGGTATATATGTCCTCATCCTGATATATATATCCCCCATCCTGGTATATATGTCCCCCTTCCTGGTGTATATGAACCACCAACCTGTTGTATATGTCCCCCATCCTGTTGTATATGCCCTCCATCCTGGTGTATTTGTTTCCCATCCTTTTGTACATGCACCCATCCTGATATATGTATATCTGTATCCCACCTGGAGCCGCCATGTTCTGTGTGGCTGGATGCATTCACTCACAAGCTGTAACTAGTCACAAGAGGTTAAAATTTCAAGAAAATGGCTGCGGATCTCCATAGCCAATATAAATGCATATCCCCGAAAAGAGTCCTGCCAAAAAAATAATACTAAATCCTCTAGTGAGGAGAAACTTGGTGGAAAACTGCAAAGCAAATCAATGCAGCCTCAAGAAGTAATAAATAGTGATGAGCGAGCACTAAAATGATTGGGTGCTCTATACTTGAATCAAGCATATCGGAAAGCGCGAATGCTCGTCTCAAGTAACGAGTATACTGCAGGTCAATGGAAAACTTGAGCATTTTTATGTTGCACCCTCCCAGGAGGTCTGGAGGGGTAATGGATGGAAAAAGTGCTGAAAATTGAATGGGAACAGCATGGGCAATATTACTGGATGCATTTCTGGAAAAAATATTGTCAGAGTATTATGCTACTTTTAAAGACTGACAATAAAGCATACACTGACAATCAAAATTCAAGAACTATGTATGATCACTTGATTTTTTCAGACAAAATATAATCTACATTGATCAACATTTGAAGGTTTTTGTGTAAGGAGTGCACCATGTCACTAGTATAGTGTTTTCCAAAATGACCAAAGTTTATCAACTTAAAACCTTTATTTTACACAAAATGCAATGATCATAATTAGAGAACAGCAATGATTGTAGCACAGAGAAAGATTAAAACTACATTTTGTGAAGGTTACAACAGTCACCAATCAGTAGGACGTGTACAGGTCTTTGCTTTGAATGACTTCAGCACATCTGCGGCCACAGGACATCACTAGTCTGGCCAGGGTCACACATCCAATCCGTTTTTGGCTTAAATCCGTTTTTGGGATCATTTGGACATTTTTTTTCAAAGTCCAAAAATGCATATACGTTAACGCATGTGTGTGTGCGTTTTTCAAAACAAGCATGCGTTTTTGTGCAGCATTCCTAAAAATGCTGCTAGCAGTGTTTTTGGGTGCATTAAAAAAAGCATGCTTCTTTTAACATGGGGCCCTATGGGAGACGCATGTCTTAACACATAGTAAATGCGTTTTTGGTGAAAAAATGACTACCGTATATACTCGCGTATAAGCCGAGTTTTTCAGCCCAAAATTTGGGCTGAAAAGTCCACCCTCGGCTTATACGCGAGTATCTATGGTAATTAATACAGCAGCAGCCCCCGGAGGTATACAGGCCCCCCCATCAAGCTCCAGGGCCCCCCCCCTTGCGCGGCAGCCTGTAAAGGAAAATCATACTTATCAGTGTCCCGCGCTGTCCCGCCGCTTGCCGACACACGATCCCGGGCTTCAATCCGCGTCTTCCGCACTTCCTGTGGTCGCGGGAATGACGTCATTGCCCGCGACCGCTGGAAGCCGGAAGACGCGGATTGAAGCCCGGGATCGTGTGTCGGCAAGCGGCGGGACAGCGCGGGACACTGATAAGTATGATTTTTCTTTACAGGCTGCCGCGCAAGGGGGGGGGGGCCCTGGAGCTTGATGGGGGGGCCTGTATACCTCCGGGGCTGCTGCTGTATACAGCCCCTGGGGCTGCTGCTGTATACAGCCCTGGGGCTGCTGC
Organism: Allobates femoralis; assembly: GCA_033576535.1. Lineage (NCBI taxonomy): Eukaryota > Metazoa > Chordata > Amphibia > Anura > Aromobatidae > Allobates > Allobates femoralis. The sequence continues at coordinate 508,222,766 of JARQOC010000001.1, read as the reverse complement.
TGTATACAGCTTTGGGGCTGCTGCTGTATACAGTCCTGGGGCTGCTGCTGTATACAGCCCTGGGGCTGCTGCTGTATACAGCCCTGGGGCTGCTGCTGTATACAGCTTTGGGGCTGCTGCTGTATACACCCCTGGGGCTGCTGCTGCTGTATACACCACTGGGGCTGCTGTATACTACCTAAGGGCTGCTGTATATACCTCTGGGGCTGCTGTATACTACCACTGGGGCTGCTGTATACTACCACTGGGGCTGTATATACCTCTGGGGCTGCTGTATACTACCACTGGGGCTGTATATACCTCTGGGGCTGCTGTATACTACCACTGGGCTGCTGTATACTACCACTGGGGCTGTATATACCTCTGGGGCTGCTGTATACTACCACTGGGGCTGCTGTATACTACCACTGGGGCTGCTGTATATACCTCTGGGGCTGCTGTATACCACACTGCTGGGGGCTGTATACCTGTGCTGGGGTCCACCCTCGGCTTATACACGAGTCAATAGGTTTTCCCAGGTTTTGGGGCAAAAGTAGGGGGGTCGGCTTATACACGGGTCGGCTTATACACGAGTATATACGGTAAGTCCAAAATATTCCAAAAAACGTCCAGGACCACAGGGGACACTATTAGCACCATTAAAAAAGCGGATCCATTTTTTAAGGGCTTAAAAAAGTGGATGGGCATGTGTGATCCTGGCCTCTCTCACGCTGCTTTGGTGTGATTTTGATCCACTCTTCTACTAGTCTCTTGTGCCATTCTGTGACTGTTGTGGGTTTCTTGCCCATGACTTTGTCAACAAGGATTTTCCAGAGGTTTTCTATTAGGTTTAGATCAGGCCCTGGGCGGCCATTTCATTGTTTCAATGTTTTCTGATTCAAGGAACTGCTTTACCTGTTTTGCTGTGTGACAGGGAGCATTGTCCAGCCTGAAAATTGCTTGCTGATTAAGTGCTGAACACAAGTAAGGAACCACATGTTGTTGAAGAAGGTTCTGAAACACACTTGAATTCCGTCTGCCATGTAGCTGTATGAGAGGTCCAACCCCTGCAGCAAAAAACATTCCCCAAACCATGACATTTCCTCTACCACCTTTCACTGACGTCTTTACACACATTGGGTTCAGTCTTGCCCCAGTTTTGTCAACAAACATGTTTCCCATCAGACCCAAATAAATTAAACTTGCTTTCATCACTAAAATGAACTGTGGACTACTTTTCTGTCCACACAATATGCTCGTCACCAAAAGTGAGTCTTGCCTTTGATTCTTCTACTAATGAGGTTTGGTCACTGCAGAGTGGGCTTTCAGTCCAAATGCTTTTAAACGTTGTGGCAATGTATGACAAGACAGATCCTTAGACCGGCTTCACAACACGGTGTGATCCGGTCCAGGGCTGTCCAATGTGAATCGGACAGCCCCGGACCAAATTTGCAAACAGAACCAGAGGGCAAATATGCCCTCTGGTCCAGTTTGCAGCCATATGCCTCAGATCTCAGCCACAGCTGCTGAAATTTCAAGAACGGGGCTAGCGTTCCTAAAATCTCAGCAGGGGACAGCTGATGGTGCTGAAGTTTAGCAGCTCTCGCTGCTAAACTCCAGCACCCGGCGTTTGGCTCCCACATCCGATTTTATGTCGGATGCGGCACGATTCGGCGTCATAGATCCCCATGTTAGGGGGCGCCGGATACGGCGAAGCCCACGTCATTTTTTTTCTGAAAAATCAATAAAACAATCCTAAAAAAGGGACTGCATCTTTATTAACCCCTCGCCCATGGTCCAGGGGTTAATAAAGATGCAGTCCCTTTTATTTACATTGTTTTATGGATTTGTCAGAAAAAAAATTTGACGTGGGCTTCGTCGTATTTCTGGAACCAGCCAGATCCAGCAGGCAGCGACGGGCCGCCCCCAACCCCCAGGTGCCTATTTGTACCTGGCCGGACACAAGAATATAGGGGAGCCCTTTTTTTTTATTATTTCATAAATTTCATGAAATAATAAAAAAAAAAATGCATGGGGCTCCGCGCAATTTCTATGTCTAGCCAGGTACAGCTAAGCAGCTGGGGGCTGGAATCCGCAGCGCAGGGAGGCCCAAGCTTTCTGGGCACCCCCCGCTGCAAATTGCAGCCTGCAGCCGCCCCAGAAGATGACGCGTTCATTGAAGCGCCATCCTCTGGCGCTGAACCCCGCTCTTCCAGCGGCCCTGGTGGCGGTGGCACGCTGGGTAATAAAGGGGTTAATATCAGCTTTGTTATACAAACTGGTATTAAGCCCGAGATTTTTAATGTCAGGCCACGTTTGACCCGGCCACTAAGAATCTCCAATAAAGGGTTAAAAAAAACACAACACAGAGAAAATTTTTTATTAGAAATAAAAAAAAAAAAGCCATTAGGGACTCCATCTTTAATTTAAAAAAATCCTCTTCCGTCCGACGTAGTCCAAAACGCGATGTCCTCTCTGCTACATCCCTGTGCATAGATATAGATGTCTATGCACAGGGAATGAGCAGACTGAGAACAATCTCAGCTCTGCTACATCATCTCTGTGCACAGACATTCATGTCTGTACACAGGGAGAGCAGGCGGGCTCTAGGACCTTAGAGCTGCAGCAGCATGCAGGACCCGAGCCCGGCACAGAGCAGACAGCCGGACTCGTTACTGTGCGAGTTTCCCTGCGATTACTTGCACAGTAACGAGTCCAATGCTAGTCAATGGCAATCCTAGTTTTGTCAGAGTCTCTGACAAAACTAGGATTGCCATTGATTTGCATTGGACTCGTTATTGTGCGAGTAATCGCTGGGAAACTCGCAGAGTACCGAGTCCTGCGAGTCCCTTACTACTCGCAGAGTAACGAGTCCTAGCGAGTAGACTCGCCCATCCCTAATTGACATATAGCCACAGTGCACAAAAAAAAGACAGTATAAAGGAAAACACAGAGAATGGCCACCAATTGAAGTGCTGCAGGATTATATGTCTCATGTGGGGTAGCGCTGGGAAATACGTTGAGCCCGGTAAAAGTTCAAACAGCACCCGGTTTTATTGCTGATAAATACAGTGAATGGACAAGCTGCCGGAATCCGGGTCGCAGCCGGGTACACAGGATACAGTCCACACATAAAGTAACCCGGTTCCCTCAGGTTATGCGCTTTCCGATATAGGTCGCCCAAGCTCCCAGGTCTCCTGGGCTTGACCGTGTTATTATAGCACACGGCCCCTGGAACTCTGGACCTCTCCTGTCTGTCTCTGCTGCTTCTTCAGCTTAGAAAACAAAAACTCTCCAGAGGGAACCCCGCCCTGTCTCCTAACCAGGCTTTTAACCCTGTGTCTCCTTCCAGGGATCCTGCAAAACCCGGAGCGGAGTGAGTGGACCGTCCCTCTCTCTCACACCCTATACCGGGTTCAATATGTGACAGTGCGCATTCTGGGGGAGACATAGCGCCCCTCGCATATGATCCCCCCACTGTCTCACTCTCATTATACCTCAATAGGGTTAGGTTTTGCCCAATGGAATGGTGCACTCACATACAATACAGGAAATTCCATGTACAATACACATAATCAAAGGTCTAGTAAGTACTGTGGTGATCAATTACAGAAAATACAGAACTATAGAGAAATATCCTGAACATAGATCATTGATCAGCATATATACAGACAAATAAAGGGCAAGTACTTAGTACATATAGATGATAAGTAGTCAAAAATCAGTGACTTATGCATACATACAGAGTACACCAAAGTTGGTGCCAAATATAGACAATGCAATTACATACCCCTTGTATCAAAAGTCACAAGCTGAACAAGGGCAAGTGGTAGTTACAAAAAGGAACGTGAGAGTTCCAAAGTATGTTTCACTGATTTTGAGGGTATACCGTGGTGGTTTGTTAGCTTCCTAAGGGGGAAGTATAATCCTGGTTCACCCAGTGGTGTGGAGGGGTATAAATAACGGCACACTCTCATTTGCTTCCTGTGTACCTTAGTACCAATGAGACATTTGATTATATGTCCATGGAGTTTCTTGTATTGCATGTGAGTGCACCATTCCAGTGGACAAAACGTAATCCTATTGAGGTATAGTGAAACATGTAATACCGTAATTAATGATGTATTCTGCAGCGCTTCAACTAGTGTCCATTCTCTGTGTTTGCTTTTATACAGTCTTTTTATGTGCACTGTGTCTATAGTTCAGTAAATTTTGTTACTTTTATATGAAAGTCCATGGTTTCTCTGGTTTTTCTATGACATATTGGGAGTACGTCTTACACCTGTCACATCCTTCTATAATATAGGGGGAATGATGACTTATAAAATAAATATATTTATGGATTCTGACTCTAAAGTGACAAAATGAGGGGCTACACCTTCCCCCTGTGAACTCAGAGTATTGACTTTTCTAAAACTGTTGAGGTGCAGCTGAAACTGTTGGGGTACAGCTGTAGGACCGTTTTTTCAGAGCTGATGTCCTCCACCCAACTCTCACAAAGCTAAAAGGGTCTTCAGTAGAGATTGGTAGTTGTGCTGGGCTATCAGACGGTCACCTCTGTATCTATGGTGTCATCCTTAGCTGGTTAATAATTTTATTAGGGCCATCAGAGGCAGTGGGGTGACTAGAGGGAGAAGGTGGCCGACTGTTTCTCAGAAAGTTCCCACATCATAGGTTGTGTTCCTTTTTTTGCTGGTGTATTCCCATGCACCCTATCCCACCTAAAAAGTTGTGTACTTTTTTGGGGGAGTCATCATGCGGCCCTCACTCCCACTTTTGAGAGGGCAGCAGGCAGAATATTTGGAGAACCCTTAGGCAGCCTTCACTCGTACATTTGGGAGAACCCTAAGATGGCCCTCTACCAAAAATTTGTGAGGACCCTCAGCAGCCCTCTACAATTAATTTTGCATGGCAGCATGGTGACTTAGTAGTTAGCAGCACTGAGGTCTTGGGTTTAAATCCCACCAAGTATAAAATCTGCAAGAAGTTTCTATGTTCTCCTCGTGCTTGTGTAGGTTTACTCCCACGCTACAAAGACCTACTGATAGGGACATTTCATTGTGAGCCCAAATGAGGAGAGTAAGGATAACATCTGTAAAACACTGTGGAATTATTAGTGCTATATAAACGAGTAAAATAAATTTTAATAATACATTGGAGAGGGCCCTCACGCGGCCCTCTACTATACATTTGGGGGGGCCTTGATGTGTATTTCCATGCACCACTCCCCACACCAAAACGGGTATACAATGGTTTATTTTTCTTATTTTCCTCCATTAGTCAGTTAGGCTTGTGGACACTGAGGCTTGTTGCAAACTCATGGTGGTGGCTATCCTTTGGTACTCACTCCCCAGCTGCTACTATTTTACGCAGTGTGCCATCCCCGTCTTACACAAGCACATGTCTCATAATATCATGACCAATGCAGTAACTGGGAATGTCCACCTAACAACTGACATGTGGACAAGTTGCTTGTGGTCAGGGATATAACATTTATTTTACTACTGCATCCTTATACTCACAAGGATTGACAATTGAAAGGAGATTTAATCAAAGAACAAGAGACTAAAGGACAAGTCACACTTGGCGACGAACCAGCGATCCCGACAATGATACGACCTGTAGAGATCGCTGGTGCGTCACTATGTGATCGATGATGAGATGTCAAACAGTCAGATCTCACCAGCGACGCAGCAATGATCCGGAATGATACGGAGGTCGTTAGGATACTGTTTCTCAGACCTGTAGTATTGAGGTGGTTGGTCGCTGTCCCTGTCAAACACACCGATGCATGCTGCCCAGCAGGTCCCCAACAATCAAAAAATGGTCGAGGCGACTCTGACACGGCCAGCGATCTCACAGCAGGGGCCTGGTCACTACTAAGTGTCAAACATAGCGAGATCGCTGGCGAGGTTGCTGTTGCGTTACCAAACTTGTGTCAGTGAGCAGTCTGAGACAGTTTCATTAATCTCTACCAGTGCCCAGGCCCTAATGCATGGGGTAGTCTGACAAGCAGGGAAAAGGTTTTGAAGATGGCAAATGAGTACCTAGGCAATTGTACTAGTATTGCCCTTGATTCCTCTGCACTTTACAACTATGGGTATCCAAGCTGGACACGTGGCATGAACTGTTTTTTTGCAAATTGGAGGTGCTGGCCTGCCCTGCTACAAATGTTTTGTCAGAGCGGGGTTTTACCGCCGGTCGGGGAATAATAACTGATAAGCGTGACCGCCTGTTTACTGAAAATGCTGATGGCCTGACTCTTATGTAAATGAAAAAAGCCTGGATTGGTCCAGACTTCTAAACTCCATCATGTGACAGCAGTTGAACATAAATCCAAATCAAATTTTCCTTTTCTTTCTGGTATATTCCTATGCACCCCTTCTCACCTCACAAAGGGTATAGGGTTCATGGATTGTTATTTTTGTTGTCCTCTTCTTCCTCTAATCCAAAACTATCCATCCTCCAGCCCTCGTCCCTATATTGAATGCAGCTAACAATAGTATTAACCCCTTCCCGACCCATAACGTACTTTAAAAATATAAAAGGGTGGGGGACAAGAGGCGCAATAGTGCCCTATCACTAGTGACACTAATGGTAATGGGGTGGTGCTGAGAAGCCACTCACCTGGTGCAGTTGTGATCCCCACAACTGGTTTGAAGGCATTTAGGAAAAATTATTCCAAGCTACTGCAGGACCTCCACCGACAACTGAACAGTGGTTTGAATCCAGAGAGATGATGGGAGTAGGTGTGTCACGGTCCGCGCTGCTCCAGGGCTTAAAAAAACTCACCAAAGAGCCAGTCAGATTTCCATCCTTTATTCCTTCTTCTACGCGTTTCGGCGCCCCACCTGGCGACTTCCTCAGGGATATTACATCACTTGTTACAGAGGGGGTATTTTATAGCTAGTAAACAAATGACACCTCTTTTTTGTGAAGCCAGGGGCTATAAAAACCCCCTCTGCAACAAGTGATGTAATATCCCTGAGGAAGGCGCCAGGTGGGGCGCCGAAACGCGTAGGAGAAGGAATAAAGGATGGAAATCTGACTGGCTCTTTGGTGAGTTTTTTTAAGCCCTGGAGCAGCGCGGACCGTGACACACCTACTCCCATCATCTCTCTCGACCCATAACGTAGGAGGACGTCATGGTCCTTTTACCGTGGTTTAATGTGAGCTCCGGCGCGGAGCTCACATCATTTCCCCGACATCTCAGCATCATCTGAGCTCATCAGCTGAGATGTTGGGCTTCCAGCACCGATCGGATCCGGGATCCGATCGGTGCTGATAACCCCTTGGATCCCGTCGTCAATCACTGACAGTGGGATCCAATGGTGCCACGGTGGGGAATGCGCTGTTACCCGCCTGCACTGGAGGTCCTGCAATAAGATTGCGGGATCTCCAGCGCTCACGTGACAGCCCGGGGTCCTGGCTTGACCCCGAAAGCTGTCACGGAGCACTTCCTGTGAGTGGTTGGCAAGCGCTGCCAACCACTCACAGTTCACAATTTTGACAGGTCCTGATGTACTGCAGCTCATCGGGACCTGTCACAAGCGATCGGATGGTGCAGCACTGTGGCGCCCTATGGGGCACTGTAAAACAAAGAATCAATTGTGAAATAAAGTTTTTTAAAATATGAGAAAAAAAAACTAAAAGTTCAAATCACCCCACTTTTTTCCCATTCAAAATAAAAGTATTAAAGCAAAAAAATACACATATTTTGTTTCGCCGCGTTCAGAAATGCTCGATCTATCAATACATAAAATCAATTAATGAGAGCCATAAACTGTGTAACGGAAAAAAGGGCCAAATGCCAAAATTACGTTTTTTTGGTCACCACAACATTGCTATAAAATGCGATAATGGGCGGTCAAAACAGCGCATCCACCCAAAGTTGGTATCATTAGAAATGGCAGCTCAGGACAAAAAAAATAAGTCATCATACTGCCCCAGATCCCGAAAAATGAGAACGCTACGGGTCGCAGAACATGGCGCAAAAAGTGCAATTTTTTTAAAACATCTATATTTTTTTTACCACTTAGATACCAGTAAAGGTATACATGTTTGGTATCTACAAACTCGTACCAACCTGAGGCACCAAAACTTAACATCCGTTTTGCCATATAGTGATCATGGCGAATAAAAATCCCAAAAAACAAACGTGTAATTGCACTTTTTTTTGCAATTTCACAGCATTTGGAATTTGTTCTCATTTTCCTGTACACTATATGGTAAAATAAATGATTGCATCTGAAAGTACAACTTGTCTCGCAAAAAACAAGTCGTCATATGTCTATATTGACGGAAAAATAAAAATGTTATGGCTCTTGGAAGCAGGGGAGCAAAAAATGAAAAACGAAAACGAAAAATTTCTGGGTGGTGAAGGGGTTAATATGGAATGGAATAGAATATAACTATAATATAATATGATTGGACAATAGATCTGCTTGTCTCTAAGAAAGCAGCCAAAAAACCAAGCATGACAACACTGCCAAAGACAAGTGTTGGAGTGGCCCACACAAGATCTGTAAAGAACTAGAAGCAGCATTCAGCAACACCCATATTCGGGCAGTCACTGTACCTCCACTTACATAGAAGTGGCCTATCTATAGCCTACGTTTTATGTTTATTTTTATTTTTGATTTTATTCTATATTTTAACATCTATTTTAATTTTGATTTTAACTAGTAGTTTGTAGTAATTGTAATGACCACATAGCAACACAATCGTGTGGTAATTGCAAAACAGTAAAGTGTTTCAATAAACATCCCAAAGAAGGGTCAACTTTAAATTCCTGTGTGGACGCCTTACAGGAAGCCATAATCAAAGAGTAAGCGCATAGCCCATAACCCATTCATTACTTTAACATACCCTATAGGGTGAAACATACGCGGTGTCACCCAAGGCTTATTGCAGCAACTCATAGGTATATGCTAGCTCCGGTGTGTATTCCAAATACATCGTATTACTAGAAAAAAAAATTCTGCCATTGTTTTTTCCATTTAAAGTTGTACATCTTTCACTGTGCTGCACATTGCACTGTTATCTTCATTCTGTAGGTCAGTGCAAATATGGCGATATCAAATTTTCATTGTTTAATTGTTTACACTTTTTTTAATACAATAAATACAATGTTTGTTAAAAAATTATGTGTTTTTGTGTCACTGTATTATGATAATCGAATATTTGAAATTTTCCCATCCATAGAGTACTTTGTTTATTTTTTTCATGACATGATGTATTTTTCACTGGTATCAATATGTGGTATGTCCAACTTTTTCACAAATTTTTTCTACACTTTTTGGTGGAATTGACATAAAAACATCAATGGGTTTTATGAATTACAGATGTGGACACCTTTAACATTATGAACCGTCTGCACTGGAATACATATGAACATTTATGCAATTTGGAACTGTGTAAATTTTATATTCTTATATGTGTGTTACTGTTTATAAGTGCTGATAGATATAGTGGTTAAGCTTTCCCATAATTAGGTTCCTATAATTATAATAAGCTACCTGCTGATGTCCTGGGCTGCTCCTGCTCCCTCGCCACATGACATTTAACCGCCCTGGTTTTGCTGGCTGCTTTGCTGATGCGTCCCAGCAGCTGCACACCAAGTGCGGTGTAGTGTGGCTGAGGGGGTGGTGAAGTGCCGAGCATTGCCATGGTGACATGATGCTCACATTATGTGACCGATGGTGGGCATCTCTGCTAGCCCAGCGATGACACTGGGTGGACCGGGATGTCATTTCCGGTCACATCACTGGGCCGATGATGTCACTTCCGGTGACGCGGTCACCGCAGACTGCATAAAATGCTGAGAGCAGAGAGTCTCTCATCACCTCCCCCTGATGAAGTGGCCTTAACCTTTAGGCCATGAAACGGTGTCGGGATCCACCTCCCTCAGGCTCCTCTGCACCCGACGTCTGCCATCCCCATGGCTGCGGGCAATAATGGTAATTTTGGTCACTGACCATACACATAATGGGTCTATTACTTAATGGGTTCTCTTTAGACTATGTTGCTGTATAGGAACTCAATTATCTGTATCATTGTATGTGCCTTAAAACTTGTAACAGACCAAGAGGTTACACTCTATATTGTCCACATTCTTTGATGTATGTAACAATGAGATTATAACATATGGTTTCTGTATTGTTGAGCACTATACAATGTATATATTGTTCCTTTAATTTAACTGGATGTCTGTGAATCCAAGACACTTATGACCCTGTAAACATACATAAGCCACTGCCGCTAGCCCTGTTGTTTGGCTGGCACCTGCACTGCCTCCTTCCTCTTGAGCCTTTTCATCTCAGTGTATTCTAAATAAAAACACCAGATTATGCACGGATTTGAAGCTTGCACTCATTATTCCTCTAGTTAAGTAAAGATTTTTAGTTCACTCCTTGTGTTTTGGACTGTTTATGCAAAGAGGTGCTTTGATACTGCCCTACAGATACTGGCGAACAAGTTGCAAGTCCTGACAGTCTGAGGTATGCAAATGCAAGGCACTACACACACTCCTTTAGAACAGGGCTGGTGCAGTGCTCTCCTCAAGTGCCGAAAACAGTGCATGTTTTCAGGATTTACTTGGCATTGCACAAGGTTCTGCAGTCATCACCTCTGCATGTGATGAAATTAGCACCTGTGCAATGCTAAGGAAATCTTGAAAACTTGCACTGTTTTCAGACCTAGAGGACCGTAGTTCACCACTCCTGCCATAGAGGTCTCTGTGGAGGTAACCAGGGTGCAAGAGGAATCATTGAGCCCTTTAACCACAACTTCAGCTCTCCCTTGTCCCTCTTAGGCCCTGTGCTCAGGGTGCATTGTTTAATGCTTTTTTTGAAGCAGATTTTTAGAATCTGCATCAAAATCTGCTTTTTTGTCTTGAGACCGACCAGCAAAGTCTACCACAGGTCAGAAGTGCTGTGCCCACGTCATTTTTTTTTTTTACATTCACATGTGGTTCAGATTTCTTTTTTCTGCCTCAAAATCTGCACCAAATCTGTAAGGAAAAAAAACAGTGTTGGCACAGCACTTCTGAACTCTCATAGATTTTGCTGGCTTTGGGATAGGAATGCAGATTTTGCTGCAGATTCTCAAAATTTGCTTCAAAAGAAGCATCAAAGTACCATGGGTACAGGGTCTGACAACAATATGGTGGGGTCACATTCACAGAAAGCATCCCCCATATGCTGTGAAAGCAGGCTCTGGTGAGGGTGTGACAAGCGGTGCCATCCCAAACATTACTGCAGTCCAAACTAGAGGGATGAGACAGGGGCTATCCCACAATTTTGAACTACACTGCACTCCCTGTTGTCACCACTCTTCACACGCGCTGGTCCACAATAACGGTGAGATACATCCACTTCGTCTTCTGAGATAGCGTCCGTTATGAGTACTTACACCACTGAGGTTACCTCAGGTCACACAGACGTATTTCCTGCTGCATAATACCCGCTGTGTAACTTGAGAAAACCTCAGGGAAGTCACTGCTTGTCACATTGCCCAGAGATGATATTTCCCCCCATATGCTAGGACTACTTCAGCATTTATTTGGATCACATTATTTAGTTGTTTTCTTAGCTTATTTTTTACATCCTTTTTTGGAGAGGTTTGGTGGAATGGGAGACTTTTAAAAGAATGCATTTTAATGAAAGAAAAAAGGTGAAAGAGGAATATATTAGGGTTATTTTCAAAATAAAATATTTATTGGTGTGGTCAGTTGTGTCGTTACTGACTTGGTTAGTAATATCGGGTATCTGATTGACGCCTCAACATTACAAACCTCTGGCCTTGCTGCCAATTGACATTACTCTGCTGGCATCAACTCCAAATATTATTACCTTGTTTGCCAACACATCTGTACAGCAATAGAGCCGGGATGAAACGCCATGAGTGGCGCATCTAATAGGGGTGCCACTGGGGAAGCTACGGCCTGCTAATTGTTTTCAAGATTTTAAATTACTCAATTTTTCATCTGTTCAAGTGGATGGATGGATAGATAGATTAGTGTAAAGTAGAGATAGATTTATAGATAGATTGAAAAAATAGATTTACTGATGGATACATGTCAAACAGCTATATAATGTCCCACCCCCTATATATTGTAAGCTTGCACTCTTTAGTGCTTTTCATGTTGCACTAATGGGTCTTTTTGCCTTGTATTCAGCTTTAAAAAACTAATTAATAAAAAAAAAAAAGTTGTGGGGTACCCCTATTTTTCTTCACTAACTAGAGTACAGCACACATCTGCAGCCTGCCGACCACATCTGGTGGCTTTATCTAGGCTGTTATCAAAATTGGGGGGGTGACCCTAACACCAATTTTTTTAAATTATTTATTTATTTTTGCAGTAATCTGATGTCATACTGGCAACCAATCCCAGATGCCGGCAGAGAGGGTGGGCTAAGTCTGTCTTTAAACAATCATGGGGGGGTCAATATTTCTGAGGTTCATGAGTTAGCCTAGACTATAGACATGGTGACAGTGGCGCTGAAGCTTGGTAAGTGATAGTGTAGGAAAATAATATCTGTGGCAAAAGAGCGGAGCTCCACTATAAAACGGTGTGAGCTGTGCTTAGCAGCTTTTGGACCCCTTTGAAAGTGTTTTCTAGGCCCTTGATTTTTGCCTCCCATTAATTTAAATGGGGTTCAGAAGTTCGACGAACAGTTCGTTGATCACTTCACTGCACATATTCCAATGCAGTGTACCTGTTTTCTTTGGAATGGACCAAAGTGGCATTATAATGTCCCACCGAGGTAGGGAAGCTCTTGCTTGGCTCAACCCCTTGTATGAGAGGGGAGACACTATTATCTCCAAAATCCTGGTCTTCCTGGGGTATTCAGCTATTTCTTAGATGAGTTGGGTCTTGTTGCCTCTGCAGCGTCCTCCTTTCTGCAGCTACATCAGGGAACTCAGACTGTTGGTAAAAATGTAATTTCAGCACCCTTTGCTCTGAACTAGGATGAAATAATGAGGTGCAAGGAGGGTCTGACGGGGAGGATAAAGGAGTAATTGTCTAGTCGTAACATCTCTTCTCTGCATGGTCTAATCTTCTTGGCAACTCGGGTCGATCTCAGTTTTAAAAACATATTCAAGATACAGTTATATAATAAATGTGGGATTAAAGTGCAGACTCTCAGGTTTAATTTGAGGATATTCAAATCCTAATAGGTATAATAGGTTTAGGAATTACAGCTCTCATATTTTTGTAGTTGCCTCTTTATCAAGTGACCAAGAGTAATTGAACAATTATCTAAAAAGCTCTTTAATGGGCTGCATGGGCTACTTCCTCATTACGCCATCATCAATTAAAGAGGTAAAATGTCTGGAGCTGATTCTAGGTGTGGTATTTGCATTTGGAAGCTGTTGCTGTGAGCCCACGACATCGGGTCAAAGGAGTTCTCAATGGAACCGAAACAGATGATTCTTATGTCTATCCTGTAGAAAGGTCATCAAGTACCTTTGCTCAGACAACCCCTTTAATTATGGATGTGCGCATTGCTATAAATTGTGAATAATTTGTGGCACTATACTTTATAAGTGAATGTCGTTGGATTATTTTTGTGACATCAATTACATGCCAAATATTGTAGTTTTTAGATAAATTATACAATTACAATAATTTTTAATGGCGGGATAGCATATTTTGAGGAGATGAATTATCTGGCTTAGGGTAGAGTCACACTAGCATATGTATCCGAAGGGATATGCTAATGACACTTGACTCAGGGTCTCCTGCAAGCATGAGCCAAGTGTCATGCAATTGTGATCTGATCCTGCAATCGTATCACAGGTGCGGAGCAGAGGGAGAGATTATGCTCTCAATCTCCTCCATTGCCAATCTCATTAGGACTGAGGTGAAAATTGTCGATCTGATCTGCAGCATTGTCTTACAAGGGGTTGAGTACGATGCAAGATTTTCTCGCATCGCACTTGTGCGAGTCACACACCAGTATGAGGTCTACCCTTAAGGCACAACTTCAGCATTTTTTTCACTGCTGCAATAGTGCTTTAAATGTAAACCTCTGCCCCTGGTCCTATACTCAACTTCTAGTGCCTTCACCTCTTATGACAACACTCCAGTCCCACAGAGCCATTTTGTGTCTGGAATTTCTGACCGGCTGAAAGTCAGAAGTTGCATAACAAGTGCTCAGTGCATCTCCATGAGAGTCAGAATGAGACCTTACATTGTTCTAATAGAGTTGTATTGATTTGTGACCTCCGGTATGCTACAATGAAACACTGGAGCTTCCGGCAGGTAACAAATCCTAGCAGATCGATTGGAGCACCACTGGAAAAAGATGAAGCCGCCATAAGCTAAGTGCCAGACATGGGTCAGTGGACTTAAAACACAAACTAGGCAGCACAATAAAAAACCATCATTACAGGAATACATCACTAAAACCACCAACAGTACAAAAATAAATCGCCAGAGCTTTTAACAGTACAAAAATATATAACCAAACCACCATCAGTATATGAATAAATCACCAGACCCAAGATCAGTACAGAAGTACATTACCATAACCACCTTTAGTACAAAAAACATCCCCAGAAATACTATCAGTACAAAAGTACATCACCTGAGCCACCATCAGTACAGAAATACTGTATCATAACATCCCATCTACACTAAAATCATTTCATTAAAATATCAGCTCAGGATGCAAAAGTAAAGGCCACTTTACACACACAGAAATCTGTGTCCAACTTCTAAACAGATCTCTGGTTGCAGTGAAATCATGGACACATTGCTCCATTTTGTACACAGCCACAAAATGGAACAATGTGTCCATGATTTCACTGCAACCAGAGATCTGTTCAGAAGTTGGACACAGATATCTGTGTGTGTAAAGTGGCCTTTAGACATTACACAGCCCTAGATGCTAATGCAAAATTTTTTTGGACACATTTTTGATTTTTTTTCACGACTTAAATAATAAAATAGCGAATCATACTGCCAGTTTTACAATATAGTAATCATGGTCTCCTCACACTTTCTTCAGCTCCATACGAGCACTTAATTTGCCGTGCAGGAGTGACATCAACAGCTTGATCAGGCGAACATGTCATCTAATTACACTGCTGATATTGCCTTTACCTAGAAGTGCCAGCAGTTAGGTTGCATACTCACGATCAGGATACGCAGCATTTTGAATGCAGCGTTTTGCCACTGCATCCAAAATGCTGCATTGTACAATACGAGCATACTGGATGGGATATCAAGAAATCCCTTGCCCACTACTCTTCCTACGCTTATCCCAACCACAGCATGTTTTCAGGTGGGGTGCGGGTTACCACGCTCTGCAGCATGTTGATTTATTGTTTCGGGTTGGAGCGATCTCCTGCTGGTAACTGCAGGGAGAGGTCACCCTGCACCAACCACAGTTGATGGGTACAGGATGACTGTGGTCTCCCTGTGTACACCCGCAGGTTCCTTAGGTCAGGAGGCACTGCGTTCAGGATGCAGCTTTTCTGGATCATGAGCACATACCCTTAGGGTTTCTATTGTACAGTACTCATGCCTGAAAACACAGCTACAATTGAAAGCTGGGAGCTGACATTCAGCTTGGGTTCCTTGACAGCTGTCAGTTTGACAATCAGCTCGAAAAATATCAGAATTCCACTCTTGGGGAGGGGGGCGACAAAACGCATGAAAGACACCTCGGACCGCCATGTTAGGTGGCTTGACAGCACCACCCTGTTGGCTGCACATAGGGCAAAAGCCTCACCTCTCCCCCAATAGATAGGCCACTGCCATAAGTCATACTGCCCTTCTTTACACCTTTCCCAACTCTGTAGTGTACTTTTTCTCAGTTGGTGCCCAGAACTCATCTGCATTTTAATGAGGCTCTAATGCTTCATAAAGCAATATGATTATATCCAACTTTTCGGTTTATCCCATGTATATAAAGGAGAAAAAAATACTTAATTACTCATTCAAGACCATTAATGTCCGAAAGCATAAATTTGTGCTTGCATGCTATTATATATTAAATCAGCATATCTGAAATGCAGGAGAGAGAGACTTTATGGAGCGGCATCAAGTTCAATAAAAGCATTTGCTATCCAACCTGGTAATCTTTCCAGAGCCAAGGATTCATTCCCTAGAAATTTATGTGAGCTGTTCAGTCTTTTGAAGGGTCCAAATCCTCAAGATGTGCGGCATTTTTCTGCTAATGGGCTTCTAAATGTATCATTAAGGAATTCTGCATATTTTTAGCAATGAGCGATTTAAAGAAACGGCCTTTAAAAAGTATGAAATCTTCTTAAGTCTCTATCTAATGCTTCTCATTTCTTCCAGCAGAAAAATATAGATATTGCTAATTTGCTTTGTAGCTATGTAAAAGCTCTGTGTGAAGAAAATGAAGCTTTGTATTGTTAAAAAGTGGAAACAAAAATAACCCAAAATATTTTTATTTGATCAAAATAGAACTTATAGTCAAAGTCTTGATTCATGGTGTAATGTACTGAAGTTGCCTTCAATGCTTTACATTATGTTTAGTGATATCAGTTAATTATAGATTGCAGTGATTATACATATTATAATTACAGACTTGGAATTTAATTTAGAGGAATATTATACAAAGCTTTATGTGTTGTGGGTGATCAAAATATAGATACATTAATTTTCACCAGTGAAGAACGTGACAGATACAGACCGCAACACATTTAGTTTTATAGAAATAATATCTGGAAGAGAAAAATTTATTGAAACAAATATATTTAACCTCGTCACAACCTATAACATACAAGTGCATCTCAATACATTAGAATATCATCAAAAAGTTAATTTATTTCAGTAATTCAATACATAAAGTGAAACGCATACATTATGTAGAGTCCATACAAACAGTGATCTTTTTCAAATGTGTATTAATGAAAACCCAAAAGTCATTATCTCAGAAAATTAGACTAATTAACACAAAACACCTGCAAAGGCTTACTAAGCATTTAACATGGTCCCTTAGGCTGGCTTCACACTGCGGTCAGGTCAGGTCAGATCAGGTCAGGTTTTGCGTTCCAAAACCAAGAGTGACTCCAAAACCTAGAACAGGTGTCAATCTTTCAATTATACTTTTTCTCTGCAAGTTCCTCTCCTGGTTTTGAAACACAAAACCTGACCTGATCTGACCTGACCTAACCGCAGTGTGAAGCCAGCCTTAGTCTGGTTCAAAAGGCTACCCAATTATGGGGAAGGCTGTTGCTGACATGATGTCCAGAAGGCAGTCATTGACACACTCCACAAGGAGCCACAAAAGGTCATTGCTAAAGAAGCTGGCTGTTCAGAGAATGCTTTATCCAACCATATTAATGGAATTTGAGTGGATGGAAAATGTGTGGTAGAAAAAGGTGCACAGGCAACCGGGATAACAGCAGTCTTGAAAGGATTGTTAAGAAAAGGACATTAAAAAATTTGTGGGAGATTCACAAGGAGTGGACTGCTGCTGGAGTCAGTGCTTCAAGAGCCACCACACACAGACGGATCCAGAACATGGGCTACAACTGTCACATTCCTTGTGTCAATCCACTCATGACCAATAGACAATGCAAGAAGTGTCCTACCTGGTCCAAGGAGAAAAAGAACTGGACTGTTGTCAGTGATCCAAGGTGTTGTTTTCAGATAAAAGTAAATTTTGCATTCCATTTGGAAATCAAGGACCCAGAGTCTGGAGGAAGGGTGGAGAGGCTACAATCCAAGCTGCTTGAGTTGTAGTGTGACGTTTCCGCCATCAGTGATGGTTTGGGGAGCCATGTCATGTGCTGATGTAGGCCCACTGTGTTTTATCAAGACCAAAGTCAGCACTGCCGTCTACCAGGAAAAGTTAGAGCACTTTGTGCTTCCCTCTACCGACAAGCTTTTTGGAGATGGAGATTTCATTTTCCAGCAGGACTTGGTACTTGCCCACACTACCAAAGTACCAATATCTGGTTTAATAACCACTTTATCACTGTGCTTGATTGGCCAGCAAACCCGTCTGACCTAAACCTATAGTATCTATGGGGTCTTGTCAAGAGGAAGATGAGAGCCACCAGAGCAACCAATGCTGACGAGCTGAAGGCAGCTGACAAAGCAACCTGGGCTTTCATAACACCTCATTAGTGCCACAGGCTGATCACCTCTATGCCATGCCGCATTGATGCAGTAATTCATGCAAAAGTATTGAGTCCATTTACTGTACATACTTTTATGATTTAAAAACCATTACTTCCATTGGTCTTATATAATATTCTAATTTTCTGTGATAATTTTCTATCATTAGTATTATGTCTCCTCATTCATCCTGGTTTTTGACAACCCAAGTATAATTCTTACATTGGTCTTATTACCCATGTCATCTCTGTGTCAGCATTTTCACACTCTGTATATACATTGTGGTTGTGGCCTTGGCAATGCCCCATGGTTTTAAGTGTTTTTATTCTGTCTTGTGCCTGTACAATAATAAAGTTTAATGTTTTACTCTATATTACTTGTTGTGTGTTGCTCCATTTGTGCCATGTCTTTTCTTTGTATGACATAAGCTCCTCCTTGGCACAGTGAGCACCCCCCTAAATTATCTGTAAATTATTGCGGTGTGCCCAATTTTGTTTGTTTCCAAGATGGAAAGCTTGAACATGGGACTGCTACTCAACACAAAGAAGACAATATATTGACTATTTATATAAACCTACAACAACAAAACTCCATAATAAAAAATTCCTTATAGATAAATTGGAGTCACACAACCATGGGTCCTATGCAATAATATATAGTTTATTAGAAAAAGTGATAACAGAACTCAGTATTTTTACACCAGGTGAACTGGGAAAAAAACAGGGAGGTGGAAAGCCAGGCAGGATCTGTTTGATTTATGAATTTGATCCAGGATACCCCATCTGGTTGAATATGTTTTTGAGGATGGGACCTTTGTTTCTTCCCTGATTGGGGGATTTAACAATCTTAGCAATCCTTTGCTCATTTATGCACTAAGGTGGATGTCAGCATATTTGTCTTACAAATAGATTAATAGCATTCATCATTTGGATGGTGCCTTTCCTAATGTAGAGTGATTTTTGGAGGTGTCTTGTATTCTGAACCCCCCATCTACCTCAAAAAAGAGGATAAGGCAAATTTACTAAATATCTACCTGTTCTGATGAACCTCATAATATAAGACGGTTAGAAATGTGTCAAGATCGTGAAGAACATTTAACCACTTTCTATGGATATGATCCTGAACCTACTCCTGGCTTTTCCTATTTGCCACTAATGTCCTGACTGACCTTCTTGAGAATTCTTGTACTGAGGACAAGATATTCAGTCTTGTTGGTATACTGTGTTAATTAATCTCTGGATAAGAAAAGGGTCAGTGAAAGGAGAGCCGCCGAGGAGTGGGGGCACCCAAAAAATTAGGGTGAATATACCTCCACTGACAGGCAGGCCTTTATTGATACAGGGCTACTTTAGGATTCCATTTTTTATACTCGGATTATCTCCTATGTTTGTTTTGTTTGTCCACTATACATGTTGTTTGACTTTTTAGCTTGGTTAAATAAAGATATACCGTCATTTTTTATTTTTTCAAGTTGGTATTCTCATGTCTAGATTATTTATAAAAAATACCTCCTAATTATCAACCCTAATGCTTTAGCCTATATATTCACAATATCAGTTAATCTTAACCATGATATGCAGAAAACAAGCTTGAGTGGACATTGTTATCCTGTGGGTTGTTTGTAGATGGAGAACTGAGGGTTTCAAAGAATAATTTGTATATTTTGATAGTATCTTGAGGGATATCCCTTAAGCTACTAGTAGAATATAACATCAGGTACCCATCAGTTTTTCTTTTAAACAATTCCTTTTATATGAGTGAGCGCAGTGCTATCATATTTATTCTTTATATTTTGACAGGTGTGGATGCAGACCCTGTTTTGCACTTGCAGCTACTTTTAATTTCTACAAGCGTTAAGTCTTTTCAACCAGTCACAGTAACATTTTTTAACCAAATTTAAAAAATAATTGTGTTTTTATACCAAACGTTCTTTTTTATTAAGTGTAGAGCGCCAGTGCATCACCTATCATTTGACATAAAAAATAAAACCAATTCTTGACCTGCTGTTGATTTATTTTTTTCGCCTTTTAAAGATCGTTGTAAGGCTAGACTCCTATTTATGTGAATTCTTACATCGGAGTTTCAATGAAAATCTCTGAAATACGTGATACAGACAACACACCCAATGGAAAATTTTTATAATGCGGTAGAGGGAGTAATTTTAACTCTCTCTGACCTATGATCTGATAGTATATGTCTTTTCAGTGGTGCATAAAAACGTGGTCAACCACATTTTTGTGCACGCCTGAAAAAGACAACGCTGGACAGAGGCCAAACAGAGTCCAGAGTAACTCTGCTGCCTCATTATAAATGTGCACTGTGCTACACAGGAAATAGCTAGCTACTGAATCCCTTGGTAAATAGAATAGGAGTGTGAGAGGATCCATCTGGACATAGGAATTTTTTTAACGAAATCTATGTACATTCTCAAAGACGTGTTTCTTTGCATAGAACAAGTGATTACCAAATATTTGTAGTTCCACAAACAGGCTTTATTTGGCCTCCACAATGTCATTGCCAAATTTCTCTCTGTTGTCAAATCACCTTTTTTTGGGCCTCAAGCAAGTGCCTTCCAAATCTTTGTTGTTCCTTTAACAGTCTTTTTTGGCCTCAAAAAAGTAATTGAAAAATCTATGTCACTTGTTAAATAACCTTATTTTGGGGCCTCAAACTAGTGCTTTCCAAATCTTTTGGTTCCCCTAACAGGCTTTTTTTGGCATCAAAAAAGTTATTGCTAAATCTCTGTCTGTTGTCAAATAACTGTTTTTTTGGGGTCTCAAAAAAGTGCTTTCCAAATCTTTGTAGTTTCCCTAACAGGTTTTTTTGGCCTCAAAAAAGTAACTGCCAAATCTCTGACTGTTTTCAAATAACCCTATTTTAGGCCTCAAACAAGTGCTATTTAAATGTTTGTGGTTCTCCTAACAGGCTTCTTTTGGTCTAAAAAAGTCATTTCCAAATCTCTTCCTTTTGTTAAATAACCTATTTTTGGGCCTCAAACAAGGGATTGCCAAATCTTTGTGGTTCCCCTTAAAGGCTTTTTTTTAACCTCAAAAAAGTCATTGCCAAATATCTGTTGTCAAATAACCTTTTTTTGGGCCTCAAACATGTGCTTTCCAAATTTATGTGCATGAGTGCGAAATCCCGAGATTGTGGTGGAAAGGTGAATAGGCTTGGTTTTCGAGGTGTACGTGGGGCAGGTGCTACTGCTAATGTTACTAAAAGTTGTACTGAACAAATACGAGCTTGTTGTATCTAAAGACAAGAGACAATGTATTTTACTGGATGGGCTATACCAGTCTCATTCTTTTGAGTGATACGACTTGAGATGAGGCCCAGAAAGAACATTTGCTTCAGTTGATGGCAACGCTGCATCAAGTGACCTCTCCTTCCCTTCCTCCATCTCAACATCACACACAGTACAGTTCTCAGAGGTGGCACCTGATGTCACAACTCTCCAACAGCCCAATTTACTGTTTGGAAGCACGGGTGGGCGAGAATCCACAGATGTTCACACATTCTATTCCATAAGTATTTGAGGTCTACTCAAAAGTTTCACAGACTTAAGAAGAGAAAAGCATTTGCACCAATAGCAAAAATCTTTTGAAGTTGGATCTGGGGACAGACAAAGTAGTGTCGGAACAGAATCCAGACCCTCATCATCAGGCAGTAATCCCCAGGGGTGTAGCTGATGATGATGAGACTCAGATACCTGATGCGCACACAGATTGAACTGTGCATTCAGGGCAGGAAGGGAAAGAGAGTGACTCTCAGGGCGAGGAGTGGGGCAACAGATAGGATGATGATGAAATTCGAGATCCCACTTGGAATCAACCCAGAGTCATGCAACTGAATAGCTCAGCAGAGGAGGAAGACATGGAGGTTAGGTTGTGGCTTCCCACAGAGAGATTGAGTGCTGCAACCACGACAAGCACTGCATCCTCAGCCACAATTCTGGCTCTGGCCAGCAGGGGTCGTGGGTCTGCAGTTCTCAGGTGCAACAAGAGTTGTGTAGCTTGGGCTTTTTTTGAGACCGCAAAGGATGACCCAACTAACATTTTTAGCCAAGTATGGAAAAAACTATTCAGTACAGGCAAAACACCCAATAATTTGACTACTACATCCATGGACAGGCACATAACCTAGCAACATGTGTTACTCTGGCAAAGTGACTGCGCTAAATCCAGGAATATCTGGCCTCGCCGAACTGTGTCCACCACATCAACCGCATCTGCTGCTTCTTCCTCCTCCATCACCATGGCAAGTGTTAGACTGTGGAGACCTGTGTGTCTTAAACAGTGCCTTCCCCCTTCCACCAGTCCCATAATGACAACACGGACAGGCCTAGATGGGTTGAAACAGGTTGGTCACAGTTTATTAATTTTTCGTGAGCAGAGAAAGGCACTTACATATCACAACGGGCTCATCGCTGAATGCCCTGTCCGCGAGGGACAGGCGAGCTGGCCAATGAGCGGTTACAAACCTTTGCCCTTCTCCACATTTTCCGCTGTGACTTAAAATTGTTAGCAAAGGTAGTGATTTATTTACAATAAGATTTCTATGACAATTTAAAACATTTTTGACTATATAAGGGAGGGAGGGTGGGACAAATGCTTCCAGGGGTCCGTCGAGGGAAAAGAGAATGTTACTGAGCTGGACCCCTGAATTTAACACCTGTAGGTGTGGCCTGGCGCCCCTTCCCCTTAGACACCATTGGCTACTTCGCAGCCAAATTCCTGCAATCACCTGAGGAATGGTGGAAAGGGGAATTTTGGGCACTGAACTGTATTTTACTTTAGCTGTAGTCAGATGGGCTCCACAGTCAGAGACACGTTCCTTAGTCAGTACCGTGCCTGCCATTACACAGGTCTCCAGTCGCAGAACCTTCACTTGTTCACCCGCTACAGTTAGGGTGAGTGATAGCCCATCAGCTGTTATGGAAGTGGACAACGCCTGCTGTTTATTGACTGAGCTCAGACACAGAGCATACCACTTCTTTGTCAATCCACCAGAATGTATTCACCTGCACCTCTCTTACAGTCCAGCAGTTTCTTAAGTATACAAGTACCCTACTCTACCCTCTCTCAGCACAGCAGCCAACCCTTGTTCCCACAATTTTGGTCATGTAAAAGATAATTTCCTCTTACACATCCCAAAGCTAAGAGCTTGAACGTCACCGTCCCCAATTTGTTGGCAATAGAAATGCTGCATTTCTGCCTGATGAATACAGACGGTTTCTGAAAGCTGATGGCCATTGCAATCTCCCATTACCAGTTGCGCAGTTGCCACTACTCCTGTAAGAAAGCTGTGACTGTACTACACCAGCATGTCACAGACAACATTGCCTGTTCCTTGAGAAACTGTGTGTGACAGGGTGCATTTCACCATAGTCACCTGGATGCACAAACATGGCCAGAGGCGTTGCATCTCGCTGTCTGGACACTGGGTGACTCTGGTGGCTGTGGGGCCAGATGGGAAAGGGGTTGCTCCCAAAGTTTTGAAATCCCGAAGACTTTTGGGACAATCTTCTGTAACTACCACTTAATCCACTGATTCTGCCTCCTCCACCTCCTCTAGGGCCTCTTGCTGCACCCTCACACGCTCTCTTAATGTTCCAACAGCCAAGAGGAGAATCCCCCCACCTTCATACTGTGCTGCCAGGGCTCACTGCCATCAAGCAGTGTTGAAATTAAAATACCTTGGAGATGTCAGTCACACAGCTGAAGAGTTGTGGATAGCCATATAGGCCAGGTTTGAGCAAAGGTTTTCCACTAAACCTGGAGCCGGGGAAGGGTGTGTGCGATAATGCTGCGAACTAGGTGGTGGTGAAATGATAAGAATGAATATGATTTCCCTAACTAGCATATATATGCATAACTCTCATTAATATGGGGCACCATGTTTATGCTTAAACTAGCTGTGAGCCCGATGCAAATGCATCGGGATTCTAGAACGTGCATTAATTTGCTTATAATAGGTATAGCTGGTCTGAGTACTTTTTGGGGGGTGTGAGTATTTTTTGGGGGTGTGTGAGGACTTTTTGGGGGGGTGTGAATACTTTTTGGAGGGGTTGAATACTTTTTGGGGGGGTTGAATACTTTTGGGGGGGTTGAATACTTTTTTGGGGGTTGAATACTTTTTTGAGGGGGTTGAATACTGTTTGGGGGGGTTGAATACTTTTTGGGGGGTGTTCAATACTTTTTGGGGGGTGTTCAATACTTTTTGGGGGGTGTTCAATACTTTTTGAGGGGTGTTGATTACTTTTTGGGGGGTGTTCAACACTTTTTGGGGGGTGTTCAATACTTTTTGAGGAGTGTTGATTACTTTTTGGGGGGGTTGAATACTTTTTTGAGGGGTGTTGAATAATTTTTGGGGGGTGTTCAATACTTTTTGGGGGGTGTTCAATACTTTTTGGGGGGGTTGAATACTTTTTGAGGGGGGTTGAATACTTTTTGAGGAGTGTTGATTACTTTTTGGGGGGGTTGAATACTTTTTTGAGGGGTGTTGAATAATTTTTGGGGGGTGTTCAATACTTTTTGGGGGGTGTTGAATACTTTTTGGGGGGTTTTAAATACTTTTTGGGGGGTGTTCAATACTTTTTGGGGGGTGTTGAATACTTTTTTGGGGTGGTTGAATACTTTTTGGGGGTGTTCAATACTTTTTGGGGGGTGTTGAATACTTTTTGGGGTGTTGAATACTTTTTTGGGGTGGTTGAATACTTTTTGGGGGGGGGTTGAATAATTTTTGGGTGGTGTTGAATACTTTTTGGGGGTGTTGAATACTTTTTGGGGGGTGTTGAATACTTTTTGGGGGGATTGAATACTTTTTGGTGGGCTTGAATACTTTTTGGGGGGTGTTGAATACTTTTTGAGGGGTGTTGATTACTTTTTTGGGGGTGTTCAATACTTTTTGGGGGGTGTTCAACACTTTTTGGGGGGTGTTCAATACTTTTTGAGGAGTGTTTGATTACTTTTTGGGGGGTTGAATACTTTTTTGAGGGTGTTGAATAATTTTTGGGGGGTGTTCAATACTTTTTGGGGGGTGTTCAATACTTTTTGGGGGGTTGAATACTTTTTGAGGGGGGTTGAATACTTTTTGAGGAGTGTTGATTACTTTTTGGGGGGGTTGAATACTTTTTTGAGGGTGTTGAATAATTTTTGGGGGGTGTTCAATACTTTTTGGGGGTGTTGAATACTTTTTGGGGGGTGTTCAATACTTTTTGGGGGGTGTTGAATACTTTTTTGGGGTGGTTGAATACTTTTTGGGGGTGTTCAATACTTTTTGGGGGTGTGTTCAATACTTTTTGGGGGTGTTGAATACTTTTTTGGGGTGGTTGAATACTTTTTTGGGGGGGTTGAATACTTTTTGGGGGGGGTTGAATAATTTTTGGGTGGTGTTGAATACTTTTTGGGGGGTGTTGAATACTTTTTGGGGGGTGTTGAATACTTTTTGGGGGGATTGAATACTTTTTGGTGGGCTTGAATAATTTTTGGGGGGGTGTTGAATACTTTTTGGGGGGGGTGAATACTTTTTTTGGGGGGGTTGAATACTTTTTGGGGGTGTGTGAATACTTTTTGGGGGGGTATTAGATTCATTTTTTTATTTTAATTAGTTAATGTAATTAATATATTAATGTTATATATATATATATATATATATATATTTTTTTTTTTTATGATTATGTTTTATTTTATTGTTTAGTATTTATATTACCGTATATACTCGCGTATAAGCCGAGTTTTTCAGCCCAAAAATTGGGCTGAAAAGTACCCCCCTCGGCTTATACGCGAGTCAGCGCGGGGGCTGCTGTATACAGCGGTATACAGCAGCCCCCGCATCCCCAGTAATGCAGGGCCCCCCCCCTCATGCTCCGGTCACCTGTAAAGCAAGTTATACTTATCAGTGCCCGCTGCCGTCCGCGCCCCCGCTGCCGACATGCGATCCTCCATCTTCATTCATCTTCTTCCTGCTCTGTGCGCGTCGCAGGCAGTGACGTCATTACCGGCGACGCGCACAGGAAACAGGAAGAAGATGCATGAAGACGGAGGATCGGGATGTCGGCAGCGGCGGGCGCGGACGGCAGCGGGCACTGATAAGTATAACTTGCTTTACAGGAGACCGGAGCATGAGGGGGGGGCCCTGCATTACTGAGGCTGCCTGTATACTACCACTGGGGCTGCTGTATATAGGGGCCCTGCATTACTGGGGCTGCAATACCACTGGGGCTGCTGTATATAGGGGCTGCAATACCACTGGGGCTGCAATACCACTGGGGCTGCTGTATATAGGGGCCCTGCATTACTGGGGCTGCAATACCACTGGGGCTGCTGTATATAGGGGCTGCAATACCACTGGGGCTGCAATACCACTGGGGCTGCTGTATATAGGGGCTGCAATACCACTGGGGCTGCAATACCACTGGGGCTGCTGTATATAGGGGCTGCAGTACCACTGGGGCTGCAATACCACTGGGGCTGCTGTATATAGGGGCTGCTGTATACACCACTGGGGCTGCAATACCACTGGGGCTGCTGTATATAGGGGCTGCAATACCACTGGGGCTACAATACCACTGGGGCTGCTGTATATAGGGGCTGCAATACCACTGGGGTTGCTGTATATAGGGGCCCTGCATTACTGGGGCTGCAATACCACTGGGGCTGCTGTATATAGGGGCTGCAATACCACTGGGGCTGCAATACCACTGGGGCTGCTGTATATTGGGGCTGCTGTATACACCTCTGGGGCTGCATATACCTCTGGGGCTGCATATACCTCTGGGGCTGCTGTATACTACCACTGGGGCTGCTGCTGTATACTACCACTGGGGAGGCTGCTGTATACTACCACTGGGGAGGCTGCTGTATACCTCACTGCTGGGGGTTGTATACCTGTGCTGGAGTCCACCCTCGGCTTATACGCGAGTCAATAAATTTTCCCAGGTTTTGGGGGCAAAAGTAGGGGGGTCGGCTTATACACGGGTCGGCTTATACACGAGTATATACGGTATATAGTTATTTCTTTTAAATTATTTTTATTATTATTAATTTTAAAAAACCGCACTTGCCGCACCTGCCGCAAGTCCCCCTATACTTTCTATGGGAATTACCGCAACCGCGCCGCAAGTGTAACCGCATCTGCCGCGTTCGCCGCATAACCGTTACACTTGCGGCGCGGTTGCGGTAATCCCCATAGAAAGTATAGGGGGACTTGCGGCTGGTGCGGCGGCTGAGGTAGCGACTCGCAATGGCCTCGCGGCCATTGCTCGCGCTACACAGCGACTCGCAATGGATCCCCATAGAAAGTATAGGGGGACTTGCGGCAGGTGCGGCGGCTGAGGTAGCGACTCGCAATGGCCTCGCGGCCATTGCTCGCGCTACCTCAGCGGTAAATCGCTAACTTTGTGGCCGAGCCTCTGGTTCTATTTTCGGCCAGCCACTCGCAATGGCCGCTTCGCGGCCATTGCTCGCGCGTGGTGACGTCACATAGTGACAAAGCCACGGCGTTTTCGGGGTCCGACACGATTTTGCTTACGGCAATTATAGAGTAGATAGCATCACCTGCAGATCGTTTTATTCTTTCTATAAACATAAAAAAAAATGTTCCCCTTGCTATTATGAACTGTTTATGGCCCCATTAGGAAGTCCAATTTTAATTGTCTTAGATATTCATCGGTCCTTCATTTCATTTAAAACTTTTGTTTTTATTTTTGTTTAACAGTTTATTAAAGTAATATTTCAAATACAATTTTAGATATGAAAAAATTAAATGCCAATTTTTAATAATGGTTATAATTTCCCCTGGAACAATTTTTTATGATTTCCTTCAGGATAATTTTAATCTTACGGTAGTTTTTTTCTTAATAAAGTTTTATTCAATTCATTTTTATTTTTAATTTTATTTTTATTCATTTATGAATAACTAGCTGTGAGCCCGATGCAAATGCATCGGGATTCTAGAACGTGCGTTAATTTGATTATAGTAGTTATAGCTGTTAGACTAATGCAAATGCATCGGTTGTCTAGAATATGTTTATTGTTTTTTTAAAGATTTTTAAATAATAATCCAATTATTCCAATGACATCTTTACAGCAACTACATATATTTGTATTGTTGATATCATATAAGGAAAATTGAATAATTATGTTGTAAGGGTCTTAGAACACAAAGTAGCAATACTTCTTAATGCATCAATCATTAAAATTGATGAATTAATAACAGTAATAGGTGTATCAGCCAGTTTGTGTCAGCCCACCAATCGCGTCAAGATGCCCTTACGCCTGGTGAGTCCTAATCTAACTAAATCCGAATTGATATAATTTAGATATTTTTTATAGCTGAATTTTTCTTAGATTTTTTGAGGATTGTGATGTAAATAATAAAATTTTGTAAATTGATACAGAAGGAGTTACCAAGTACAGACTTGCAGCAATATCCATGCAATAACAAAAAAACTTGTAGTTAACCTACGGTAAATGGAGTTAACGTAGCTTCAGCAGGTGCATAAGATGCATCGACTAACTAACCACAGATGACTGCAGTTGATGTGGATGACACTGCCGCAACTATGTTGTCTGCACAAACCGCAAGTTAAGTACAAATTACATATATGCAATTATGAAAATTACAGCAAGTATGTTGTTGGTGAGTCCTTCATGATCAATTATTATCATTTAGTATATTCCTCAACAAAGTGAAAAAATCTAAGAAAAATGGTGTGGTAGAATCTAATTAATAATTTATGTTTGTCCCTATCTATCTAAACATGTGGAACACACCTTGCTAATGAGATGTGTGTGAACAGCCGTCCCACCCGTCTCTTAGCTGTTCACAAAAACCTCTCCCTGTAAAGACTAACAATGAAATCTCTCAGCACATATAGTGCTGGAGCTTTAAATAGTGGTTTTTATCACCCACTGTAGAAATATGGATGATACACATCTCTCATATTATCTTAAATGTGTGTCCACAAAAATATAGTAGAAATCAGTATATAAAAGAATAAAATGTGAAACAGTAAATTTTTTTTTTTTTTTTTTTTTTTCAAAAGATAAATAAACGGAAGAATAGTCATAGGGAAGAGTTCAGTGCAAAATATTCTTGTAGACAATATTTTTGGTAAATACTTTGTCACTGTTAGGCAGCAATTTGCCTTGGATTGGAGTGTCCACCACTTTCACTTTTACATTGGATCGTCTTCTCACTCTTGAAAAAGCCACATACAATTGTCCATGTCCAAAAACAGGTTCTGGCAAAAAAATCCCTACTTTCTCAAGTGTTTGTCCTTGGGATTTGTTTATTGTCATGGCAAAAGCTGGCTTCAGAGGAAATTGGCGACGTCTTAACTTAAAAGGCAAGCCGGTTTCTGATGGGCACAAATCAATCCTGGGAATGAAAACCACATTTCCTCCAGCAGACCCAGTAATGACTCTTGCTCGAATCATGTTGGCAAACAAACCGGTGACAATTAAGCGAGTCCCATTGCAAAGACCTTTTCTGCTGTTGAAGTTCCTCAAAAGCATTACAATGGTGCCAATTTTTAATTTCAGACGATGAGATGGCATCCCCGTGGGTGTAAGTGAATTTAAAAACTCAACAGGGTATTGCTCTGGATCCTCTGTCTCGTCCGGATCAATGGAATCATCACTAATGTATTCTGTATACTCTCCAGCAATGCAATCCATGATCTTAGAGTTGACC
The DNA here is from genome assembly GCA_033576535.1 of Allobates femoralis. NCBI lineage: Eukaryota > Metazoa > Chordata > Amphibia > Anura > Aromobatidae > Allobates > Allobates femoralis. The sequence continues at coordinate 508,192,984 of JARQOC010000001.1, read as the reverse complement.
TGATCCACATCATCATTTTTGGGGCAAAGAATGGCATGTGATGCTGCTGTATTAATGCTTTCATTGTCATTGACATCAATTACAATGTTTTCACCAAAAATGTCAAATATTAGTGAGCCTGTGCAAATCATATCTTCAGGGATTTCTATAACATCATCTCCAAGGTTATAAGAATTGGTCAATTGTCCATTTCCCAGCTGAAGTATCCAATTGCTGTATTCTGTATCAACAGAGCGCATGTTGTCAAGTAGTGGCAATTGAGTGAAAATCTGCCATTGTCTGGAATATTTAATGCAGCTCTCTACGATATCAGTTCGTGTTCCATGAGGAATAATAGGAAGACACTGACGAAAGTCTCCTCCCAGAACAATGACTTTCCCTCCAAAGGGTGTTTTATTTTTCTTCGAGATATCTTTGGTCATAACATCCTTTAATAGTTGGTCAATGACATGCAGTGCGTATTTAGATAGCATAGTGGATTCATCAATAATGAAAAGTTTAGTATTCTTCAAATGGTGTGCAGCATCAGTATCATTTTTGATTCTTGAAACAGACGTTTCATTGATTGGAATAGGTATCCCGTAAAGTGAATGGATGGTTCTTCCTCCTTCCAATAAGTTGGCTGCAATCCCAGTACTGGCAGCAGGTGACACAGTTTCTCCTTCTCCTCTTATTTGACGAATTAACAAATCATACAAATATGTTTTCCCACTGCCACCTGGGCCATCAATGAAAAAGCACTTAGCTTGCTGACTTGTATCCTGTAATGCTTCATTTATGGCATTATAGGCCAAAAGTTGTTGTTGATTTAAAGTTTCTTTCATTTCTTGGGCTCTTCTAAACTCCTCCTCTTTGTTGTATTGTGGTTGTAGTTGTTGTTTTCTTTGGGGGCGTGGTAGATTAAAATCTGTAAAGCTTTTGCCATGAAATTTTAACACATTTTGAACATCTGCCATTGCATAACCTTCACAATGCTCACAGTCCTCATTGTTAGGGTGATATGCACGGCAGTAGTCTTCAATAAAATCTTTTTTAAATTCTTGCCACAACTCCAATGGATGAGCAGGAGGACCAAAGATACATATGTAAGCAAACATATCCCGAAGCTGTGCAGGCATGTTTAGAACACAGCCATCCAGTAAGGTATTTCGCCAAACACTGTCATCCAAAAGTAATCCAAGGGCTATTGCTGCCTGTTTAAAAGTTGGGTACTCGACTTCATTAACGGTCTTAATGTGCTCAAAACTTGTTGCTCCTTTTACATGTAGTAACAACAACCGTAAATAGTAGCGTTCTTCATCTTTCATACTGACCGTATACATTCTTCCAATGACTGTTGTTCCACGTTTCTGCCTAATTTCCCATGCACCATCTTTCCAGACATAGTGCTCAGGAATTTGGCAGTAGAAGTATTCATGAGCACGTGGGTCATTCTCATTCAGTTCAAAGTAGGCCATAAGAGTTGATTTTCTATGTGTCATGGCAGCAATGTTCTCTACAGAAGCATCTTCATGAAAATAAAGTGGTTGTGACTGTGGCAGATGTACGGCAAGGCGAACAATGCTGTGTGATTGTTTATGCATTGGACAGGCAAAAATTCTCCAAGCTGCCTCCGGTGCACTGACGTATCTTGAATCCATAAATTGGTGAGGTTCATCATGTTGTATGTTTGTTTGACAAATTTCCAGATTGGCTTTATCATGCCCTTTGTAAACATATTTGAATAGATACTTGACACTTTGAATGGATGCACAGATTTCCACATTTATATGACACTTATACTTTAATAGTAAGAAAGGGTTATAGGGAACAACCCAAGAATTATCAACCATGTGAGAACGTTGTGTAAATGAAGGTCCTGCATTGCGTTGATAAGTTGGGTAGGCATCGTGTGCTATTAGAGTTTTTGGTTGGAAATTTTTTGGGAATCCTTTTTTACACTTTCCAATATCCATACATGGAGAATTGGGGTTGAATTGTCCACAGGGTCCATGAATCATATGTTGCATCACAATTTGATGGAGCACAGGATACTCGGATGGGTCAGGAATTTCTGCCCAAACAGTACGATCGACATCAACCTCAGTGCGTAATTTGGAATTGCTATCCAGAATAACCAAAATGTGAGCATGTGGTAGTCCTCGCTTTTGGAATTCTATTACATGAACCATTGCACAAATCTTGCCAAATAATCCACTGTTTATATCTTTTAATAGGGCTTCTAATTTTATTTTGAAGACATGGGCGACTAAATCTGGTCTGTGTTCCACCCTCTGCCCTGGTTCTAAATTGTGGATAATCTCGCTCCATTTGGGATTACAGGTCATCGTTATAAAAAGATCTGGTCGTCCAAATTTAGTCACAATAGCCATGGCATCTTGATACCGTTGCTGCATATTTCTTGGACTACCTTCAAACGACGATGGTAAAATGACCGTCTTGCCAATAGGAATTCCTTTTTCGAAAGATTTTCTTTGCAGATGTTCCTGTAGTACGCAATAGTCCTCCACTTTTAAGTCTTTTTGATGTTGACGTATAAAATTTAAGCGATTAGCCTCAATTTTTATATACGCATCTACTAAATACTGTTGCGTTAGTTTTCCACCATTTAAAATAGGATTGAACCCAGGACGTACAGATAGCAAATAACAGTAATACTGCAATTGTGTAATTCTCCGTGGATTTTCACCTTGATGCTTCAGTCCCTCATGCCAGCCTTGTTCTCCATGCGGAAAAAATAACGGATACAGTAAAGCATCTAAATTACTGTGGAGAATACTGACTTGCTGTGTTTTTGGAGCTAAAGGATTGTTTGGGTCAGGTTTCAGATGAATTAAAATGTCTCTATTGAAGGGTGGCTCTCCATCAGCATTTTCAAAGACCACAGCAACTTCATTAACAATTGGCTTATTATAACGTCTTGGGTGTTGGGCCTTCTCCTGTTGCTCTTGTTCAACAAAACGTAACATTTTGTATGCGGAAACAAAAGGATTGATGCGATCTAATAAGTTAGCAATGAGCCGCATCAATTTAGGATGACATTTTTTATTTTCGTCACACTGTAAACGTTGGTCATTAGCAGTGGCAGTATCTAAAATGTAGAGTTGGGCATAAGCAGGAGCTTGATCTGGAGCAGGATGTAGTGTTCCAGTACGGTGATAAATTTGGCCATGAATCCGGAAGCAATAAGGGCCATGTCCAGGTGGGGGAGCAATACTTGCACCCATAGAAGCAAAACCAAAGGAACTATTGATACTTCTGATATTATCCTTCATATTCCGACTGTATGGACTCTGACCTTTAAGAATACATTCCAACATCTCTGGATACTGAGGTAATGGAACCTTGACCTTCCCCTTGTGACAACAGAGAGTATACTGTTTATCCGATGGCATCTCATCCATGAAATGTCGAGCTTCACAATGGTTACATATGAATATCATAGAGCCACAGGTATATTCCACAATGCCAAAATCACTATCTGTAAATCCAGGTGGATATGAAGAGGGAGGTGTAGGTAGGTAAATACGATGTTCTTTCTGCAAACCGACATAGATGAGACGTTGAAGTAATAAAGCAGAAAAAGAGTCAGGATCCACTTGTGTAACAGTAGAAGACGTCTTTTTGCGGTGTTGACGACGGGAGGCACCACTTTTACGTAAGCGGCTCTGTTTGGATAGTGAAGACTCCTGAGCAATTTGTGCCTCCAAAGGAGTTTGTTGTTGTTCAAGGCGAAAACGTTTTGTGCGTGACGTCTCCTGAGCACAATTTTTACGCTTTGCTGTTGCTTTGCGCGGTGATGAAACTTGAGGAATTGTGCTCCTTTCATCCGGTGAACTGCTAGAAAGAGCTAGAGCAAACTGTAGTACTGGTGAGCTTACAGTTGGATCAGCAGACTGTAGTACTGATGAGGTTACTGTCTGATCAGCACACTGAGTTAGATCAGCAGAATATTGTACAGGTGAGCTTGCAGTTTGATCAGCAGACTGTTGTACTGATGAGGTTACTGTCTGATCAGCAGAGTGATGTACTGGTGGTGTTACTTTTTTTTTTTTGACGGCGTTGACATAGCTTCTGAGCATTTTTGGCCAAGCGTAGTTGTTTTTGTTCCAGCGACTCCGTTGCAATGCGTTGCTTATACTCAGCTTTAGACTTATCCAAACGACATTGTCGCTCTTCTTCAGTTTCTTTAGCACGTGTCTTACGCATCCATGCGGCTTTGTACCCGCCAACATCCTTGCTAGTATCCTTTGAAGTCATGTTAGGACAGACGTATAGGTACGTAAGAGCTTTTACAAAAGCTTTTTGGGAGAAAAGAATTCTTGAAAAGTATAGAGTAATTATTAAGGAAAATAATAAGTTCCAGATAGACAATGAACATATTTAAATATCATGTTTTGTATGTCCTTATAATGTACCCTACAACGTATTACAAATATATAAACATGTTTCTCATTCATATCAATAATAGTAAAAGGTCACTGAATACTGAAGGACATCGAATGTGCATACATAATACCTATACCATGAATACCAATACCATCATCAAAACCATCATCAAAACCATCATCAAAACCATCATCAAAACCATCATCAATAGCATCATCAATAGCATCATCAATAGCAATAATATTAGCAATAGCATTATTATTAGCAGTAATAGCAGTATTAATACCATTCTTAGCAGTATTATGATCATTAATAACAGTATTAATAACATTAATAGCAGTATTAATAGTATTAACAGCAGTGTGAATAGAGTAATAGCATTATAAATAGCATTAATAGCATTAGTATTAGCATTATAGCAATATTATTAGAATTAATAGCATTATTATTACTATTAATACCATAAATATTAGCATTAACAGCATTATTATTAGCATTAATAGCATTATTAATAGCATTAATAGGAATATTATTTGCATTAATAGCATAATTATTAGCATTAATAGCATTAGTAGCAATATTATTTGCATGAATAGCATTATTATTACCATTAATAGCATAATTATTAGCATTAATAGTATAATTATTAACATTAATAGCATTATTAATAGCATTAATAGCAATATAATTTGCATGAATAGCATTATTATTACCATTAATAGCATAATTATTAGCATTAATAGCATAATTATTAACATTAATAGCATTAATAATAGCATTATTAGCAATATTATTTGCATTAATACCATTATGATTACCATTAATAGCATAATTATTAGCATTAATAGCATAAATATTAGCATTAATAGCATAAGTATTAGCATTAATAGCATAATTATTAGCATTAATAGCATTAATAATAGTATTAATAGCAATATTATTTGCATTAGTACCATTATGATTACCATTAATAGCATAATTATTAGCATTAATAGCATAAATATTAGCATTAATAGCATAATTATTAGCATTAATAGCATAATTATTAGCATTAATAGAATTAATAATAGTATTAATAGCAATATTATTTGCATTAGTACCATTATGATTACCATTAATAGCATAATTATTAGCATTAATAGCATAAATATTAGCATTAATAGCATAATTATTAGCATTAATAGAATTAATAATAGTATTAATAGCAATATTATTTGCATTAGTACCATTATGATTACCATTAATAGAATAATTATTAGCATTAATACCATTAATAATAGTATTAATAGCAATATTATTTGCATTAGTACCATTATGATTACCATTAATAGAATTATTAGCATTAATAGCATAATTATTTGCATTAATACCATTATGATTACCATTAATACCATAATTATTAGCTTTAATAGCATACATATTAGCATTAATAGCATAAATATTAGCATTAATAGCATAAATATTAGCATTAATAGGAATATTATTTGCATTAATAGCATAATTATTAGCATTAATAGCATTAGTAGCAATATTATTTGCATGAATAGCATTATTATTACCATTAATAGCATAATTATTAACATTAATAGCATTAATAATAGCATTATTAGCAATATTATTTGCATTAATACCATTATGATTACCATTAATAGCATAATTATTAGCATTAATAGTATAATTATTAACATTAATAGCATTAGTAATAGCATTAATAGCAATATAATTTGCATGAATAGCATTATTATTAGCATTAATAGCATAATTATTAGCATTAATAGCATAATTATTAACATTAATAGCATTAATAATAGCATTATTAGCAATATTATTTGCATTAATACCATTATGATTACCATTAATAGCATAATTATTACCATTAATAGCATAATTATTACCATTAATAGCATAAATATTAGCATTAATAGCATAAATATTAGCATTAATAGCATAAATAATAGTATTAATAGCAATATTATTTGCATTAGTACCATTATGATTACCATTAATAGAATAATTATTAGCATTAATAGCATAATTATTTGCATTAATACCATTATGATTACCATTAATAGCAATATTATTAGCATTAATACCATTATGATTAGCATTAATAGCAGAATTATTAGCATTAATAGCATAAATATTAGCATTAATAGCATAATTATTAGCATTAATAGCATAATTATTAGCATTAATAGCATTAATAATAGTATTAATAGCAATATTATTTGCATTAGTACCATTATGATTACCATTAATAGCATAATTATTAGCATTAATAGCATAAATATTAGCATTAATAGCATAATTATTAGCATTAATAGCATTAATAATAGTATTAATAGCAATATTATTTGCATTAGTACCATTATGATTACCATTAATAGAATAATTATTAGCATTAATAATAGAATTAATAGCAATATTATTTGCATTAATAGCATTATTATTACCATTAATATCATAAATATGAGCATTAATAGCATAATTATTAGCATTAATAGCAATATTATTTGCATTAATAGCATTATTATTAGCATTAATAGCATAATTATTAGCATTAATAACGTACATATTAGCATTAATAGCATTATTATTAACAGTAATATCATTAGTATTAGCATTTTTTTTAATTATTTTTTTAATATTTTTTTATTTTTTTTTAATTATTTTTTTTATTATTAAATTAATTTATTTTTTTATTATTTTAAAATTAATTTATTTGTTATTTTTTTTTTTATTATTATTTTTATTTAATTATTTATTATTTTTTATTTATTTTTTTATTATTTTTTTATTATTTTTAAATTATTTTTTTTATTATTAAATTTATTTATTTTTTTAAGTGAGAGTGAGACACAGTTCTCATTCAGGTCCGACTTTTTTTTTTCCCATTGACATACATTAGCGGTGTGTCGGCGATTTTATGGCCGGCCACCTGGTTCTATTTGTCGGCCCTAAAATCGCGGACACACCGCTAATGCATGTCTATGGGCAGTCAGCTCGAATTCTGATTGGTCGGCGTCCAATCAGAAATCGGGCTGACTGCCCATAGACATGCATTAGCGGTGTGTCCGCGATTTTAGGGCCGACAAATAGAACCAGGTGGCCGGCCATAAAATCGCCGACACACCGCTAATGTATGTCAATGGGAAAAAGAAAAGTCGGACCTGAATGAGAACTGTGTCTCACTCTCACTTAAAAAAATAAATAAATTTAATAATAAAAAAAATAATTTAAAAATAATAAAAAAATAATAAAAAAATAAATAAAAAATAATAAATAATTAAATAAAAATAATAATAAAAAAAAAAAAAATGCGGATCTGAATGAGAACTGCGTCTCAGTCTGACTTAAAAAAATAAATAAATTTAATAATAAAAAAAATAATTAAAAAATAATTTAAAAATAATAAAAAAATGAGGGGCTCTTCTGATTGGCTGAGGGCAGTATACAGCGACCAATCAGAAGAGGGCCTCAGATCTCATTGAGATAGAATGGCGGATTTTTCGTCCATTCTATCTTAATGAGAAGGAAGAGGACGTCGGAGGTGGAAGTTTGCGAAAAGAAGACAGAAGATCCCCGGGGCCGGACGAAGAGGCGGAGATGGCGGAAAGAAGAGAGAAGACCCCCGGGGCCGGAAGAAGAGGACACCTGGCCGGACGGACGATCAGATGACTTGAAGGCATGTAAGTGATCGACGGGGACGTTAGGTTAGGGAACGGCGGGGGCTTCGGGTGTAGGGCGTTAGGTGTTAGCGCGAGCGGCGGGGGACAGCGGCGGGAGCTTAGGAAGCGGCGGGGCTTAGGGAGTAGGGGATTAGCGGCGGGGCTTAGGGTGTATCGGTGGGTGCTTAGAATGCGGCGGAGCTTAGGGGATAGGGGCGGCGGAGTTAGGGGGTAGGCGGCGGGGCTTAGGGGGTATCGGTGGGGGCTTAGGATGCGGCGGTGGTTAGGGGCGGCTGACTTAGGGGGTAGGGGGTTAGAAGCGGCGGACTTAGGGGGTAGGCGGCGGGGCTTAGGGGGTATTGATGGGGGCTTAGGATGCGGCGGGGCTTAGAGGGTAGGGGCTTAGGTGCGGCGGTTCTTAGGGGGTAGGGGGTTAGGTGCGGCGGTTCTTAGGGGGTAGGGTCTTAGGTGCGGCGACGCTTAGAGGGTAGCGGCTTAGTTGCGGCGGGGCTTAGGGTGTAGGGGCATAGGTGCGGCGTGTCGGGGCTTAGGGTGTAGGGGTGCGGCGCACTTAGGGGGTAGGGGCTTTGGTGCGGCGGGGTGGTTTTGTTTATGGGTGGCTGTGCGGAGATGGGGGGGTCTGTGCAGAGATGGGGGTGGGTGTGCGGAGATGGGGGGGGCTGTGGGGAGATGGGGGGGCTGTGGGGACATGAGGGTGTGTGTGCGGACATGGGGGGGGCTGTGGGGACATGAGGGTGTGTGTGCGGACATGGGGGGGGCTGTGTGTAGATGGGGGTGGGTGTGCGGACATGGGGGTGGGTGAGCGGACATGGGGGTGGGTGAGCGGACATGGGGGTGGGTGAGCGGACATGGGTGTGGGTGAGCGGACATGGGGGTGGGTGAGCGGACATGGGGGTGGCTGTGCGAACATGGGGAGGTCTGTGCGGATATGGGGGGGCGGTTGTGCGGACATGGAAGGGCTGTGCGAAGATGGGGAGGGCTGTGCGGACATGGGGGAGCGAGTTGCGGCTCAGGCAGCGACTCGCTCCATGATCCCCGGGTAGCGATATGCGGCTCAGGCAGCGACTCGCAATGGCCTCGCGGCCATTGCTCGCGCTACCTGAGCGGTAAATGGCGAACGTTGTGGGCGAGCATGTGGGTAGATTTTGGGCCAGTGACTCGCAATGGCCGCTTCGCGGCCATTGCTCGCCCTGGGCCAGCGACCGGCTGTGCGGACATGGTGGGGCGGCTGTGCGGACATGGGGGTGGCTGTGCGAACATGGGGAGGTCTGTGCGGACATGGGGGGGCGGCTGTGCGGACATGGTGGGGCTGTGCGAAGATGGGGAGGGCTATGCGGACATGGGGGAGCGAGTTGCGGCTCAGGCAGCGACTCGCTCCATGGTCCCCGGGTACCGATTTGCGGGGGGACATTGGCGGGGGGGGGCTGTGCGGACATAATTGGGGCTGGGGAGCGGCGGTGGTGGTGGTGTGTGGGCTGGAGAGCGGCGGTGGCGGCGGTGGTGGTGTGTGGGCTGGGGAGCAGCGGCGGTGGTGGTGGTGGTGTGTGGGCTGGGGATCGGCGGCGGTGGTGGTGGTGTGTGGGCTGGGGATCGGCGGTGGTGGTGGTGGTGTGTGGGCTGGGGAGCAGCGGCGGTGGTGGTGGTGTGTGGGCTGGGGATCGGCGGCGGTGGTGGTGGTGGTGTGTGGGCTGGGGAGCAGCGGCGGTGGTGGTGGTGTGTGGGCTGGGGATCGGCGGCGGTGGTGGTGGTGTGTGGGCTGGGGATCGGCGGCGGTGGTGGTGGTGTGTGGGCTGGGGAGCAGCGGCGGTGGTGGTGGTGTGTGGGCTGGGGATCGGCGGTGGTGGTGGTGTGTGGGCTGGGGAGCGGTAGAAAAGGTAAAAGAAAAGAAAGTAAAGAAAGGTTTTAATCTCAGAAAGGATATCTTAGCTGTAGGGTAGTAGCGGTCGTCTTGAAGCTTGCTTCGGTAACTCCAGGAGCGAGTCTTCTTGCGGCCTCGGAATCCGGCACTCCGTCTTCGAGGTAGCGAGTAGCAGAAATGAAGAGTGATTTCAAATTTCGCGCCTTATAAACTGGGCTGTGAAATTTGAAACCACAAAATGGCGGGGGGGGCGTAAAGTAAGTGCTGATTGGGCTTTGAATGGAAACTATTTTCAAAGAGTCTCCATTCAGGTCCGCTAAAAGGTGTAATTGACTTACAAAGGGGATAATTTTGGACGCTGATTGGTGTTTTTTTTCCCATAGAGAAACATGGGCATGTTTGTCTATGGGAAGATGCGACTAATTAGCGTCCAGGATTATCCGCTATGTAAGTGAATGAGGCGTTTGAGCGGACCTGAATGGAGAGTGTCTTTACAAACAGTGTCTATTCCGGTCCGGAATTGACTTACATAGGGTATAAATTTGTTTTGTTTTCTTTAGTATATTTAATTAATTATTTATTTATTTTTTTTTATTATTATTATTTTTTTTTAATATTTAAATTTTTTTTTTTTTTTATTATTATTTTTTAATTAATTTTAAATTATTTATTTTATTATTAAATTTATTTATTTTTTTAAGTTAGACTGAGATGCAGTTCTCATTCAGGTCCGCATTTTTTTTTTAAATTTAATTATTTATTATTTTTTATTTATTTTTTTATTATTTTTTAATTATTTTTAAAATTATTTTTTTTATTATTAAATTTATTTATTTTTTTAAGTCAGACTGAGACGCAGTTCTCATTCAGGTCCGCATTTTTTTTTTTTTTATTATTATTTTTATTTAATTATTTATTATTTTTTATTTATTTTTTAATTATTTTTAAATTATTTTTTTTATTATTAAATTTATTTATTTTTTTAAGTGAGAGTGAGACACAGTTCTCATTCAGGTCCGCCTTTTTTTTTCCCCATTGACATACATTAGCGGTGTGTCGGCGATTTTATGGCCGGCCACCTGGTTCTATTTGTCGGCCCTAAAATCGCGGACACACCGCTAATGCATGTCTATGGGCAGTCAGCTCGAATTCTGATTGGTCGGCGTCCAATCAGAAATCGGGCTGACTGCCCATAGACATGCATTAGCGGTGTGTCCGCGATTTTAGGGCCGACAAATAGAACCAGGTGGGCGGCCATAAAATCGCCGACACACCGCTAATGTATGTCAATGGGGAAAAAAAAAGGCGGACCTGAATGAGAACTGTGTCTCACTCTCACTTAAAAAAATAAATAAATTTAATAATAAAAAAAATAATTTAAAAATAATTAAAAAATAATAAAAAATAAATAAAAAATAATAAATAATTAAATAAAAATAATAATAAAAAAAAAAATGCGGACCTGAATGAGAACTGCGTCTCAGTCTGACTTAAAAAAATAAATAAATTTAATAATAAAAAAAATAATTTAAAAATAATTAAAAAATAATAAAAAAATAAATAAAAAATAATAAATAATTAAATAAAAATAATAATAAAAAAAAAAAAAATGCGGACCTGAATGAGAACTGCGTCTCAGTCTGACTTAAAAAAATAAATAAATTTAATAATATAAAAAATAATTTAAAAATAATTAAAAAATAATAAAAAAATAAATAAAAAATAATAAATAATTAAATAAAAATAATAATTAAAAAAATAAAATGCGGACCTGAATGAGAACTGCGTCTCAGTCTGACTTAAAAAAATAAATAAATTTAATAATAAAAAAAATAATTAAAAAATAATAAAAAAATGAGGGGCTCTTCTGATTGGCTGAGGGCAGTATACAGCGACCAATCAGAAGAGGGCCTCAGATCTCATTGAGATAGAATGGCGGATTTTTCGTCCATTCTATCTTAATGAGAAGGAAAAGGACGTCGGAGGTGGAAGTTTGCGAAAAGAAGACAGAAGATCCCCGGGGCTGGACGAAGAGGCGGAGATGGCGGAAAGAAGAGAGAAGACCTCCGGGGCCGGCGGAAGAGGACGCCTGGCCGGACGGACGATCAGATGACTTGTAGGCATGTAAGTGATCGACGGGGACGTTAGGTTAGGGAACGGCGGGGGCTTCGGGTGTAGGGCGTTAGGTGTTAGCGCGAGCGGCGGGGGACAGCGGCGGGAGCTTAGGAAGCGGCGGGGCTTAGGGAGTAGGGGATGGGCGGCGGGGCTTAGGGTGTATCGGTGGGTGCTTAGAATGCGGCGGAGCTTAGGGGATAGGCGCGGCGGAGTTAGGGGGTAGGCGGCGGGGCTTAGGGGGTATCGGTGGGGGCTTAGGATGCGGCGGGGCTTAGAGGGTAGGGGCTTAGGTGCGGCGGGTTCTTAGAGGGTAGGGGCTTAGGTGCGGCGGTTCTTAGGGGGTAGGGGGTTAGGTGCGGCGGGTCTTATAGGGTAGGGTCTTAGGTGCGGTGACGCTTAGAGGGTAGTGGCTTAGTTGCGGCGGGGCTTAGGGTATAGGGGCATAGGTGCGGCGTGTCGGGGCTTAGGGTGTAGGGGTGCGGCGCACTTAGGGGGTAGGGGCTTTGGTGCGGCGGGGTGGTTTTGTTGCGGGGTGGCTGTGCGGACATGGGGGGGTCTGTGCAGAGATGGGGGTGGGTGTGCGGAGATGGGGGGGGGCTGTGGGGAGATGGGGGGGGCTGTGGGGACATGAGGGTGTGTGTGCGGACATGGGGGGGGGCTGTGGGGACATGAGGGTGTGTGTGCGGACATGGGGGGGGCTGTGTGTAGATGGGGGGCTGTGCGGACATGGGGGTGGGTGTGCGGACATGGGGGTGGGTGTGCGGACATGGGGGTGGGTGAGCGGACATGGGGGTGGGTGAGCGGACATGGGGGTGGCTGTGCGAACATGGGGAGGTCTGTGCGGACATGGGGGGGCGGCTGTGCGGACATGGGGGGGCGGCTGTGCGGACATGGGGGGGCTGTGCGAAGATGGGGAGGGCTGTGCGGACATGGGGGAGCGAGTTGCGGCTCAGGCAGCGACTCGCTCCATGATCCCCGGGTAGCGATTTGCGGCTCAGGCAGCGACTCGCAATGGCCTCGCGGCCATTGCTCGCGCTACCTGAGCGGTAAATGGCGAACGTTGTGGGCGAGCCTGTGGGTAGAATTTGGGCCAGCGACTCGCAATGGCCGCTTCGCGGCCATTGCTCGCCCTGGGCCAGCGACTCGCAATGGCCTCGCGGCCATTGCTCGCGCAGCATTGGGCGCTTCGCGCCCAATGTTAAATTCGTATCCGCATGACGACATCGGAAGTAGCGCGCGGAGGGGCGCTTTTCCGATTCGCGATTATATAATAGATAATACATCAACAACGATTATTCTTGCATGTTCTAGTTTCCTTCCTCCTTGTTTTTTCCTCTTTGATAAATATTTTAGGCTGGGGACCTGAATTTTGAAAAGAAGAGAAAATCAATGTTTGCAACATTTACCTCATGTATATTTGTAACTTACGGTACATATGATTATTTTTTATTATTGTCACTATCCAATCCACTAACACAAGACACATAAAATCATATTCCTTTGATACATGCCCATGCTTATCACGCACTCACATAGAGTATACATTTTTTGTAGCATATTAATATAAGTTCAGATATTCAATATTTATAGAATCCAATAGTTTCTGAATGGAACCAATAGTATTACTATTGTTAGTTCAATTCTGCCCTCACAAAACTAACATGAGTAGTTCTGAATGGGACTAATGAAAAATCCCCTGAGCGCTTAGCGGGGGACGCCATGGCAACACAGGCCTTGGTGACAAAGGGTAGATTAGGGCTGATAGGTAAATAGGGGTGACCAATGAGGTGGTCATTAATAATGCTCCTATCAGGAGCCTAGTAACCTCGGCAGATTATCCCTGCTCCTGGATATCTGCCGCAGGTGACCTGGTAACAACTTGTCATTGGCTGAGTAAAGTGCGGGAATAGCACTGTATATAAACAATTCCCAGTCCTGTCAGGTCACTTTGTGACACAGAAAGGAACAGAAAGGTCCACATTGTATGATGATGATGTTTTAAGTTTTTATTTGTAGTAAAAGTGTTAATAAAGTTTGGGTTTTGGGATTGGGAGGTTTGTAATCATTAATATGTGGCTATATTTTTTCTTTAATCTGTTATTTAATCTGTGTTATTTGAGGGGTAAAAATCGCCCATTAAGAATGGGCGGATTTTTGGTTTTTCCTGGTGAAGTTTTGTAAGAACGGTAATTCTTTGAGGATTATATTTATGGTTATTTATTAAAGAGAGTTATTAAAAGAGATTTTTGATGGAATGAAATTTAAAACCTGAATAAAGCCTCTCGGCCACAAATTTTTATTTCCACAAAGGTAAGCGCCCTTTCACATCAGCGGTAATTTGAAATCGCGGCAGATGCGGTGAAAAAACCGCATCTGCCGCGATTGCCGCATAGCCGCCGCATAACCTCTGCACTTGCGGCGCGGTTGCGGTAATCGCCATAGTAAGTATAGGGGGACTTGCGGCAAGTGCGGTTTTGCACTTGCAGCAGGTGCGGCTGCGAAAAAAAATCGCAGCTGACCGCGGTTTTTTTCGCGGCCGCACCTGCCGCAAGTGCAAAACCGCACTTGCCGCACCTGCCACAGTCCCCCTATACTTTCTATGGGGATTACCGCAACTGCGCCGCAAGTGCAGCGGTTATGCGGCAATCGCGGCAGATGCGTTTTTTTCACCGCATCTGCCGCGATTTCAAATAAACTCAGATGTGAAAGGGCCCTTAGATTTTGAATGTTTTACTTCACAGACTAAATATAGATTTTGAATGTTTTACTTCACAGACTAAATATACGTCACTCCCCTTCCTACTACGTCATTATGACGTGTTTAATTTGTTATTTTTCAAATGTATATAAGGTGATTTGTTGTACTTGCTCTTGATATTGCTAATCCCTGACGAAGGAGCATAGCAGGCTCTGAAACACGTTGGAGAAGGAATAAAGAGCACCGTTGTACCATTCCTTGGTTTGACCCTCTCATTTGAGCAGCGTTGATCCCCATACACTTCATCCTTTTTGGATCTCTGTTGGATACTGTTTACACGTAGAGTGTGGATTCTGCATCAGCTTTAAACACGCAAACACCTGGTTGTGGAGCACACAACCTTACCAGGTGAGCACAAAATATTATAGCAATAGCCCAGCTATCATTGAGATAAGACCCTATTGCACTTTGTTGTCTCTCACTATCTAGATGACAATTAATTTAACTGTTTAAATATAGTGCCCATTATAAGGAAGAGGGTCTTTTGTAGTATTGCCCTAGGTAGGGCAGCCAAAAATTGTGTGGCACTCTGATGCCCCTGGATAGAAGCGTGCATGAGGGCCTCTTTAAATAATGTGCCCATTATAAGGAAGAGGGTCTTTTGTAGTATTCAGAGGGGAATTTTTTGACTAATTCTGCGACTATGGCCTTCTGGTACTGCAGCATTTTTGTAGACCTCTCCGCCTCGGGAATTAGAGAAATAAAGTTCTCTTTGTAGCGTGGGTCTAAAAGTGTCACCAACCAGTAATGAGTGTCCGCCAAGATGTTGATAACGCGAGGGTCACGAAACAGGCAGCATAATATAAAGTCAGCCATGTGCGCCACACTATTAACAGGCAAGACTTCAGGGTCCTCACCAACAATATGACTGTCCATGCTGGCCTCATCATCCTCCTCCTCCTCTCCCCTGTCCACTGGCCATACACGCTGAACCAACGGTCTGACGGTTGTGCATGTATTACCGTCAATTCCGCATGAAAGTAGCTCTATTTCTTCATCCTCCTCCTCCTTGTCATAGTCCTCCAAAGCACATTGGGATGAGATGAGGCTGGGCTGTGTGTAATCACCCAGTACGGTTTCTTGCTCCAACTCATCGTGCTCTGCCTGCAGTGCATCGTCTTTGATTTTGAGCCGAGAGCGTTTTAGAAGACAGAGAAGCGTGAAGGTGACGCTAATGATGGCGTCATCGACGCTCACCATCTTGGTGGAGTCCTCAAAGTTTTGGAAGACGGTACATATGTTGGACATCCATGTCCACTCCTGAGGTCTTATGTGTGGAGTTTGAACCGTTATACCGACGGCCTAGTTGATGCTGGTACTCAACAACTGCCCTCTTCTGCTCACAAATCCTGACCAACATGTGCAGTGTGGAATTCCAACACGTGGGGACATCACACACCAGTCTGTGAGCCGGAAGCTGCAAATGCCGCTGAAAGCAGGCAAGGGCAGCAGAAGCAGTAGGTAACTTTCTAAAATGGGCACACAGGCGGCATACTTTGACGAGCAGATCCGACAGCTCCTGGTAGGATTTAATAAACCACTGAACCACGAGGTTGAGCACATGGGCCACGCATGGAACATGTGTCAGCTGGCCTCGCCTCAGAGCCGCTACAAGGTTCCGGCCATTGTCACACACGACCATGCCTGGCTGTAGGTTCAGCGATGTGAGCCAGTGATCTGCCTGCTGTTTCAGATCTGTCCACAACTCTTCAACTTTGTGGGGTTTGTCACCTATGCATATTAGCTTCAGCACAGCCTGTTGCCGCTTAGCCAAGGCAGTGCTGCAGTGCTTCCAGCTTGGGACTGGTGTGGAGGGTGAAGTGGAGGAGGAGGAAGAGAAGGAGGCTGAGGAGCATGACGTTCCGGAGCTGTACACTGTGGGTGAAATCCTTGGTGTCGGAAGGACGTGTTCCGTCCCAAGCTCAGACTGGGACCCGGCTTCCAGAATATTAACCCAGTGTGCCATCAGCGAGATGTACCGGCCCTGCCAGCAAGCACTTCTCCACGTGTCCGTGGTTAGGTGGAGTTTGCCTGAAACTGCGTTGTTAAGGGCAAGTCTGATGTTTTGTGACACATGCTTATGTAATGCGGGGATGACACACCGGGAAAAATAGTGGCGGCTGGGGACCGAGTAACGTGGGACAGCCGCCGCCATCAGGTTGCGGAATGCTTCCGTCTCCACTAGCCTAAAAGGCAATATTTCCAGCGCAAGCAGTCGCGAAATGTGTGCATTTAGAACTGTGGATTGTGGAGCGTTGGCAGCGTATTTGCACCTGCGTTTCAAAGATTGGTGTATGGATAACTGAATGCTGCCCTCGGACAAGGATGTGGTTGATGATGGTGCTATTTCTGCTTGTGCAACTACAGTTAAAGGACAGGAGGCATCTTCGCATGCAGTATGGACAGGTGATTGTCTTGCATGCACAACAGTGGAAGACGCAGTGGTGTCACCCGCAAACACTGCTCCTGGACTCTGCTGTACATCCCACAAAGTCGGGTGCTTTGCTGACATGTGCCTGATCATGCTGGTGGTGGTCAGGATGCTAGTTTTGCTACCCCTGCTGATGCTGGCATGGCAGGTATTGCAATGGCCTTCTTGGAATTATCTGCCGACACCTTAAAAGACAGCCAGACTCGGGAAGACCTAACAGTTGTACTGGCAACTTCACTCATGTTGTTGTTCCGGGGAACGGTTGCCTGCCTTCTGCCTGCGGACACCACCTTGCTTCTTCCGGCCTGTTGTGATGCTACGCCTAACTCCCCCTGTGCACTGCTGTCCTCGCTCTGCATGTCCTCCTGCCAGGTTGGGTCAGTTACTGGATCATCCACCATATCGTCTTCCACTTCCGCACCCTGGTCCTCCTCCTGACTTTCTGGCAATTGTGTCTCATCATCGTCCACCTCTTGTTGAGACTCGTTCCCACCGTTCCCTTCGTGAGAACGTGGCTGCTCAAATATTTGGGCATCGGTACATATGATCTCCTCATGACCCACTTTAAGTGGAGCTGGTGAGAGGCCAGAATCTACGAATGGATAAGTGAACAGCTCTTCAGAGTGTCCAAGCTTGCATACGGCCTCGGCCTCTGCCTGCACCACTATCACGTCCTGTTCCTTGTCCCTTGCCACCGGCCTTGCGCATTTTCAATGTTGTGCTGCCTGTATACAGCTAAATGAAGGCGTCCAAAAGATGTTTTTTAGCTGCGCACTGAGATGACAGATTGCAGTGGTTTAATCCCAGCAGCTGGAACGGTCAGACACAAATGCTGACGCGTATGCCGTGTTTTGGCGTATGCTACTTGGAGCTACAAGCCACTCCTGCCGCACTAAGATGCTAAATGAATGCAGACAAGAGTTGGTTTTTAGCTGGACACTGAGATTAGAGATTAAAGCCCTGCAGGTGGACTGGTCAGACACAAACGCTGACGAGAATGCAGAGTGTTTTGGCGTATTCTAATTTTCGCTACAACCTACTCCTGCTGCACTAAAATGCTAGATTAATGCAGACAAGAGTTGGTTTTTAGCTGGACACTGAGATTAGAGATTAAAGCCCTGCAGGTGGACTGGTCAGACACAAATTCTGACGAGAATACAGAGTGTTTTGGCATATCCTAATTTACGCTACAACCTACTCCTGCCTATAGAGAGCTAAATTAATCCCTAAAAGCACTGTTTTGGGATGGATGAGATTTACAGCATGTACACCAGCCCCAGATGTGATGCAGGCTGGTATACTGGCACAACGAAGTTTGCTATATACCCTGCCTCCCTCCCTGCCTGTATACAGCTCTATTAGTCCTCAGAAGGACTGTTGTGGTAATTAGATTGTCAGCCCTGCGCATACACTAGCTGAAAGGCCACAAGTCTGTCCCTCAATCCGCAGCACCTCTCCCTACACTGACTGTCTGTGGAGCAGAGTGACGAGCACAGCGCGGTCAGGTTTTATAAAGACCTGATGACGCTGTGCGGCCAGCCAATCACTGTAATGCCACAGCCAACATGGCTGTGGCATTACAGTGTCTGTCAGCCAATCCCTGCATGTGGGCTGGCTCTGTAAAGAGCGCCAACATGCAGGGAGGTGGACCCCAAGCATAGCAAGAGTATCGCGAGATTACTCGGTACTCGCCGAGTACCCCGATATTCGTGCAAGTACCGAGTAGTGATAAGCATACTCGCTCATCCTTAATTATGAATCTTTCCTGAGAGAGGGGGGAAAAACACCCGATCTTGTTTTTGTGATCTGTTATAAGGAAAGCAAATAGAAAGAAAAGGGGACTTGTATTGAACGTTTGACACTAGGCGTTTTTGCAAAAGCACCCAAAAACACGGTATTAGGCGTTTTTAGGGGCGTTTGCAAAAACGCATGGGTTTTTTAACATGGGAGTCTATGGGAAGCGCATGCGTTAATGCAGGGTACATATATGTACCAGGCATTAACGCATGCGTTAATGCTAGTGTTAAGAAGGGAAAAAATGCCATAAAAATGGCAATGGAAATAAACTGCTTCCTTTAACGCATCCTTGCAAAAGATGCACCCTCCCAAATGTGACCCTAGCCTAACAGAACACTAAGCACTAAGTACACACATCAGCAAGCTAAGTTATGACAGTCGATGGTCTGACCATTGTCCACCAGATCATTCACCATGTAT
The DNA here is from genome assembly GCA_033576535.1 of Allobates femoralis. Taxonomy (NCBI): domain Eukaryota; kingdom Metazoa; phylum Chordata; class Amphibia; order Anura; family Aromobatidae; genus Allobates; species Allobates femoralis. The sequence goes on along the minus strand of JARQOC010000001.1, from coordinate 508,173,527 downwards.
CTATAGTGAAACTGTGACAAATTCATTAGAAAGAACAGAATAACAACGTATTTAAAGTGTCTGTCCAAGAAAGATTTTGCAGTACTGAAGTTCTAGGATTTTGACATGAATCCTGGAAAATCCCTTTAATGACTGAAGGAAAAGTACTGTTGAGAGCAGAGTGCACATGATCTAGGCTAAATGAGTTGGGTTCTGTGAAACAAGCCATTTGGGGGCACCAAGAAAATTCAGATAAACCATTCAAACAAGGATTTGTGGATCATGTACAAGTTTTTTAGAGATATAAGATTTCATGCTAGGAAGAAATGAGAAAAAAGGATAAAGATCAAAAGTATTTTGTTTGGCAATGTGAGAGAGCATATTTATAAAATAATGGTGAACAGCGTCTGTCCGAAGCCTCGATAACCACCAATGATAATATGGCAAGAAAACATGCTCCAGCTACTGATTGGCTTCTGCAGTCTCATTCTCTAAGCACTAGCTCCTCCCCCTGGGCTAATCACAAATGTCACTTGCCGTGCAGTTGGTTGCAAACTATCCTACCACCACCCTATTCTATATCCTACTTCCTATGTTATACCCTTATATAACTCCCAGCACTGATACATCTATACATTTCATTACACCTAATGGATTATTAGTAATAACATCGCTAATAACAACCAGTGTGTAGCTCTCAGCATTGAGGCTGCTGAGGTAAAGTGAAAGCTAAGCTTTGATTGGCTGCCATGGACAGCTAGCCCCCTATCAAGCATAACCAATTTATAATATAAATTCTGTCTAAAATCGAGATGGTTGATGCGTGCACAGTGCTTAGTTCACTTTGTAATGGAATTCAATAAAATGGTGCCAGAGTCAGCACATGTGCATACCACGAGCTCTGGCACCATTTTATTGAAGACACTGTCTCTGCGAATATCACCAGTCACAAGTTTGTTTCAGATGTATTCGTAGAGACAGTGTCTTCAACAAAATTGCGCTGGACTTGTGTCCAAGTGTATACCATGAGCTCTGACACCATTTTAATGAAAACACTTTCTCTGCGAATATCACCAGTTTGCTTCAGACGACGGGCCGCAGAGACAGTGCCTTCGACTCTAGGTATAATGGCAGCAACCATGACACAAAATTTAAATAAAGGGGAGGAATACATAAAAAAAGACCTGACCCTCAAAGTCCTGCACCAACACTGCAATTTTAAGAACACAAAGTTTACACCAAAAATGTGGTTTACATAGAATTTTTTTCCACAAGAAATACATTTCATTTTCAGAATGCTGGGTCTCTTAAGGTACCGTCACACGCGGCAATATTGCAGGCAATTTCACTGGCAATTTGCAGGTTGCAGTGAAATGATGGACACATTGCTCCATTTTGTGGCCGTGTACAAATGTAATGATGTGTCCATGATTTCACTGCAACCAGCAAATTGCCTGTGAAATTGCCTGCAATATTGCCGCGTGTGACGGTACCTTTAAAGAGAGGTGAGGAGGAAAATCAACAGGGCAACAATATAAGAGTAGCATGCTGAGAAAAGGTGGAAAATGTATTTTACATTTATGCAATCAAATTGCGGATGTGCATACAAGCATATAGCATCAAGTTGCAGGATACACTGGTCCAAAGGGTCCAACCGTGGGTTTGCTGTTCAGTGACCTTTGCTGTATAGGTATCTATCCTCCAGCAGACCCTCACAGACTGAGACTGATAATTGAGGAAGAAAAGGTAGCGCTCCGGATAAAGAATACAATAGATTTAAAGCATAACCACTGTTTAACTTTTTAATTAATAATAATGTAGAGCAAGTTATTTTAATAAACTTTCAAATAAACTTCATAAGAGAAATCTGGAAGAAAACCATTCATAAACCCTATAGAAGATGCCCCCACTAGGGTACTTATAAACCTCACATATAAAAGTAGGTAGGTGGGGCCTACACAGCGTGACTGGGTACAGATCAGTGTATAGTCAGTTTACCTTAGACAAAGGACTCTAGGCTGTCAGCACGCAGCTGATCTCTCTCCATTCACATCGGCTGCTCCCTGCTAAGGGCCACTTTACACACACCAACTTATCTGTCCAACTTCTGACCAACTTGCTGGCTGCAGAGAAATCATGGACACATTGCTCCATTTGTACACAGCCACAAAATGGAGCAATGTGTCCATGATTTCACTGCAACCAGCAAGTTGGTCAGAAGTTGGACAGATAAGTTGGTGTGTGTAAAGTGGCCATAACAGCTGATGGCCTCCACACAACTCCATCCTCACCTATAACAGGGAACAGAGCATATGAATGCAGGAGATAAGATTCAGCTTTTAAAAATTTAATATGAATTGGTAAAGATTAAAATTGCATACAACACGTTTCAGCTATTAATAAAAATTAGTCTTTATTGGGTATTCAGCAATTAGATGTATTCCCATACCAAATAGACCCAGGCAGAGTATGGCTATGGACCATAAATGCTGCAGGAAAACCTCACCTTAAGAAAACCATAATTGATAGTGAAAGATACTTCAATCCATGTATGTATAAAAATCTATGTACGTATAAAACTTTACTGCTCTTTTTTTTAAGAAAAGTATTTTTTTTAAAGTATTTTTTTAAAGAAAATAAATATTCCTCCTAGTCAATTCCTTCATATCTGAAAAAAATGCTCCAATCCTGAGGCCTATATGAAGTAATCTGTGATCCTTAAAAAAAGATTCAAAAAGAAAAAAATATCCCCAGAGAACATTGGATGCCGCATACTTTAGGAACTTGGGAAAAACTAGGATGAATGTCTTGAAAGGAAGGAGATACTGGGTGAAGAATCTGAGAAATAGGTGAATATAAATAAAAATGTAAATAATAGAACTAATAGAAATCAATGTGGAAAATAATAAGAAAATCAGGAAAAACAGAAAAAATAGGAATGAAAATCTGTTTAAATTTTACATCATTACCAGTTTTAATAAGGGCAATAAAGACATCTGCAGTGTCCTGTGGAAATAACAGTACATACTAAAAAATAAGCTCAAATTTATTTTAGACATAGTTATTAAGGGCTATCCGGTACTTTGGGTTTTTTGCTTCTTGGTGAACACTCACTGTCAAGGAGATGCTAAATACCTGACTGCTCTACCCTGTGACTATCTGTTCTGGCTTAGTGTGGGGACAGATTGCTCCTACCAGCGATTCTTCTACTTTTCATGATGTTATGTTGACAGAGAAGCCCCTTTTTTTCCATTATACTCTGTTAATGGGGCATCCCTGTCAACATCATGCTGATTGATAGTGTGTTACGTCTCTATGATTTGATGGGAATGGCTCAAACCTTTTTGTTTAGTAAAATCAGAGGAGGCATGTACAGACAAAGTAAGTCATTAGAACATTCAAAAGGTAGAGTGCTTATCATATGTGGTCAAGCCATGGGGACACAAACCCGACTTATACTATGATAAAGAGTAAATATAAATGAATACCATACACCTTATCAGTGGTTGAAATTGGCCGTAAGGCATTTACTAAAGGCTTACAAAATTATAACATAAAACTTAACAAAACAAAAAGATGGGAAAAGCTCCATCGTAAAAACTTATAAATAAAAATTCCAACGAAAAAATTGCTGAGCCCGCTTACTTTTGGGATAATAAATTCCCCAAATGGGCTTAACCGAGACACGTTAAGCCCCCCCAAACCAAACAACCAGTTTTCAACCACTCCCTGCAAGTTCAAATTCAACAAATCAGCCCCCACTTCACTTAAATGGATGCCATCACTTCAATAAAAGCCAGGTAAAAAACCTTCTAGCTCCCTGTGACGAAAAGAACTCCCATATATGGAAGGTAAGAATTTTTCCATGGCTTTATTAATACGTTTCCTCATATTGTCTAAATATTTTATGCTAGGGTCACGCCAAATTAGGCGAGGGACGATTTCTGAAAATACAACATCCATATCAGTAAAATGATCCCTTAATACTCGGAAGTCCTGTTTCATTCTCCAGATCAAATCTAAAGTCTTATCTTTCCCAATATTGTTACCAGCTACATGTATAATAACTAAGTCAGGAGGGCACAAATTAGCACATAATTGGAAAAACATTGGTTTAATATCATCAATAGACATCCCTCTACTCCCAAACCAGGTAATGAATAACTGCTCATATCTAAATGTAAGGTTGCAAGAATAGCTTCTCCTTTCTGCTCTTCTCTTCGCCCAAAAGATGAGGGAATCGCCTATAATCCAGACAGATTTCTGACCTGGAAGAACATAGACTGAAAGTTAGACTACAGCATTGGGTCTAATATAAATCTTCATTCTACTTGATGACCATCTCCCAATCTTTTTGATTCTTTTGTCAGACAAACCAGCGGAAGACACCAAGGTAGCCGCACCAACCCTGAATGAATGCGCGGAAATTCTAGCATCCGCTAAGCCTAGAGAATTAAGGCATTTTTTTAAAACTGAATTAAATTGAAATATGGTCAAAGGCGACCTATCCATATGTAGGAAAAGGCTAAATCCACCTGGTGGTCTGGTATTCACCCAGGCCCGTAGGTTAAGGATAGGACAAATGCTACTATCATTAATTGAGTTGAGGTGGATAGATACACCCTTTCCAAATTGATCGGTTTTTGACCTTCTAAGGAAGACATCACAAGAGTCGTTATTGAGTGTAAGGTTGGAAAATGCTAGGCCGGATGGAAAAACCTTGTTTTTGCTGACAATTTCGCTTACTCTAAATGCTCCGAAAAAAGTAAGGCTGAAACAGGCTCTGAACAAGGTGATCTCAAAGTCATTAAAACAAATGGATGGTAAAACGTTCAACATTTTTGTCAAGAGCTCTGCGGATATAGCTCTCCTAGCATCTGGACGGAAATGTTGTTTCTTCAATCCTTTTAATGCTTGCTGAATAGGGAAAAAACTAAAAATTGAAGGGTTACCGAATAATTTCAAAACAAAAGAGACGCCTGAAAGAATTCTATGAACATTGGCAAAACTAAATTACTTGGAGATAAATCCATTGATGAATTGTAAAATGCTATTCATCTCCGCTTTACGGTGATCTACACCCAGAGCGAAGCAGTGAAGACACCACTTCTCCCAGGCAGCCGCATATGAGTCCCAAGTAGAACTGGCTAGTGAGTTCTTAATCAGATCAGCTATGTCTGTCGTAAAAATTCCCAAAGGTGAAAAGGGATGAAGGGATTGTCTTGCACTTTCCCCGGATCTGCTACTGCTATTCCCTCTGAATTCTGGGAAGAAAGAAATAGATCAGTATTAGTATCCAATAATGGACATAATTTCCCCTTCAGCCAAATGTTATGAGAAAGGCAAATGAAAACAATTTGTCGTAACAAAGAATTAATAAGCCCATTCTTTGATGATAGGCAGTTTAACGCCATAACTGCACCGGCATCTGTCGACTGTAACATAATACGCCGGTTCCGAAAACGGTTGACCCAAACTGTCAACCCGGCTAAAACAGGAAAAATCTTACAAGCCGATAGGCTGAAACCAGGGGTGGAACTGTTCCACCAAGAAGGCCATTCTTGTAAAATTAAATTCCAACAAAAAGAAATCCGGAGGTAAAAACCATCCGTCTTGTCAAAAAAGAAAACAATGACTGAGAGGAAACAAAGACATCCTGGATGCAACATTTTCCATTGAATTGGTCCAAAAAATTTAGACCAGACCAAAAGATCCTCTTTCATTGCTTTAGACACTCTAATATGATCATTAGGAGAATGAATTCCCTTGGTTGCGTCATATAATCTCCTGCAAAATGCCCTTCGCATGGGTAAAATTCTTAAAGCAAAATTTAAGCTCCCGAGTAAGGATTGTAACACTTCCAGTGTCACCTTATCCTTCCTTAAAATCTCGGAAATCTTAACCCTGATACTATTTTCTTTTCCACTGGGAGGCGCAAAATCATGTTTGCTGAATCAATACTAATGCCCAGAAAATCCAAAGATCTGCATGGCATGACTGTCTTGTCGGCTGCTAGAGGAATCCCAAAAGATTCCATCAATTGACAAAAACCAGAGATCAAGGAAAAACAAACGTCACTATCATGGGGGCCAATGAAAAGGAAGTCGTCTAAATAGTGCAAAACATGGCGGTGCGGAAAACTAAATGCAGTAACATATTCCAAAAAGGAAGAAAAAGCTTCAAAATAAAAACAAGAAAAAGAGGGAGGCACCTATCAAAAAAGAAACAACCCTCAAACTGGAAGCCTAAAGAATTGAAACCTTCAGGGTGAACTGGGAGGAATCTAAAAGCAGACTTAATGTCCATTTTAGCTAACAATGCTCCTTTACCAAAACGTTGTAGCTGACAAACTGCATCGTCAAAAGACGTGTAAGACACATTAGGTAGGATATTTGCCACGTCATCATTTAGAGACGAGCCAAAAGGGAACGATAGATGATGTATCACTCTAAATGTTCCTAATTCCTTCTTTGGAACGATCCCTAAGGGGGAAATACGAAAATCCTTGAACTGGACCTGAGATGCGCCCCAGTGATAATTCTTTTGTAATATATTCCCTTACAGAATCAAAATGAAGGTTAATGGATGTTAGGTTTTTATGAGGAATGCAACCGGGGCCTTGAAATGAAGGAACCCAAAAACCGAATTTAAAACCATTATTGATGAGAAGCGCTTTCTCCCAATCTGGGTACAGATCGAGATAAGGCTTGAGGGCGGTTAACCTCACCGGAGTTCTGCCCTTTTGACCCTGAATCCCTAACTGCTCCAGCTCCTGCAGCAGAATTCTGCTTTTTGAAGCACTTGACGGCAGTGTGAGCTCCGCCACAAAAGGAACATTCGTGATGAAAACGGCAAGTCTGAGGCCACTTACACCCTGCGTCATTGAAGGCGAAACAGACGCCCTTTTTGACCACGGATGATCCGGAAGGTTTAACTGATGTCATTCTCTGCGGGAGCATCAGGCTCACCCACAAACCTACATCCTTAGCACCCCAATGAACTGATGAATGCACAGATAATTTCTGGCGGAAGGCCTCGTCATATTGCAGCCAAGCAATTCCACCAAAATTTCTATAAGCCTCCAGCACAATATCTAGGTGCTGGAAAAGGCTGGAGCAGAGCTGCGGCTCCTTTTCCCCTAGGACTGCTGAATAGATTGAAAAAGCCTGCAGCCAATTCTGGAACGACCGGTATGGACGCTTATTCTCATTAACTGTGTCATGTCTATCCTCTCTCTTTTCCTGTACAAAGCTAGAAGTAGATTTGTTGGATGGCAGCAAGGAAAACAAATCAATGTACTCATGCTGCCAAATTTTTTTTTTCACTACGCTGTTAAGATGAAAGCCTAAAGGGGACATACTACATGTTAGAGCTTCCTTCAGAAAACAATCCGCAACCCCAGAGGGTTTAGGTGCAGAGTCACTCACAGCTCTTGAACGTTGATTATCTTTACCCAAGGCTAATGCCGACAAAACCGCTTGATTAATCCATGTTTGAATAGAAGCACGATCCACAACAGAGGGGGCAGAAACATCCCCAAACTCTAGGATAGATGGTGCCGATCGACCCCTATGTTCATTAACCATAGTAGGTCTCTGGCTAGCCACTGATACTGATCTGAATGAATGCTCTGACTCCTCATCTGAGGAAGAGGGTGCATTAGCCCACACCTGCGATGCGATTGTCGAATCAACAGCCATGGCAATCACCGCTGAGCCCTCACAAGCCATTCGTGCAGCATCAGCATTCAAGTGCAATGGTACATCATTAACTGCATACACAGCATTCATACTGCGTTGCTCCATAATCATCTCCTCCAACCCTGCCTGCCCAGTGATCTTACCAGATCCCCTAGACTGCTGTCCTCTGTTTGCTGGAACCTCTCTTCTTGTTTCCTGATTCTTCTTCATCATTTTTTGGCCCCGTCCCTCAAGCCTGTGCTTTGCAGAAACAGGCGCTGTTCCTTTAAATTTTGGCTGGCTGCAGCATTGCTTTTTCTCCTTATTTCTCCTGACAGGTGAAGTGTGTGGAGAATATCTCTGCCTAGCCTTGCGTTTTCTGTGGGTGGTGACCTCCTTCCTCCTCCCTCCTTCAGTCTGGGGCCCTTGAGGGCTCAGTTCCATAACATCTAACACGGGTCTGCTGTGTGTAATTGCCTCAGCAGCCGGCTGGAATAAAGTCTGAGGTACTTCACTTGTCTTGTCTGCTGAAGGAATCTCTGCCAATGTCTGTGAAACAGCACATGGAGAAGACAGGCATGTTCTTAGCCACTCTAAGCCTCCTTCTTGGTTAATCTTATCTCTCAGCTCGAGCAGCACTTCTTCCATAGCGACTTCTTGCAGAGAGCTTCCAGCTGTGTGACCTTCCACTGAAGCTTCCGACCGTGAGGTAAATGAAATTCGCGCTCACCCGTTGTCCAATCAGATAACAGCTCGTGACTCACACCAGCAACACAGGGAAATGCCACTAACAGCCAGTCCCCAGGTCCTGCATAACAAAACTGCAAAACAACTCTGCAGAAACCAAGCCTTAGTATGACTAAGGCAAACTTTTAATCTCAATAAAAGACTAGTAACCACCAACTTAAAAACACCACATACTTCATGATAATAGCTCCATAAACAATACCATTTGCAGGCTGTGTACCCATGGGCCCCTCACACTATTCGTTTATTGGGCCCCTCATGAGTATGATAAATATAGGTATTCAATAAACGATGCATGAATCAATCAAAAGCCAGTATAGCCAGCATCTGTATAAGTACAGATACAAAGTGCTTTTGAGTGTATGGATTCTGAGGTAAATAATGTTTGTACCGTGTTAGCCAGTAGATAGAAAAATATTGGAATCTGAGAGTCCTCAGTGGTGATACCTTTTAATGGCTAACAGAAAAGATGGTAAGCAAAGTAAGCTTTCGAGATACTATGGCCTCTTCATCAGGCTGATAATGACACAAATTCTGAAGACACATACATACATACATAAGCAGGGTGAGATGATGCAGTAAATACAACAGGTGATGAAATGCAAAGTCAGACTAGAGAGGGGGAGAGGAGCTGGGAAAGTAAAGTCAAAATTCTAAGATAAGAGGAACCGATTGTATTATTGTTCTGTGATCAGTGGCCTGTGGAGACCCAAAAATTCCTCAGTGAGTGTAGAAAGCTATAAATCCATGTGAGACAGTTCACGTAATCTACTACTATCTACTGCCTAACACAGTATAGAGGGTATCCTTTACACCAGGGGTGGGGAACTCCAGGCCTCGAGTGCCACTCACAGTGGAGGTTTTCAGCATTTCCTTAGTATTTGACTGTTGGAATCATCACCTGTGCAGAAGATTAAATGACCAACTGTCAAATACTAAGGAAATCCTGAAAACCTGGACTGTGTGCAGCTCTCGAGGCCTGGAGTTCTTCACCCCTGCTTTACACCAATAAAGCTGGGCATAGTGAGGAGTTGGTGATATTTGGTGACAAATGCTGCAGAGAGAATCAAGGCAAAAAGATGACTTGTGACAATGAGATTTCATTGATACTATTATATTAGATACTTTAGTAAGGGAAGTTTCTGTGGAATGTAAAGAAAAAAAACTGATTTTAAAGTGTGGAGAAAAGTTATCTGAAAGATGGTGGACCCTGTGAGAATAGGCCAAGCGTACTAGGAATTTAGAGATGAAGGGGAAATTAGCAGAGTTAGCAGTTAGCAGAGCAGTTTGGTTAAGGGATAGTTTTATTTATTAAAGTGGTTATTATGGTATGTTTGAAGGAGGAGGGAAAGAAAATGGCTAAAATAAAGAATAATTACAATTTTTGTATGTCCATTCTGTCAGTAGGACTGGAAAACACTTTTTGAGATACAACTGATTATCAAAAGTTAATATATTTAAAATAAATTATCTGTATCCAGATTAATATTTTATTTGATCTTGGATAGCATTGATACAACCATTAGCTGGCTTATCAAATGTGCTAAAGTTTAAAGCACCACTCCAGCTCTTTTTTTTTCACCCCTGGGGTGGGGTTTTGAGTGTAAGCCCCCTGCCCCCTGTCTTGTACTCCCCCTCTGACATCTTCACCTTTTACTGATACAGTCCTGCGTCACCATCTTGTGTCTGTAGTTACTTCACAAGCTCTTAATGCATCTCTATGGGTACCTTCACATTTGCGTTCCCCTCCGCAGCATTCTGCGGAGGGGATCCGCAATGTGACCGCAGCACCGCAAGCCCCTATCTATATAATGGGAGCGCACGGTGCTGCGCTTGACTGCGCATGACCGTGTGCACCCATTCACTGCCATATGTGATCTGTACGCAGGCGGATGCCTGCGCACAAATCACACACACACGTCCGCACCAGGGACGCGACATGTTGCGTTTCTGGTGTGGACGAGAGTGTGTGATTTGTGCGCAGGCATCCGCCTGCGTACAGATCACATATGGCAGTGAATGGGTGCGCATGGTCATGCGCAGTCAAGCGCAGCATCGTGCGCTCCTATTATAAAGATAGGACTTGCGGTGCTGCGGTCACATTGCGGATCCCCTCCGCAGAACGCTGCGGAGGGGAACGGAAATGTGAAGGTAGCCTAAGAGGCCAGAACACGGCCATAACAAGACTCCCATAGAGATTTAATTAAAAGTGACAGTGCTCCACTGGGCTCCAGCAAAATGTGACCTACCAGCATGCTCCTGTGGTTCATGGAGTGCGCTGGCAGGTCACATTTCAGCCCAATGTAGCGACGGCTATAGCAGGTGAAGCTGCCAAAAGGCGAGTATCTGACAGAGGGCAGGAGTCTTGCATTTAAAGCACCACTCCAGCGGTGCAATACAAAAACTGGAGTGATGCTTTAATCAATGAAATATAACAGGTAGGTGAATCTTGGAGGACAGTAACATTTTATTGAAAATAAATTGAATAATTTAACTGTAAAAAGATGAATATTTACAGCGGATCTTCAAAACATAGAACTTTCTATCATGAAAACTGCAGCAAATCAATTATTTCCCTTAATCTAGAAAAAAAATTAACATAGAGTTCACACATTTTTTTACCATAAAATGAAAGTCATCTTAGTGATGCTTTATTAATTACAAGATGTACAGAATGTTAGTTTGGAAGCTAATTAGTACAGACAACATTGTGTAAACTAATTCTAAATGGCAGATTACAGATGTCATTGTGATTATAGGAGGATATGCTAATATTGCAAAAATGAATCATGAGTAGAAATGAGTGAACCTTTTAAAGTTCGTGTTTGGTTCACCGAATGGGCATATGTTCACCAAATAGATCGCTTAATCCAGCATTTTAGAAGTAAGTAGCACTCACCGGCCAGATGAAAAGCAGCCTTATTTCAAATGGTCATCAGGCTTTACAAACAGGGAGCACAGGGGGGAGGATGGGGGAGGGTCTTTTGAATGACGGCTGTTTCACGCTGTTGAATAGCACTTCTACGGGTGACCGCTTGAAATAAAGCTTCTTTTTTTTTGGCTACTTATTTCTAATATGCTGGATTAACGTGGACTATCTCTGAAGTGTGCACCAGAGAGGTCAGCGTGAGCTACAGCGTGAGGTCTGTCAGTGGTGCTCGTGGATCCCAGAAGAGAAGCAACTTGTTATAGTGCCCGACACCCTTGCAACATAACTGTGAGTTTGAAAAGTCACCAAATAGATTGACTGAGGGTAAGTGCACACTGGCCGGGTTTTCGGCGGTTTACCTGTGTAAACCGCCGTTTTGTTTACATTAGTTTTATGTTAATTTATGTTAATCCAAACCGGCGTTTGGATTAACATTAAAACTAATGTAAACAGCCCAAGGCTGTGCACACTCCGGCGGTTACCCAGCGTCATCCGTTGCTAACCCGCAGGTTTCCCAGCGGGTTAGCAAAGAATGATCATGTTCTAAAAACCGGCGGTTCTGCAGCGGCTGCAAGCAGAATCATGTGCTGCTTCCAGCCGCTGCAGAATCGCCGCCGAGAACCCGCTGGGCAGCCGCCGGATACCGCCCGGCTCCCGCCGCTTATACCCGCCAGGAAGCCGGTGGACGACCAGCCGCCGACGACCAACCCGCCGGGTAATGTGAACTTACCCTAACAGTTCACCGAACTTCCGAACCCCATTCTAATCAATGGGAGACAAAATCAAGGTACTTAGAAAACACCTTCAAAGGGGCACAAAATCTGCCAAACACAGTTCAAACCATTTTACAGTTGAGCCTTGCTGTTTTGGCACAGACATTATCTTCCTACACTTTTACTTAGCAAGCTTTAGTGCTATAGAAGGGTGGTGGGTAGGTCCTACACAGCATGCCACAGCTGATCAGTGTATCTGCAGATTACCTCATGCAAAGGGAGCTCATCAGGCTGTCAGCACACAGCTCCTGTGATCTTATCTCCTCTAAATTCACATTGCTCTGTTCTGTGCAATCAGCTGAGAAGCTGTGTGGAGGCCATCAGCTGATAACACAGAGCAGAGCAGATGTGAATGCAGAGGAGATAAGATAACAGGAGCTGTGTGCTGACTGCCTGATGATCTCCTTTTTCCTGAGGGAGGCTACGTTCACACATAGCGCCTTTTTTTGCGCGGGCGCTTTTACCAGCGTTTTGCACCTGTGCAATAAAAAAGCAAAAAAAGAGCAGTGATTTTCAGACAGCACGCTTTTTTACGGGCCCAGGGTAGAAGTGATGTCACGGAGGGGAGGAAGAATCCTGGTTCCTCCTTCCCTCTGTGACATGTGTGACCGCCCCCATTTGATTTTGCAGTGTATTAGTATACCCACTCCAAGGTATTCAGCTTTTCCCATGAAATATGTACAAGAGGCTGAATGAAAAAACAGCATAAGACAAAATATCAAATAGTAACCCAACACTAGGTAATTATTCTTTCTATGCAACTAAATGGCTACCTGTTTCCCTATAAGGCCAGTTGGCAGTTCCAAACATCTTTTTATTTCTCATACATGAAGAATAATGTACCGTATTTTTCGCTTTATAAGACGCACCTGATTATAAGACGCACCCCAAATTTGGTGAAGGAAAAGAGAAAATAAATAATTTTTAATGTTAAATGGGGTCCGTCTTATAATGTCAGTGTCCGTCTTACAAATCAGTATATATGTCCCTCATCCTGGTATATAAACCCCCCATCCTGGTATCCTGGTATATATGTCCCCTCCCCCTCCTTTCTGGTATATATATCCCTCATCCTTGCATATATGTCCCTCATCATGGCATACATGTCCCCATGCTGTAAATATGGCCCCCCATCCTGGCATATACATTCCCCCATCTTATCTATATATGCCCCCCATCCTGTATATATGACCCCCATCCTGTATATATGTCCTCCAACCAGTATATATGCCCCCCATCCTGAAACTATGTCTCCCCATCCTGTATATATGTCCCCCAACCAGTATATATGCGCCCCATCCTGAAACTATGTTCACCCATCCTGTATATATGCCCCCATCTTGAAAATATGTGCCCCCCATCTTGTATATATGTCCCCATCCTGTGTATTGCCCCTTTTGTGCCTCTTTCCATCATCCCCCCGGACCCCAATGGCTTACCGAGATGTGGTTGCTTTATGGGGGTCCTAGGGGCAGGTTCTGGAGGGTGAGAGGCACAAGCGCAGGACGAACGCTACGGGGGGGGGGCTCAGGTGCAGGAACGGAGTACTGGGGGATGAGAGGCAGCAGCGAGCAGTGGGTGCCGACATATTCTCTCTGCCCGGCTGCATTCACTGCTGCTAACTGTGCAGCCAGTCGGGAGAGACTTCAACAAAATGGCCATAATGGAGACCCGCGGCCATTGTGGAGTCTCTACCTCTACCAGCCGGCTGCACACTGCTTAGTGAATGCAGCCGGGCAGAGATAATATGGCGGCGCCCACCGCTCGCTACCGCCGATCATCCCCCGCAGCTCCGGTAGTGCAGCTGTGCCCCTCAACCCACAGAAGCTGCCTCCGGCACCCCTACTCAGCAGCCGCACCCCTTACCCGGTAATATATATATATATTTTTTTCTATTACTTATTTTTTCACGTTCGCTTTTTAAGACGCACCCCCTTTTACCCCCCCAGTTTGGGGGAGGCAATAGTGCGTCTTAAAAAGCGAAAAATACGGTATTTGTTTTTAATGAGTGATAGGAATTTTTCATCTGCACGTCAGGTTTTACAATTCTTGCTGCATTCTTGTTTCTTAACTTCTCCTAACCCTATTCCTGAAGTGATTCACTTTCATTGGGGCATTGATCTGTAGCACAGGTTAAAGAAGGAAATGTCTCAGTTGTTGTTTTTTATGCATAGGAAAAGACTCATTGAATGTAATGTAGTATTATCTGTAAAAAAAACTGATACCACAGATAACAAAAAATTGAAGTGTGAAAGAAATTTAAGGGATTGTGTTCATGTATTGTAGTTGCAAATAACTAGTCTGACTTCCAACATCCCTGGTATTCATACTCTCTACTGCAGCCAGACAATGCATCTCCTTCCCCTCTCACGGCCTCCCATGTACTCTTTTATCGCCTCCTGCTCTAGTGCCTGTGTAAGCTGCACAGGCTCCCAGGGAGTGCACTTAAAGCTCATGCCTGTGCCCCTTCACTGCTCTTAAAGAGCCAGTGCTCCACTACCCTCAAGTCTATGGCTGAGAGGTACTAGGTATTTAAGGCATCCTCCCGTTAGGGGAGGTGCCTGAGCAACGTGCTTAGTTAGTCAGTTCTCTGTCTTCTGCTTAGCTAGTTGTCAGGTCCTGTTTCCCTGTGTCTGTATTCCCATTTCCCATACCTTTCATAATCTACCGTGCCCTCTGTACCATCCTGCATCTGCCATCCGGTCTGTTAGAGCTGTCCTGGCTGCACCTGCCTGCATTTCTTTATTAGTATTATTATTATTTTATTTAGAGAGCACCATTCATTCCATGGTGCTGTACATGAGAAAGGGTTACATACAGACAAGTTAAAAATACAATGAACAAAGTGACAGACTGATACAGAGAGGAGAGAGGACCCTGACCTTCCTGGCTTACATTCTAAAGGGCAATGGAGAGGGAGAGTGTAGGTTGGGTCTGCTCAGGTGGTGGTGGAGCGCTGGGTCTAATGGAGCTGGAGTGCCAGGTCTGGTGGTGGTTGAGCACTGGGACCAGTGGTGGTGAGGCGGCACTATGGTCATTGCAGGTTGTAGGCTGTTCTTAAGAGATGGGTTTTCAGATTCCGCTTGAAGGTTCCGAATGTAGGGGATAGTCGGACGTGATGGGGTGCAGAGTCCCAGAGGATGGGGGATGCTCGGGCGAAGTCTTGCAGGCGGTTAGATGAGGAATGTACAAGTGTGGAGGAAAGAAGGAGGTCTTGGGAGGATTGAAGATTACGAATTAGAAGATAATGGGAGATTAGTTCAGAGATATATGAGGGGGACAGATTGTGGACGGCTTTGTAAGTCAATGTTAGTCAATGTAAGTCAATTTGCAGAGGGGAGAAGTGGAGGAATAGCGAGGATAGAGGTGGATTAGTTGGGCAGCAGAGTTAAGGACAGATTGAAGCGGTGCAAGAGTGTTAGCAGGAAGGCCACAGAGAAGAGCCTGCATCAGAGATTGTACCTGAGTCCATTCCTGCATCCCCTGCATTGGGTCCAGTGGGTCCACTCCTGCTTTATTCCTCCCAGAAAGCGTAACATCATGCTCAGGCCATGGACCCCGCTATCTCCAATACCACCCAGCTCACCGGCATGCAACTGTAGGGTACCCATATAAGAGAGCAACAAGACTGTATCCTGATGTATGTGCAGTCAGTAGACACACATCTGAATGCCTTAACACCTACTGCTCCACCTGCAGCAGCATCTACTCTGGTGGATAAAAAAAATTCTAGTTCCAGTCCCTGGTTGTCTGCTCCTCCACGTTTTGATGATGATTCGAAGCGGTGCTAAGAGTTTATCAACCAGTGCACCCTCCAATTTGAACTATTGGCACAATAGTTTTCTTCAGACCGGGCCAACGTGGCATTCCTGATGTCACACTCCAGTGGGGAGGCTCTTGTTTGGATCAATTCCCTGATGGAGAGAAGAAACCTGGTTACCTCCTACATCCTACTCTTCCTGGAGGCCTTTCAGAAAGTTATTGATGAGCTGGGTCATGTCGCCTCTGTGGCATCCACTTTTCTGTAACTGAGCAAGGTGGTCAGACTGTCAGACAATACGTGGTTCAATTCCACACCCTCTCATCAGAACTGGGTTGGAATAATCAGATGCTAGTGGCCATCTTTTGGGAAGGTTTATCCGAGATGATTAAGGATAAAGTAGCAGGTCGTGATATTCCCACTATGCTGGATAACCTAATTTCCTTAGTGATCGAGGTTGATCTTAGGTTCCAGAAGTGGTCTATGGAGGTGACTCTTGATTGGGACCTACACATCTGGCTCCATCTCTCAAGAAGCTTGTGTCTCAGTTTCCATTCCTACTAATCCTATACCTAAGCAGCTGGACTATATCAAGATGTTTGGGCAATGTTGAGAACATTGTTGAGTGTTACTACTGTGGAAATGCTGTACACATCATCCATCCATGTCTGATGAGGCTGGGACTCCCTTGCCT
Organism: Allobates femoralis; assembly: GCA_033576535.1. Taxonomy (NCBI): domain Eukaryota; kingdom Metazoa; phylum Chordata; class Amphibia; order Anura; family Aromobatidae; genus Allobates; species Allobates femoralis. The sequence goes on along the minus strand of JARQOC010000001.1, from coordinate 508,156,966 downwards.
GGCTGTGTAGAAGGGGCTACCCTAGGCGAGAAAAAATCTTATTTTTCATTGACCCTGCCAGTGTCCATACCATAAGGAGGTACCCGATTCTCTGAGAAGGTCCACTTTACCACTTTGATTCTGGATCTGCTGGGAACTTCATTCAACATCCAGTGGTGGATCGGTACCAGATTCCCATCCTATGTCTCCATAGTCCCTTCACAGTATCATCAGTCAATGAAACACTGTGGACTGAACCATATGTATTGTGTCTGAACCAGTGGAGCTACAGGTGGGAACTTCCCATTTGGAGAAGATCTCCTTCTTTTTGCTTCCGAACATGTCCTCTATGCGTTTCCTGGGTCTACCTTGACTAAGTACCCATGAGCCTGCTCTCGACTGGAAATCTGAGAGATGCTCCATTGGGGACTGAATTGCTATAAGAGGTACCTGGTTCCTGAACCATGTTCCGTGAAGATGAATACTCTGGAAGTCGGTTGTATTTGCCATTCTGGGACCAGGAAGAAGCCTCCCAAGCAACAGCCATCTGGCCAACCTATATCACTGGCAATTACCACAGCCAAGGGTGTACCAATAGAGGTTGTAGGGATCATAACTGCGACAGGGCTTGGAGGTACATGGGCCCGTGCCACCCACCGCCCCCAGCACCTGCTTCATATGGGTGTGCATTCCCAAGGACGCACATCAGTGTCTGTTAATGCGTGGAATCACATGGCCACTATGGGACCCTTGTGTCAGGGACCCTGCTGCATCCATCTACTGCCTCACCCGCCCATCGCTAACTCTTACCACAGTGGTGCTGACGTGTGTTCCACAGTGGAATGCATATAGGCTGGTGCCGACTCCTCCCCACTAGGAGTATGCTGCACTTCCTGTTTTATGTGTTTCACTGTGAAACACACACCGGCACCACCTCCTCCTTCTGTGTTTTCAGATTTTGCAGGGAGACCAGAGCAGCGGGGGAACTGGGAAAGCTAAGTACAGATTTATTTTTTTATTAAATGGTGACCAGAGGATTATGAGGAGGAGGGAGTGGCTACATTATACTTTATAGAGAGTTATGAGGCTGTGTTATACTATATGGAAGGCTGTGAGGCTGCACTATGCTATTTAGAGGGTTGTGAGGCTGCACTATGCTATATGGAGGGCTATGAGACTGCATTATACTATATGGAAGGCTTTAAGGCTGCATTATATTATTTGGATGATTATGGGGCTGCATTATACTATATGGAGGACTATGGGCTGCATGATAATATATGGAGAGTTATGAGGCTGAATTATACTATATGGAGGACTGTCATGCTGCACTAAGTTATATGGAGTGCTGTGAGGCTGTCTATGCTATATAGAGGGCTGTGAGGCTGAACTATGCTATATGGAGGTCTGTGAGGCTGTCTATGCCATATGGAGGGCTGTAAGGCTGCATTATACTATATGGAGGACTTTGAGGCTGTATTATGCTATATAGAGGGCTATGGGGTGCAAAATACTATATGGAGGACTATGGTAGTGCAATATATTATATGGAGGACTATGGAGATGCAATATACTATTTAGTGGACTATAGGAGTGCATTATACTATATGGAGATCTCTGGGTGTGCATTATACTATGTGGAGGACTATGGGGGTGAATTATACTATATGGAGGTCTGTGAGACTGCATTATACTATATGTAGGGCTTTGAGGCTGCATTATGCTATATGGAGGGCTATGAGGTGGAATTATACTATTTGGAAGATAATGGGGGTGCATTACAATAATTGGATGACTATGGGGGCTACTTTATGAATGGGGACTATGGAATGCTGTAATGCCCACAGGGCATGATGATGTAGAGTGGACTCACTAGACCACTGATGGTGCAGTGGCAGCTGTATACCTGATACTCAATAGACAGGAGAGTGACTTTCGTAAAAACAAGGATATTTATTGCAAAAGGAATAACGAATGGGGGAAAATGCCCAAGGGGAGGACCCTCTGGATCGTGACGCTGTACACTTGTAGTGGAGCACCGGCAGGGGTATTCCCTGTATAGGGATACACCCATTACAACACCAGGAGACCTAAATGCCATGAATCCCGTACCAGAGGGGTGACCCGTACAGACCAGACAGTAGAAAAGGAGAGACTGTGGAACACTGGCTCTGTCAGTGGACAGGATCCTGGTGGCTCCATGTAATCCCGGAAAGGCTGATCCAGCTCGTAGAGGTATCTGGAGTGTCCAGAGAGATCCAGGATGAGGAACTGTCCGCAGAGGGTTCTGTGGAGACAGAGGTATTAGGAAAAGGCAAGGCAACAGTCTTCTTATCAGAAAGCACTACAGAATGTGACCTGGGAAATGGCAACAATCCATATGAGTGAACAAGTTGCCCAGGCACTTCCCACAGAGGGAGGGTGCCTTTTATGAACAGAGCAGTTCAGATTCCTAATAGGGTACAGGTGAACTGCTCAATCGAAGCAGCGTGCACATCCTAAGAGCATTCCCAGGAGACCTGCCAAGAGGGCGTAGCTTCCTAGCAGAGAAGGAATAATAATAATCTTTATTTATATAGCACCAACATATTTCTCAGCGCTTCACAATTCAAAGGTTTATATTCGAACAACCATAAGAAACAGTTATCAGAAAATACAATACAATACAAAAAATACAATACAAACTACAATACAGAGCATACAATACAATAATTAAAGCAAAATAATGACAGCTCTGCTCATAAGAGCTTACAATCTAACAATGAGGTGGGGGTGCTTATTTACAATGATGAAATAGTCAACTTGAGGAGATGGGGAACAGATAGGAGCAGGGGTCAACTAAGCCTCCCCACCGCCTGAGGTGAAGAGGGGGGGTGCTAGCAGTCCGGCGGTGGGATTGAAGAGCAGGGGGATGTGTGCTAGCAGTCTGGTGTGTGCACATACCTTCTTGGAGGCAAGCGGCGGCCAACAGGCAGGAAGGAAGCCGCCGCTGTGTGCAGGGTGCCGCCCACCTGCAGCATTGCCGCTCCCCTGCCACCTTGCCGCCTGAGCATAAGGCTCAACTTGTCCAATTGATGCTGCAGCCCTGGTTAGGAGCACTATAAGTGGTCACCAACCATTATTTGTGATGCATTTGAGAGTGGTGGAGCGGATAGGCTATGTCTAAATTACTTTGATTAGGGATCATAATATGCCGTCCTAAAAAGATGTATTTTTAGAGATCGCCTGAAACTATGTAAGTTGTGAATTGACCTAATTTCTTGGGGTAGAGCATTCCAGAGAATTGGTGCAGCTCCGGAGATGTCTTGGAGCTGGCAGTGGGAGGTTCGGATTAATACAGAAGTGAGTAAAGCAAAGAGCAAAGAGAACAATTGGGGTGAGAGACAGATATGAGGGTAGTGAGGAAGGGTGGTGCTGCTCAGTTGTAACCCTTAGAAGAGGAGAACCGGAGGCGCGGTCCATTGTTACTGAAGACCCCCGATCCTCCCCCCACACCCCCTATACTGTAGGCCTGATGACTGCCATGACCATGATGTAATAAAGTCAAGCATTTTTATCCCGATCGGTGAGTGCTGCCGTATATATTATTGTGATTACTGGAAGTGCACCTCTGAATCGGAAGTGTGCACCATTGAGTCCTGGAGGTGTGTCGACGCTGAAGCCGACAGGTGTTCCTGTATGTGCTCTCCCGGAGCGGACCTCAGGAGAGGAGAAAAAGATTGCTGTGGTGCCCGGCACCTGAAAGATTTTACAATACATAGAGGACTATGGGGTTACATTGTAATATATGGAGGAATATGGGGATGCATCATAATAATTAGAGGACTATATTAGTCGGAGGAGGAAGACCATATATACTAGGATGGGGGACATATATCATTATAAAGGCTATAGTCCAGGACGAGGACCATATATAGCAGGATGAAGTCCCCTGATGAAGATGTAGGTTGAAATGTGCATCGGAGTGTGTTTCTAGGTCCTGACTTCCCTAATCCTTCACACTTTGTCAAACCGCTGATATTTGAGGTAAATATCCTTTCCTAATATCCTTCCCTAATTACCCACATCTCTTGCACTATCTTGCACTGCATTTACATCATGCTAGTGTTTTAATCTTGCCTTTTGTATTCATTACTTTAGCTGTCATTAGCTCATAGGTGCCTAACCTGCCACATATGCTGGTACTTTATCATTGAGTAGGTTTCCCTTGATTAATCAGGGAGTACTGACCTCTATTGTTTTTCAGGCACCCACAATTGAGAGCAGTATATAAAGAGAAAATATTATAGGGAATATATGGTGCTCACCATAATATATATAATGACCAATGAATGAGATTTGTTTTGGCACATAATATATCTATTTTATAATAATAATAATATTTATTCATTTATATAGCACTATTAATTCCATAGCACTTTACATACATCAATAATGCTGTCTCTCTTGGAGCTCACAATCTAAACATCCTGTCAGTATGTCTTTACAATGTGGGAGGAAACCAGAGTGCCCGGAGGAAACCCACGCAAACACGGGGAGAACATACAAACTCCTTGCAGATGTTGTCCTTAGTGTCCTTGGTGGGAATTGAACCCAGGACGTCAGGACCCCAGTGCTGCAAAGGCTACAGTGCCAACCACTTGAGCCACCGTGCTGCTTCTCTTTTGCATTTTCATGGTCTAAATGTAATATATATCCTTAGTGCTTGTAATATATTCATAAGATATGCTTATAGAGTATTTTATAGTATCTGATCAATACAGCAGTGATTTATTTATTATTTAATATTTACCATATCTTTGGTGGATTATACTGAATTGATTCTGCTTTTTAAGATCAGTATGCGGTTTGGTACATATTATACCCTGTGTGATGTGATATATATTTTTTATAATCGTCTTTTTTCTCTTGTTCTCACTGCAGAAAGCAGCAGGGTTCCTGGCAGATGTCCCTGTGGACTCCGTCCATTTTGCTGCTCGTTCATGTGCCCTTACAAACTCAGGACATAGGGCGCTATGGTTGAAAAACTGGACTGCAGATTTTCAGTCAAAGGTGAAACTTTGAGCTAACCCGTGTGAAGGGGAATAAAGGTTTGAAAAGACATCGGATGATGCTTTAGAGAAGGCATCTGACAAGTAGAAGCACTTCCCATCGCCTCTCTTCTATAGGTCCCGGCAGTCTTTCATGGATCAGGTAGCAGTAGAGGAAGTCGAGATCGATCAGACGACAGAACCACGCAAGGTCGACTGTTGAAAGAGAGGAGAGACGGAGGCTTACACTTTAATAAACATCTCTTTAAGAACCCTCCCAAACAGCAACGAGGCCAGGCTGCCGGTTAGGGGAAAGGATATGATTTTTTGCCCAACGGTGGGCCTCACTGCTAACCTCGGAATGGATAATCAACTTGATATCCGGTTGTAATCTGATTGGTTGTTACCAGTGTGGCTAGATGTAATCAGAACACACTAGAAAAAGAAGTCCTACTCCTGATACAGAAGAGAGAAAAAACTGTGACATTCATTCTATCAGTGTGCACAGATGTGAAGCCAAACAACAATTTTAGCACTAAAAAAGGGAAGCTGCACTTTTCAACGAGGCGTGTCTCTTGGACTGGGTCCCTAACCTTCAATTTCTGCTGCTACCTGGGCTAAAACCTCCTTTTGTATGGGCAAGTTAGAAAAAGTGATAACAGAGAACAAACACATCACGGGTCAACAGGGCGGAGGAAGGGTGTGCAACAATGGGTGTGAACTCACATTATATACTAGAGAGAAAAAAACTGCGACACTCATTCTATCAGTGTGCATAGGTGCGAAGCCAAAGAACAATTGTAGCACTGAAAAAGAGAAGCTGCACTCTGCTCTGGCCATAAAAATATACTAAATTATTTCAGTTAAGCAAGAATACAAAAATTGAGACACTTTAAAAATATGGCCATATCATTAAACCGCCCAGTCGCCACATCACTTTTTCTAACTTGCTCATACAAAAGGAGATTTTAACCCAGGTAGAGACAGAAATTGAAGGGTAGGGACCCACTCCAAAAGACACACCTCAACATGGCGACTGGGCAATTTAATCATATGCCTATATTTTTTAAGCTAAATGTCTCATTTTTTGTATTCTTGCTTAACTGAAATAATTTTTATGGTTAGAGCAGAGTGCAGCCTCTCTTTTTTAGTGCTACAATTGACACAGGAGAGAGTATTAGTGAAAGTACAAGAACAAGAACTAGGAAGGGGGTTTTACAGAAGCTTGTTCCTTACACCAAAACCAGACATGTCACTGAGAACGATCTTCAATTTGAAAATACCTAATTGTTACATGCCAGTGGAGAGGTTCAAGATGGACACCTTGAATTCGAACTTGAGACTCCTATATCCACATTGCTACATGGCAGTAGTAGATCTAAAAATTGCTTACTACCACGTGCCAATTTTTGGAGGCATCAACAGTACCTAAGAGTAGTGGCGAATATCGAGGGGGTCCCTACCCACTTACTGTATCAATGCCTTCACTTCGGCGTATCACTAGCACCTCACATTTTCATAAAAATAATTGCTGAGGTGACATCCTTCATGAGAAAAGAGGACATTTTGCTGATACTTTATTTGGACGATTTCCTCATTATGGTGTTCAACAAAGTAGACTTAGTAAAAGCCGTCAGTTGTGTGCTAGAAATCTTGACCAACCTTGGGTGGATATGACCGTGGATAAATGGAAGCTAGAACCTGTTCAGGTGCAGGAGTTCTTTGGGATTCATCTGGATTCTACTTTCCAGTATTGCTTCCTTCCAGTAGAAAAAAAAAAAATAAATCTGGGGGAATATAGAACTCTTACATCACGGTCAGTCAGTGTCAATAAGGCATGCAATGTCCCTCCAGGGTCCTTAACAGTGACAAACTCGGCAGTTAGTTGGGCCCAGTTCCAAACAAGGGACTGTATAGCTGCAAATCCTGTCTGAACAGGCAAAAGATCCTTCCAACCTAAAGTGAAAATTCCTGTATCTCTGCCAGTGTTGGAATCGCTGAAGTGGTGGCTAAACAACAAAAATTTTAACAATGGGGTTTCTTGGTCAGTTCAGGCTCTGCTAGTTTTAACCACAGATCCAAGTCCTTTGGGATGGGGTGCCCATCTTGGGAATTTAATACTTCAGGGTCAATGGGGTTAAACAATGAGGACAGCATCCTCCAACCTAAGAGAACTGGCAGCCATAAGAAAGGCTTTCTTCAGGCAGCAGACTTGGTCAGGGGGAAACATTTGGTGGTCTTGTCAGACAACATTACAGTCATCTCCTATGTAAACCATCAATGATGGACAAGGTCCAGTCCATTAATAAAAGAAGCCAGTCAGCTTTTCATGTTGGCAGAGCATAATCAGTCCCTATCCTGCACACACCTAAAGGGAGTAGACTGAGTACTAGTAGACTTTTGGAGATGTCATGTGTTACATCAGGGGGAGTGGTCCCTAAGTCAGGAGATATTTGGGGAAATTTATGCCATTTGGGGGGTTCCAGATGTAGACCTGTTTTCCAGTCGTCAAAACCAACAGGTAGACAGATTCTGTTCTCTGACCCCGAGATATGTTCCAGAGGAAGTAGATGTTCTCCTACATCACTGGGGGTTTCAACTAGCCTATGCATTCCTCCTGTTCCCATTGATCCCAATAGTACTGCGGAAAATTCAGGAAGACAATGCACAAGTAATTCCCATTGCCCTTCTGGCCAAAGAGAGCATGGTTTACGTGGCTAAAATGTATATCCATCTTGGACTTGTGGATTCTACCAGATGTCCCAGATCTTCTGAGCCAAGGCCCAGTTCTGCATGCCCAAATTTATAGGCTTCATCTCACTGCCTGGAACTTCAGAGGGGAGTCCTTTTAGTGAGAGGATCAACAGGGCCCTCAGTTACCACTATGCTCTTCAGTAGGAAAAAGTGACATCAAATAAATATGAAAACATTTAGAAAAAATCCTTGATTTTCATGGTGACAACAAACCCATGGAAGTCAACAAGTTCAAATGTCTGAGGTGCTTGAATTTCTTCAGTGTGTGTTGGAAAGGGGTTTATCAACTAGTACCTTTAAAGTACAAGTCGCTGCCCTTGGAGCTTTGCTTGATCAAAAATGACAAGCCATGCATTCCATGTCTATCAATCCACAGTTCATTACCTTTTTGGATGATAGAGTAATTTTGAAGCCTGATTCAGCTTTCCTTCCGAAGGTCAATACCAAATTTCACATGGACCAGGAGATAATCTTACCATCTTTTTGTGACAACCCAAAATCCCAGGGAGAACAGACCTTCCATTAACTTGATGTCAGATTATGTCTGCTTCAGTACTTAGAAGTATCAAAACCTTGGCCACAATCATCTGCCCTATTCGTCTCCTTTCAGGGGACAAATATAGGAAAAAAGGCTTCAAAATCGGTGGCTTTGTATGGCTATCTCACTTTCCTACTCTTTTTCTGAGCAAGATCCCCCTGGATATAAGGGATCACTCTACTAGAACAATTGCTATCTCTTGGGCTGAAAAGGCTAATGACTCTGTGGAACAAATATGCGGAGTAGCAGTATGGCCTTCACCTTCCACTTTCTTTCGACATTATAGGCTAGATCTGGGAATTTCTGGCCTTGTTTTTGAGAGGAAGGTTCTTTCTGCTGTTGACCCACCCTAGGTGTCTCTTTCTATTTTATCCTCTCACATATGGTGCTCTCATGAGGAAGGGAAAAGATGATAATTACTTACCAGTAATTTGATTTTCCAGAGACATAACAGCAACCTTACTAATTCCATCCCTATCTTGGTGATGGTTGTGTGGTGCACAAGTGTATATTGGTGTTGCATAAGGTTGACTAATAAGGCAGCTACCTTGGATACTCTGTAATACCCTGAGTGGGGAGAGGTGCCGCTCCCTTTGTATTCGGTGCTGTCATGGCTCTGGAAATTCAAATTACTGGTATTTATCATCTTTCCTACATGTCTACTTTACATCAGCACAAATTTTGAAGCATAATTTTTTGGTTAGGAAGTTAGAAGGGTTAAAAGTTAAACGTTTATCAGAATGTTATCATTTTTCCAACAAAATGGACAAAACCATTTTTTTAGGGACTACATCACATTTGGAGTGACTTTAATATGCCTATGTGACAGACAATACCCAAAAGTGACACTGTTCTAAAAACTGCACCCCCTAAACTGCTCAAAACCACATTCAAGAAGTTTATTAACCCTTCATGTGCTTCACAGGAATTAAAGCAATATGGAAGAAAAAAATGAACATTTAACTTTTTTCCTCAAAAATGTTAATTTAGGCCCAAATTTTGCATTTCACAAGGGTAACAGGAGAAAATGAACCACAGAATTTGTTGTGCAATTTCTCCTGAGTATGCTGATACCACATACGTTGTGAATAAATGTTTGACGCATGGCAGGGCTCAGAAGGGAAGGCAAGATTGGCTGGAATCATTAGCCAACACCATATCACCATGTTGCTTTTGAAGAGCCCCCAATGTATCTGAACAATGGAAACTCAACCCCACTAGTGACTCCATTTTGAAAATTAGTCCATTCAAGGAACTTATCTAGATGTGTCATATGCATATTGAACCCCCAGGTGCTTCACAGAATGTTATAATGTTGAGCCGTTGAAATATAAACCATACTTATTGTGCCCAGCTTGTGATTCTGGAGGCATACATCTTGTTAAATTAAGAGGGTTTACTGACCACAACAATACCAAACTTGTGGATATTAACTCTGGTTTAGACACATTGTGGTGCTCAGAAGGGAGTTGGACATTTGGATTTGGGAGCGCAGATTTGCTGGTATTCTTTTGGGGGGAGGAGCCATAACACTTTTCCACAGCCTGTGTCCTACCAGTATTGTAAACGCAACTGGGGACTTGTTTTTTTTGAAGGGGTTAAGTTGAATTCTATTGGGGGCAATTTTGGGTACAGAACATTTTGGACCAGTGCTCTTTGTGCTGAGCACTTACATTAGGATTTCCAGATACATCACCAAAATATGTGATTCAGATGAAACTCCCAACGGATCCATTCACTAATGAGGCAGCAGAGTTACTTTGCCCTTGGCTAAGTGGTGTCCTTCTTCTAAAAAGTGCACAAAACTGCGGTTGACCACATGTCTAAAAGGTGGTGTAAAAAAAATGGACATAGCTGGATTTCGGGGCAGACGGAAGTTCAGAGTGGCTACATCTGCCTCATTAAAGTGAATTTTCCATTGGGAATTTTGTCTGAATCATGTTTTTCAGAGATTTACAAGTAATCATAGAGATCAGCATAGAGTGCAAGATAAATGTGAGCCGAGCCTTACTTTGATCTTTGGGAGGAGAATGAATAAATCAATAGTAGCTAAAGAATTGGCTTTAGCGCTATTTCTACGCTGTTCACCTTGCATTATAAGTGATTAGGTGGCTTTATTCGTCAGGTCAGTACAATTACAGTGATATTTGATTTATGTAGGGTTTTTTAGGATTAGCTAATATCAGACTAAAAACTCTTTTTTATAAAAATAAAAGTTTTTTGCATCACCAAATTTTGAAGGCTATAGTTTTTTATTTTTATGACAACAGAGTCATGTGAAGGTTTGTTTTTTGTTGGATAAGTTGGAGTTTTTATTCGTACCATTTTAGGCTACATATTGTTTTTTAATCACTTTCTATTCTGCTCTTTGAGAGGCATATTCCAGAAGAAGCAGCAGAAATTTATAAATGTTTTGTTTGTTTTTTTACTTTACTTTATTATTCAGGTCAGTATGAATACACCGATACCACATTTATATAATTTTTGTATGATTTGCTGCTTTTACGCCATGAAAACTATTTTATAGAAAACCATGGAGTAGATTGAAAGGGCACTGACCTGTAGTAGCTGCTGGTGTCTTTTCCTTTGTCTGGATGATAGTGGTTGGAATCCCGGTGCTCAGCTTATAGATATAAGCATGTGGATTGAGGTAACAGATGAAAGCGGCACTCATGGATCTTTTGTTCCATATGCTGTTTAATGATCCAGTTTAGGATACATCCATCGGGGAGGGTGTGCAGGGAGGGAGTGTGCAAGCAACGGTGACCGTTTCGAGGATGATACCTCTTCTACGGGCTCGTAGAAGAGGTATCATCCTCGAAACGGTCACCGTTGCTTGCACACTCCCTCCCTGCACACCCTCCCCGATGGATGTATCCTAAACTGGATCATTAAACAGCATATGGAACAAAAGATCCACGAGTGCCGCTTTCATCTGTTACCTCAATCCACATATTTTATAGAAAAAATAATTGTTTTTCATTGCTGCATTCTGAGAACAATACTTTTTTATTTCTCCACTGTGAGAGCAGTATGCTGACTTGTTTTTGAAGTACAAGATGACATTTTCAGCAATTCCATTTTTTTTACATGAAATTTTTTTTATTGTGATTTATTCCACTTTTTTTGGTGGTATGGGGAAAAAGCATAATGTTCTTGGCAAGTTTTGTAATTATTTTTTCTATAGTATTCACAAAAGGTGTTAATTAATGTGACAGTTTTATAGAGCGGGTCATTCTAAATGCGTACTTTTGAATGTGTACTTTTATTTACATAAATATATGAATTTTTTCTTTTTATTTGCTCTTTATTATTATTTTTGAACACTTTTACTTTTTATTAACTTCTTTAAAATGTATTGCTTATTCCCTATGTGAGACATTAACTTTTGTTCCCCTCAGCACTGACAGAATGCTCTCACACCATGCTCCTGGCATGATGTAAGAGGCTTTAAGTAGCTGGGTGATCCGAAGGTCATTATGATGACGACCCCAGGTTGACATGGCAGCAAACAGGTCCTCATGATCACGCCTTGGGGATCCTGATCACTTGGAAGGGGAGCGCACTCCTCTCCCAGCCTCCTAAATGCTGGGATTGCTATTGATTGCAGCATTTCAGAGGGCTAAACCATGTTACGCCAGGTCTTGTCTTTTGCATTGGCATGGCTGCTGTGCCCGCAAAATCGCCAGGATGTACATCTTTAGTTGGAAATGCACCGACCATCAGGATGTACCATACTGGAAACATCAAATGTTGGGAAGTAGTTAAGTGGTAAAATTAATACTAATATACATATATTATGTATATATAAAAGGTTCATCTTTCACAACAGTCACAGTTTCTCATGTGGCCCCTAGGGAAAATTAATTGCCCAGCCCTCCCCTATGATGTATACTACTATGTTATGTATAACACTGTCTATAAGGGAAAAAATATATCTCCAGCTATGCATCTACAATTTTGAACCAGAACACCTATGTGTTAATCACGTGACCAATGACATGATCTATCAAAGGGGATCATGAGATGTTACATGATACATCAGGGCAGGAGTGCCACGCCTTCTAAACTGCCTGGAGCCCTGGCTACTCTTAGGCTGGTTTCACATCACGATTTTGTGCCTGTCCGTGGGTTCCATGTTTAAAGGAGGATCCCACGGACAGGCACGGATCCACATGGTTCCCTGCACTCGGATGGCAAATAGACATCCGATCCGTGTCTATGCAGGATCCGTGTGGATCCTGTCCTCCCTGCCTGTCCCTGCTTCTTCTCTATCTGTCCCTGTCACTCCCTGTCTGTCCCTATCTGTCCCTCTTCTATCTATGCTCTCCCTCTCTTCTATCCTTTCCCCTGTCCTCCCCCTGTGCTCTCCCCTCTGGAATGTGTAAAAAAAAAAAATCCTCCCAGAGGATACTTTACCTTCTGGTGGCTGCTGCAGGGCTGTGACAGTCTCCTCATCTTCTTCTGGCTGAAGGACCTCTCTTGATGTCACAGCCGGTCACCTGATGTGTCAGGTGACCTGCTGTGACATCACCACAGGATCTTCAGCCAGCAGAAGATGAGACTGTCACAGCCCTGCAGCCGCCGGAAGGTAAAGTATCCTCTGGGAGGATTTTTTTTATTTTTTTACACATTCCGGAGGGGAGAGCACAGGGGGGAGGACAAGGGGGAGAATAGAAGAGAGGGAGAGCATAGATAGAAGAGGGACAGATAGGGACAGACAGGGAGTGACAGGGACAGATAGGGTTAATTATGTACTGAGCACTGCCTCTGGGCATGCTCAGTACATAAAACACGGAGCTGACATCAAATCCGAGTTCAACTCGGATCCGATGTCCATAGGCTCCTATGCTATCAGGGCTCGGATCGGCTCTGATCCGAGGCTGTCCGATTTCATTCTCGGACACAAAAACTCAGCAGGCTGCATTTTTGTATCCACGCTGAAATGGACAGGATCGGATGGTGCCAAAATCAGATGTCAAAAGGCACACATCCGATCCGATCCGAGCCCCAAAGGAACACATGGGATCTGATTTCGGATCCGAGTGTATCCGTTTTGAAACGGATACACTCGGATGCCTTGAAATCGTGATGTGAAACCGGCCTCAGGCTGGCTTCACACTGCAGTTTATCACTGATCAGTGTCCATCAGTGTTTGTGTGCCAAAACCAGGAGAGGAACCAGGAAAGGAACTTGCAGAGAAAAAGTATAATTGCAAGATTGACACCTGTTCTGAGTTTTGGAGACACTCCTAGTTTTGGCACCCAAACACTGATGGACACTGATCAGTGAAAAACTGCAGTGTGAAGCCAGCCTCAATCTGCCTCTGGTGCCAACACTTGTGGCCATGATTGTAGATTGTTCATCCATCAAGTCGCTATAGCTCGAGGTTGAGCCGAAATCCATAGAGAAAAAAAAAGAAGCCATGTTATATTATGTTGTGCATATTAACCTCATAACAGGTCTGGGGGCCACTTTACACACACCAACTTATCTGTCCAACTTCTGAACAACTTACTGGTTGCAGTGAAATCATGGACACATTGTTCCATTTTGTGGCTGTGTACAAATGGTACAATATGTCCATGATTTCACTGCAACCAGTAAGTTGTTCAGAAGTTGGACAGATAAGTTGGTGTGTGTAAAGTGGCCATGGGTTACATGTGTAAAGCGTAATCGTCATTTTAATTTTAATTTCCTTAATCAATAGTACACATGAAAATAATCATGTTTATAATATATCTTATCAGACAAATCTGCTCCTTTCTCCTCCTGGACTGATTTTTCATTCTCAAAATTCTCAATTTTTGGGTAAAATCTGTCTTCAGTGAACACAGATTTTGATATGACTGAGTTTGGAGATTTGATTATAGAGGAAGGGGTAAAAGGACAAACTCACCCCCATGCCTTAGATAGATCCACAGGTGCTCAGCAGTGGCTGGCATTCAGGTGGTTCTACTGTATTTCATTTTCTTTAGCAATACATCAATCATTTCATGGTTTTATTTATTTTCTAGAAAACGTCTTTCACATTGTTGTATGTTGGAAGGTCTCTTTTACCGCATACAAATTCTCGTATGGCAATTCTCATTGTTCCAGTATATACAGTACTGTATACTAGTGCGTCTCAATGAATTAGAATATCATCCAAAATCAATGTAATATTGCCATGTTTCAGGGCGTTTCTGGGAGACCTGAAACACGTTGACTGATAAATCAATGTTCTATTCACCCTTTGATGTCTCGTGGAATACGGCAGAGTGTTTTTTAACCCTTCATCCTCCCTACTTTCATTTTCTGAAATAATGAACTTTGGGTTTTCATTGGCTGTAAGCCATAATCATCAACATTAACAGAAATAAACACTTGAAATAGATCACTGTTTCTGACTCTATTTAATATATGTATCACTTTTTGTATTGCATTTGTGAAATAAATTAACTTTTTGATGATATTCTACTTCATTGAGATCCACTAGTATATGTGTTTGTCTACATGCGAATGAATACATCATTGCATTTTGATTTGATTTCATGCCAGCGGTACTGCAGACAAACACATAGTCATATTTAGAACACAATGACCATTTGTTCAAATATAAAACAAATCTTTGAAATTTCACATTCCTGAAGCGGCCGTCACACACACAGATATCGTGAGCGATATTGTAAGCGATCACGTGCACGCGCGATCGCTTACAATATCGCTCACATCGCTGGTGAGCTGTCACACAGACAGACTCACCAGCGATGTGGAGCCGCAATCTCGCTGGTTACTATGGTACACATCGGGTTACTAGGAGCCGCGCGTCGCTTAGTAACCCGACGTGTACCATAGTTACCATCTCCAAGCATAGGCTCTGCTGCTGGGAGATCGTTCATCGTGGTGTCATACACCACGATGAAGCAGATCGTGACATCGTTCATCGCTAGATCTGAGCTCCGGAGCTCAGATCTGCGATGTCACGATCAAGCGATTTTACATAGTAAAATCGCTTGATTACATGCAACGATGCCAAAACGATATCGCTTAAGCGATCAAAAAGGAGATCGCTTAAACGATATCGGGCTTAAAATCGTTGCGTGTGACGGCCGCTTATGATTTATTGGAAATCTTACCAATGCACAATTAGGTGTTATTTTCTCTTGAACACAGATTTTGGGTGCCAGCATGAAGAGTTGCATATATACTTAAACAGCAGCATAGGAGGATGAATGTGCAATGAAGACACACATACAATTTTTCACTTTCTTTATTGCTTTAACAAATTTATATGAATAAACATGAATATGATTTTCAATAAAATAAATGATTGTTTTTGTAATAAACAGGCATGACACTGTAAAAATCAATAATAAAAAGGTGTGAATTAGAATAGTTCTCATTTGTATGGTCATAGACTATTTCCTAAGCTGGAAACACGCTGTCCGAGTGACATGTGAGTTACTCGCATGAGTCTCGGATCATTCATTCGGGATGGCCTCCCCCTATCTGGACGGGAGCAGTGGAGCTACATAGAAAAACATACCACTGACAGTATCCCATCCAGAAAGGCAGGGGTCGTCCCAGGTGAATGATCCGAGACTCGTGCTTGTAACTTGTGTCTCACTCGGAAAGTGTGTTTCCAGCCTTACAAGTCTCCTTGTAGTAGGAGTATCCTTGAATGGATCACAAATTGATTTAACGTGGTGGGTAATCAAAGTTCACATGCACAAAGGGTTTTAATTGTATATATGTCTGTTAGTATGTTTTGTTTGCCTACGACTAGGGAGTGTAGCCAAAATGCATCAGACGGGGCCCTTGTGGCCTTGATGCAATTTTAATGTATATGAACGTTTAACAAAGGAATATCGATTTTAAAGGATATTTGTTGCTGGCTAAGGCCCCTTTCACATCAGCATTTTTTCAAATTGCGGCAGATTTGGCAGATTTACCACATCTGCCACCTAACTGTCGCAATTGCAGCACACTTGCGGCAAGCCCCATGCATTGTTTATGGGGCTTGTGGCAAGTGCGGTAGAACTACCGTAACCGCTGCAATACCGCACTTGCCACACATGCTGAAGCCCCTTAGACAATGCATGGGGCTTGCGGCAAGTGCGGCTGTTAGGCGGCAGATGCGATAAATCTGCTGGTTCTGCCGCAATCAAAGAAAAACGCTGATGTGAAAGGGGCCTTAATTCTATCTTCATTCATGAGATTGAAGATTGCTGTTGTTCTTTATAAGATTCTATGCAGAAAGGAGGGGAGAGGGGAAGGCGGGGCTCTGTGAATAGCTCATCCCTCCTCCCTGCCCCTCACTTCTACAATAGAATAATATGAGCACCAACTATCATCTCTTATTTCAGTAGATGAATACAGATTTTAACCAAGAATTGAGAATTTTGAAATTTAAACCTCAGTCTAGGAGGAGAGAGAAGCAGATATGTCTGATAACATATATTACAAAGTTAGCCAATTTCATGTGCACTATTGATTTAGGAAATAAAAATTAAAACAACGGTTACAATTTAAATATACAAATAGTGTACCAACATCTTAATCTGGAAAAGCGGTGCCCATCAGGACTACACTGACCTTAAAACATTTTTCTTTGCAAGTTGCACACGATGCGTTGTTTTCATAAAATCTGCTCCTGGTTACTTACTCATGACAAAATTAATTATAATTTTAATCACTTAATTAAGAAAGTCATAAATCAACAGGAGGGGAATAAGGACAGCTAATAACAAGCATATGAATATAACCAATATATATAGATGTACTGTATGTGCATGTATATATTTTTTTTGGACAGACCAAAATATTACTTTGGAAATCTGGGAGCTCAAACTATAAAGTTCACAATGAAAAGATCTTGATAGAAAAATATAATACATGAAGCAAAGAACTGGAAAAAATCATTACACTGCAGTAGAGCCATCCTATTCCAGTTAATGAGGCATGCTCCCATGGAAATGTAATGTCATTTATCTTGCAAATTTTCTCCTTGCAAGCTCTGCAGTGACACAATTTGATTTGAAAGTTTACACAATATTTTCACTGATATTTTTGATGATCTCAGGTACAACACAAGGACATCTTAATGTTACAAGAGATGTAAATTACTGCTATATCTGGAAACATCATCTGATCATTTCTTTAACAGTTTGAAAATACATTTTGTAGTAAAATCTCAATTTAATTTACAACTTTTGGCCCCTTCATACGTCCGTATGAAAAATTTGTATGTGCAACACAGTTCATTTCATTTTCAGTCACCCATCAGTGTGTCCATTTTTTAAAGATGTGTGTCATCCGTGTGCCATCTGTGTTTTTCTGGTGTAAATTTACAAAATGAAATTTCACTGTTTCTCCTTTAATTTCAGTGTTAAACGAGTACAGCACATGGATGACACACAGATGTCATTTGTGTACTCATGGCCATCATCATTGCATTATTACCTTTACTGCTTTATAGGGCCCGGTGAAAATTGGGGTTTGGCCATCCAGGCCCTGGGGTACTTATTTAGTGCTTTATCAAGCCCCGGAGCCGGGGCCTCACTCGGCCCCTGGGCCCTGCCCCTTCTTCAATGGCACCCTTCCTGGCAGTCACCGCTGTGACTGCCAATGCGGAGCAGGCTAGCTGACGCTCACATGTTCAGTGATGTCAGACACAACCAGGTTTGCACTGCACATGCACTTAATGCCATACACAGTGCAAACACGAAGTCACTGCAGGATGCACCAGCAGGAAATGAAAATAAGGGCTGCTCCCCGTGTTTGGTGAGTATGATCTCTGTCTGTCTGTCTTCACAGCAGCATACTCTATATACAGTTCCACGCTATATTCTGTATTACAGTGTGTCTGTATATACTATATGAATATAGTGTGGATCTCTGTGTACAATATATATGCACAGCCCACAGCAGTCTCTACCATGTATATATACATATACATGTATGTACAGTATATATATATATATATACTAGCTGTGAGCCCGATGCAAATGCATCGGGATTCTAGAATGTGCATTAATTTGATTATAGTAGTTATAGCTGTTAGCCTGATGCAAATGCATCGGGTATCTAAAATATGTTTATTGTTTTTTTAAAGATTTTTAAATAATAATCGCATCATCAATAGCAATAATATAAGCCATAGCATTATTATTAGCAGTAATAGCAGTATTAATAGCATTATTAGCAGTATTATGAGCATAAATAACAGTATTAATAGCATTAATAGCATTATTATTAGCATTAATAGCATTATTAATAGCATTATTAGCATTAATAATAGCATTAATAACATTATTAATAGCATTAATACCATTATTATTAGCATTAATAGCATTAATAATAGCATTATTAGCATTAATAATAGCATTAATAACATTATGAATAGCATTAATAGCATTGTTATTAGCATTAATAGCATTAATAATAGCATTATTAGCATTAATAATAGCATTAATAACATTATTAATAGCATTAATAGCATTATTATTAGCATTAATAGCATTATTAATAGCATTAATAGGATACATATTAGCATTAATAGCATTAATAGCATAATTAATAGCATTAATAGCATTATTAATAGCATTAATAGCATTAATAATGGCATTATTAGCATTAATAATAGCATTAATAACATTATTAATAGCATTAATAGCATTATTATTAACATTAATAGCATTATTATTAGCATTAATAGCATTAATAATGCCATTAATAGGATAAATATTAGCATTAATAGCATTAATAGCATAATTAATAGCATTAATAGCATTATTAATAGCATTAATAGCATTATTATTAGCATTAATAGCATTAATAGGATAAATATTAGCATTAATAGCATAATTAATAGCATTAATAGCATTATTAATAGCATTAATAACATTATTATTAGCATTAATAGCATTAATAATAGCATTATTAGCATTAATAATAACATTAATAACATTAATAGCATTAATAGCATTATTATTAGCATTAATAGCATTAATAGCATTATTATTAGCATTAATAGCATTAATAATACCATGAATAGGATAAATATTAGCATTAATAGCAATAATAGCATAATTAATAGCATTAATAGCATTATTAATAGCATTAATAGCATTAATAGGATAAATATTAGCATTAATAGCATTATTAATAGTATTAATAGCATTAATAGGATAAATATTAGCATTAATAGCATAATTAATAGCATTAATAGCATTATTAATAGCATTAATAGCATTATTATTAGCATTAATAGCATTAATAATAGCATTATTAGCATTAATAATAGCATTAATAACATTATTAATAGCATTAATAGCATTCTTATTAGCATTAATAGCATTAATAATGCCATTAATAGGATAAATATTAGCATTAATAGCATTAATAGCATAATTAATAGCATTAATAGCATTATTAATAGCATTATTATTAGCATTAATAGCATTAATAGGATAAATATTACCATTAATAGCATTAATAGCATAATTAATAGCATTAATAGCATTATTAATAGCATTAATCGCATTATTATTAGCATTAATAGCATTAATAATAGCATTATTAGCATTAATAATAGCATTAATAACATTATTATTAGCATTAATAGCATTATTATTAGCATTAATAGCATTAATAGCATTATTATTAGCATTAATAGCATTAATAATACCATGAATAGGATAAACATTAGCATTAATAGCATTAATAGCATAATTAATAGCATTAATAGCATTATTAATAGCATTGATAGCATTATTATTAGCATTAATAGCATTAATAATAGCATTATTAGCATTAATAATAGCATTAATAACATTATTAATAGCATTAATAGCATTATTATTAGCATTAATAGCATTAATAATAGCATTAATAACATTATTATTAGCATTAATAGCATAATTATTAGCATTAATAGCATTATTATTAGCAGTAATATCATTATTATTAGCATTTTTTTTTAATTATTATTTTTTATTTAATTATTTATTATTTTTTATTAATTTTTTTATTATATTTTAATTATTTTTATTATTATTAAATTTATTATTTAGGCTGAGACCCAGTTCTCTTTCAGGTCCGCTAAAGGGCTGATATAATTAGCATATATTTAATTTTTTTATTATTATTTTTATTGAATTATTTATTATTTTTAATTTAATTTTTTATTATTTTGTAATTATTTTTAAATTATTTTTTTTATTATTTAATTTATTTATTTTTTTAAGTGAGAGTGAGACACAGTTCTCATTCAGGTCCGCATTTTTTTTTTTTTTTATTATTATTTTTATTAAATTATTTAATATTTTTTATTTATTTTTTTATTATTTTTTAATTATTTTTAAATTATTTTTTTTATTATTTAATTTATTTATTTTTTTAAGTGAGAGTGAGACACAGTTCTCATTCAGGTCCGCATTTATTTATTTTTTTTATTATTATTTTTATTTAATTATTTAATATTTTTTATTTATTTTTTTATTATTTTTTAATTATTTTTAAATCATTTTTTTTTATTATTTAATTTATTTATTTTTTTTAAGTCAGACTGAGACACAGTTCTCATTCAGGTCCGCCTTTTTTTTTTTTTTAAATTATTATTTTTATTTAATTATTTATTATTTTTTAATTATTTTTTTATTATTTTTAAATTATTTTAAAATTATTTTTTTTATTATTAAATTTATTTATTTTTTTACTTGCGAGAGTGAGACACAGTTCTCATTGCGGTCCGCCTTTTTTTTTCCCATTGACATACATTACCGGTGTGTCGGCGATTTTATGGCCGGCCACCTGGTTCTATTTGTCGGCCTTAAAATCGCGGACACACCGCTAATGCATGTCTATGGGCAGTCAGCTCGAATTCTGATTGGTCGGCGTTCAATCCGAAATCGGGCTGACTGCCCATAGAGATGCATTAGCGGTGTGTCCGCGATTTTAGGGCCGACAAATAGAACCAGGTGGGCGGCCATAAAATCGCCGACACACCGGTAATGTATGTCAATGGGGAAAAAAAGGCGGACCTGAATGAGAACTGCGTCTCAGTTTTGAGGGGCTCTTCTGATTGGCTGAGGGCAGTATACAGCGACCAATCAGAAGAGGGCCTCAGATCTCATTAAGGTACAATGGCGGATTTTTCGTCCATTGTATCTTAATGAGAAGGAAGAGGACGTCGAAGATGGAAGTTAGCGAAAAGAAGAGAGAAGACCCCCGGGGCCGGAGGAAGAGGACGCCTGGCCGGACGGAGGATCAGATGACAAAGAAGACATGTAAGTATGTGCGGACATGGGGGGGCTGTGCGGACATGGGGTCGGGCTGTGCGGACATGGGGTCGGGCTGTGCGGACATGGGGTCGGGCTGTGCGGACATGGGGTCGGGCTGTGCGGACATGGGGTCGGGCTGTTGCGGACATGGGGTCGGGCTGTGGGGACATGGGGTCGGGCTGTGCGGACATGGGGTCGGGCTGTGCGGACATAGGGGTCGGGCTGTGCGGACATAGGGGGCGGGCTGTGCGGACATAGGGGTCGGGCTGTGCGGACATAGGGGGCGGGCTGTGCGGACATAGGGGGCGGGCTGTGCGGACACAGGGGGCGGGCTGTGCGGACATAGGGGGCGGGCTGTGCGGACATAGGGGCCGGGCTGTGCGGACATAGGGGCCGGGCTGTGCGGACATAGGGGCCGGGCTGTGCGGACATAGGGGGCGGGCTGTGCGGACATAGGGGCCGGGCTGTGCGGACATAGGGGTCGGGCTGTGCGGAGGCGGGTAGCGATTTGCGGCTCAGGCAGCGACTCGCAATGGCCTCGCGGCCATTGCTCGCGCTACCTGAGCGGTAAATCGCTAAGGTTGTAGCCGAGGCTGTGGATGGATTTTGGGCCAGCGGCTCGCAATGGCCGCTCCGCGGCCATTGCTCGCCCTGGGCCAGCGACTCGCAATGGCCTCGCGGCCATTGCTCGCGCAGCATTGGGCGCTTCGCGCCCAATGTTAAATTCGTATCCACATGACGACATCGGAAAGTGCGCGCGGAGGGGCGCTTTTCCGATTCGCGATTATATAATAGATATATATATATATATATATATATGCAGCTTGTGTCCTTACATAGGCAGTTTTTCCAAGAGTGTGCAGCAGTGAGACTGTAGAATGTTTGTGGGGTGGAGCCTGGGTGGAGTCTCAAGGGGACAATTAAATTCCTGGTGAGAGCCCTCAGCATACTGTGGTGTTTACACTGACCAAGGGTCTTTTATAATGCTCATTTGTATTTTTTTTTCTCCCACATACTACATTCAATAATGCTGATTTTACCCACAGTGCGAGCCAGTCAAACAATGTAAGCAACTCGCACTGGGCCAAAGCCAAGCGTACCCAGGCATAGTGATGCTCGCTCCAGTGTTTTGCATATGTAAACAATCCAAACTACAAACTCAAACACTGATGTTTGTAAACTCTTTTTCCTAGGGACAGTGCAGGTGAATACACAATGTGGCTATGGGCTTGCTCTGATGTATGGATTTTGCTTGTCTGTGGTCTCTGCTTGTTGCACCAGGCAGTGAATTGAGCAATTCATGGAGCAGAGCACAATGTCAAGTGCACATTATGTTTGTTCATTTAACCCCTTCACGAATTTAGACGTACTGTTTAAGGTGGTTCTTACAAACCTTGGGCATAAGAGTAAGTCATGGCTAAAAGCCAGCACAATAGCTGCAGAAATGGGGATTGTGTCCAGTGCCTACTTAATTTAACAGCAGGGGACCGGAGCTCAACCTCAGAGGTAGGGTTGTGTTGCCACCCCGCAACTTTGATAATTGTAATTGGCTATTTAATTCTGAACAGCCAATCAGCGATTCTAATGCTCCAGGCAATGAAATTCCTGGAGCATTGTGATTCAACTATGGTAGGTGCTGCAACAGCACCAATCATAGGCTGGAGCTCAGTCAAGGCAGTGTCACCCCTCCAGCCCTGATTGAAGCAATTGTGATGTGACACATGATCACTCGAATCACTGTGCAGAGGGGCGATGTGACATGGCTTTGGCCATTCCCCTCAGCATCATTCCATCCATGGTGACTGAGGAGAGCAATCTCACACAGCCAGGCCAGTTCTTGTGCAGTCCCTGGCTGTTTACCCCCTAAATGCTGCAATAAGTATTAATCACAGCAGTTAGAGTATTGGAAGAGGGATCGCGGTTCCTCTTCCCTCCGATCCGGTCCACAGTGTAGTAATCTTGAGGGACCGATTGTTGCCGTGGTGACCTAATGTTGCCATCTAGATATCTGTGTCACCTGACTACAACAAATCTCAGGAATCATGGCTGCACTATGATTACTGATCACTCTCATTCCTTTCTTTTGAGGTCCATACCAATAGGCTATTCCATCACCTCCACCTCAAAGTAGCAGTGGTATACCGCCCCCCAGGGTCACCCACCCAGTTTCTCGGCCATTTCTCTGCGTGGCTCCCGCATTTCATGTCCTCAGATTTACCAACCCTTATTCTGGGAGACTTTATCATTCCCATAAACAGCCCCATCTCCCCATTGCATCCTAGCTCCTATCTCTAACCACCTCTCTTGGCCTCTCACAGCTCTCAACCTCTGAGACGCACAAAGACGGTAACACCCTTGACCTGGTCCTTACCCAGCTCTGCTCATCCTCCCCTTGCATAACTCACCTCTTCTCTCTGACCACAACATTCTCTCCTTCTCACTCACTAACCCTCGGCCACCACAGCCCAATCCTTCCTATCACACATCCAGAAATCTACAGGCCATTAACTCTCATGCACTCACAGACTCCCTCATCTCATATCTGTCCCCAATCTCTTCAATTTCCTTTCCAGATCAGGCAGTAAATCACTACAATGACACTCTCAGAAGCTCCCTGGACCAAGTAGCACCCCTCATCCTCAGAACCTCCAAACAGAGAACAAAACAGCCTTGGCTCGCATCACAAACTCGATTCCTCTAGTGATGCTCTAGGAGTGCTGAACGTCTATGGAGGAAAACTCGCTCACCAGGAGACTTTATCCACTATAAATTCATGCTCAAAACTTACAACTCTGCCCTTCACCTTGCCAAACAGACCTACTTCACCACCCTGGTCTCCTTACTATCCAACAATCCAAAAAAAGTCTTTGACACCTTTCACTCTCTCCTCAGTCCTAAAGTGCAGGCTGCCATCACTGACCTCTGTGCTGATGACCTGGCTTCCTACTTCATGGAGAAAATAGACAACATCCGCCAAGAAATCAGCTCTCAGCCTCCAAGCGCTGCTACCCCCATTCTTCCGCACATCTCCTCTGGTTCACTCTCCACATTTGACCAAGTCACAGAAGAAGAAGTCTCCAGGCTCCTTTCTTCCTCTCGTCCCACCACATGCACCACTGACATCATTCCCTCAAACCTTCTCTAGTCCCTCTCTCCAGTCGTCACCACTCATCTAACCAAAATATTCAACCTCTCCCTCTCTTCTGGCATCTTCCCCTCCTCCTTCAAACACTCAATCATTACTCCATTATTAAAGAAAACCACTCTCGACCCATCCTGCACAAATAACTACAGACCAGTCTCCAATCTCTCCTTCATCTCTAAACTCCTGGAGCGCCTGGTCTACTCCCACCTCACCCGTTACCTCTCCGCTCACTCTCTTCTAGATCCATTACAGTCTGGTTTCTGCCCCCTTCACTCTACAGAAACTGCCCTCATCAAAGTGACCAATGACCTTCTGACAGCAAAACGTAATGGTGACCACTCTCTGCTTATTCTCCTTGACCTCTCTGCAGCTTTTGACAATGTCGACCATAAGCTCCTACTCTCTATGCTGCACTCCATTGGCATAAAGGACACTGCTCTCTCCTGGCTCTCCTCCTATCTTTCTGACCACTCTTTCAGTGTATCTTTTGCTGGCTCCACTTCTTCCCCTCTTCCACTCACTATTGGAGTCCCTCAGGGTTCAGTCCTTGGCCCTCTCCTCTTATCTCTCTACACAGCCCCGATTGGACACACCATCAGCAGATTTAGCTTTCAGTGCCATCTTTATGCTTACCCCTGCGGTATTAAAGAACACCAATGACTGTCTAGCTTCAGTTTCCAATATCATGTCTGCTCTCTATTTGAAACTAAACCTTTCCAAAACTGAACTTCTTCTGCTCCCCCATCCACTAACCTCCCTAAATCTGACATCTCTCTCAGTTTGCGGCACCACGATAACGCCTAGGCAGCAGGCTCGCTGTCTGGGTGTTATGTTTGACACCGATCTCTCCTTCTCCTCCCACACACAATCTCTCGTCCGCTCCAGTCGCTTACACCTGAAGAATAGAATCCGCCCCTTTCTCACCATGGAAAGAATAAAAACCCTCACAGTGGCCCTAATCCATTCCCACCTTGACTATTGCAATTCTCTATTAAGCGACCTCCCCCTCACCAGACTTTCTCCTCTCCAGTCCATCTTTAATGCAGCAGCCAGGATCACCCATTTGGCCAAGCGTTACTCAGATGCCTCTGCTCTGTGCCAGTCATTGCACTGGCTGCCTGTACACTACAGGATCAAATTCAAATTGCTTGTTCTCCCCCAAAAGCTCTTCACAGTGCAGCACCCCCCTACATCTCCTCCCTCATCACTGTCTATCACCCCACCCGTTCTCTACGTTCTTCAAATAACCTTCGACTAACATCTGCACTAATCCGATTCTCCTACTCCCGGCTCCAAGACTTCTCCAGAGCTGCACCAATCCTCTGGAATGCTTTACCCCAAGAAATCAGGACTATCCACAACTTGCATGGCTTCAGACGATCCCTAAAAACACATCTTTTTAAGGCGGCTTATCATACTCCCTAATAGAAGTCCTTTGTACTGTAGATAGTGAATGGGCAATCTCTCTTGACATTACTCTTCTACAAACTCCACGAAACCAAAAAGGTCTACACAGACTGTCTGATGACCATCCATGTAAGCTTATTTCTTTGCCCCATTTCCTCAAGATGCATGGACCATTAGTGTAATAAGCCCCTGTACCTTGTGCAACCCCTATCCCGTTGTAGATTGTAAGCTCTTTTGAGCAGGGTCATCTTTATTTCTTGCTTTATTTATTGTATTTTCTTTTTTCACATTGATTCTATGCCTATTGTTTTGTATCCAATTACACTGGGGAACAATTTGAAAAAAAATTTCTGTTGAGTTAGGTTTTTGAGCTGATTTATACTAAAATTGGCATGCTCATTCCAAAAATGTAGTCAGTTTTTTTCTAGCACGTCAAGTTTTTCCTCCACAACTTACCTGCCAGAGAAGCACAATTGCACTGATATCTGTAATAAGACTTGTTATCTGATTACAATTCGACTCATATAGAGCTACGTGGCAACTTGTAAGACTAGTCACAGCTGAGACATGCCTATTTCTTATATATTTCATTTTTTGTTCATATTTGTACTATTTAAAAAAAAAAAAAAAAAACAACACTTTTTAGGTACAGTAGTTTACATATTTTTGAGAAGACAAAAATCCTATAGTTCAAAAACTTGACGTGATAGAGAAAAACTGAGATCATTTCTGGATTCAGCATCCAAAAATTAATTAAGAACAGTTGTCTGACCTAACTCCTAAAAAATTGTGTTCCCCATTGTTATTGTACTGTATGTGTTCTCTACTGTAATTACTTACTGTATTATATTTTCTGTACTCTAACCCTACATTGTAAAGCGCTGCAGAATATGTTGGCGCTATATAAATAAAGCTTTATTATTATTATATGTATTTCTGAAGCTTGTGAAGCTATAGCTCTGAAGGTACCTTTACACGCCGCTACAACAGGATGGATACAACCCGCTACAGGCTACGATTAGCTTGCGTCGTCAATATAGCCCGTAGTAGCGGCGTGTGAAGACGGTAGGAGGCAGCCGGCAACAGATACATCTGTTTCCGAGCACTGCTCTGAAACAGGTGGCTACAAAGCCGATTGCAGCGAGCTGTATCGGCGTGTAAAGAAGCTACAGAAGGGATGTCTATACACCAGGCGATGTACCTGGTATGCAGGTGGGGCAGGCTCCGGGATACCGCGCCCCTTCAGCGATCATTGGAGGAAGCTCCTGCATGACGATTGGTATTCACTGCATAGGGAGGCATATTTAAGGAGCTGACCAGTCACACCACACAATTGCTCGAGCGTCATGTATTAAACAGCCTCCTGCGATGCCTGCCCAATCATGATGTTATTGCTTTGTCCTATCAGCGTATGGACGTCTCGTACTCCACAATTGTGGCACGCCTACGTGCTGTCCCTGCTGCACCAGGTCCGCCCATATTAGCTTGTTGTAGCGGTGTGTAAATGAGGTAAGATGAGCTACAGATGGCTACTTGAGACACCTGGCGATGTATCTAGCTGTAGATGTAACGTAGCGTAGCGCACCTTGTGGTGGCGTGTAAAGGTGGTGCGTTTCCCGTTTGTAACCGTTTGGGCATGCTCGTGCACGAGAAGTAGCGGGTTGTATCCATCCTGTTGTAGCGGCGTGTAAAGGTACCTTGACAGCTCAGTGTGTTGCAATGATGTAGCAGTGAAGCTACGATCAGACCTGTCTGATCCCATAAAGAGACTAAACAAAAAGTAAGAAAATAAAAAAGGCTAAACATTTTTTTAAAAAGCAGAAAATAAAGAATAAAAAAATTCTAATAAATAATTACATTTATGTAAAAAACAAAACAAAACAGCTACACATAAAACCCTCTCTATAAAACTGTGACACTAATTAACTCATCAGTGAAAATCGTAAAAATAAAAAATAAAAAACATAGCGAAAATAATGTATTTTCATTCTATAGCTGACAAAAAAGGTATAATAAAATGTGATCAATAAGAGATTTATAAATTAAAATGGTACAGCTTAAAATATCATCTTGTTCTGCAAAAACCACCATACAGCTCCATCAGAAAAAAATAAAAAGGCTGTAGCTTTCTGAATAAAGCAATGCAAAACCTTTTTTTCCTATAAAATAGTATTTATAATGTAAAAGCGGCAAAACATAAAAAAAGTGTCTGAATTTGAGATCACTTGATTCCTGAGACTTGTCTTGGTGGGAGGAAGGAGGATCAATGTAAGGATTATGTGGTCCAGACTCTTGTCTAGTGAGTCTGGTCTTTGTGGAAAACAGGGTAGTGCTTGGAAACATACTGGAAGCATTATCTACATTCCTACCAACCACCTGTTTGCACTTTTCTGGCTTCAAGAGTGGTTCTTAGAAGCCCTCTGCATAGTGGGGCATTAATCTAGGTCTCGAGGATGAGCATGTTTGTTATGTTTCTGCAGCAGGCACAGTTGCACCTGGCCCACTGTCTCAGCCTCTAGGTGCCCCATCCCTTACAGCACGCTGTGCAGATTTTACATTAGGCATAAAATATATGCCTGCAAATATTTTGGTATTAATAGGAACCAGAAAATATGTAGCCCTGAAAATAACTTTTGTT
The DNA here is from genome assembly GCA_033576535.1 of Allobates femoralis. NCBI lineage: Eukaryota > Metazoa > Chordata > Amphibia > Anura > Aromobatidae > Allobates > Allobates femoralis. The sequence goes on along the minus strand of JARQOC010000001.1, from coordinate 508,128,210 downwards.
TTTAGGTGTAAGGCTGGGTGCACCCTATTTTTTTTATTGCATTTGTGAATGCCTTGTTGAGGGTATATTTTTCACAAAACTTGAAGGGATTGCTGATACCCGCAAAATCAACGAGAGTCCTGAAGTGTCAAGTCCACGTTGCTTTTTTGGGATTTGTAGTTTTGGTGCAGATAATAATCTGCTAATTCTTTCAACTTTTTTGCAGCATTTTTACAACATTGAAAGCAATGAGAAAGTATAAAAACGCATCAAAAATGCTACGTGTGAACATAGCCTAAGTGGTAAAGGATTTTTTAATTTTGCCTTGTATACAAGTTATTATACAGAAAAGTATTATTCCTAACATTTTGTCCTAAAAAATCCATTTGGTCTTTGGTTTTGTATGTTTTATGGGCAGTCAGTAAGAGTGGCGTAATACTCTGATAACATTGTTTCCAGTAGGTGCCTGGGAGGCAGAAATATGTCCAAACATCTTCCATATGTCCATATGCTGTTCCTATTCCATTTGAGCACTTCTTTCATCCAATTCAGTGATTTTAGGCCCCCCCCAGCCCTCCTGTAACAGTCTTCAGGAAAAAGGCCCGAGTTCCCCATTGACTTCCATTATACTCGTTACTCAAGTCTAGTGTGGCGCCCTGCTCACACAGGTAACCACAGACTCACCTACAGCATGGATGGGTTTCCACAGTGGGTACACAGACACAAACAACACCTTCCACCCCAGCACAGTAGGGGGAACTCAACTTGCTCAACTTAGGCAAGATCCCCTATCAATACTGGTGCTGGGGCAGTGTTAGTTAGAGTGTGCAGACGCTACAAGAATTTTGAAGACGTTCTGGTGGTCAGTGCCGCATTAGGCCCGAGCAAGTGACTCTGAACAGCCTTCGAAGTAGTCCTGCAGGGCCCAAGAGTGGGGTCGGAAGGCGAGGAGAGAGAAAAGTGGGAACCAAGGAGCCATCATTAGGCTCACCCAAACAGGACACCGGACTCCGAGTCTACTGGAAAGCACCTGGCCCAGTAGAGAATACTGGTCTACTGTGGAGACTGCACTAACCAGGGAGCCAGGCACCGCAGACAGAGGATCAGCGGTAGTTCATCGAGGGTTTCCCGACGACAGCACAGGTGATAGGAGAGCAGAGGAGGCCAGTCGAGTTTCACACAGGGCATGGGCTTAATACGCACGGGAAAAGAGACAAGGAGGCCTTTTACCCACTCACTGTGGAGGCCCAGAAGAGCATTCTGAACACCCGGCAGTGCCCTGGACGTTTACCTACAATTCCACCAGTAAAAGGTAAAGAAACAACCAGTGGTGTGTATGTCGGTTCCTTACCCGCGCCCCTGCCATCCACAGAGACTGTCCTGTTATCCAACAGCCCAGCCAAATCCCTCCTCCATCCCTCATCTTCAAAACCAAACTCCGCAGGGATCCAGCTCCGCTTGTGGGGAGCTTCAACCCCTAGCTGCTCATCCATCATCCCTGGAGGCCCCACGCAGCGCTGGTGCAGTCACCAGATACCACAGGTGGCGTCACGATAAACTTACAAACTCTCATTCCCATTTCAGCTACCCCCTTTTAGTTGACCACCAGGGCCATGGTCTGGGCAGGCCACCAGTGACATCCCAACCGCTGCAGAGGGCCCAGACACCCGAGTCCCTGTATTGCCCTGGGCTAGTCACTAGCACTTCCGATCATCTGACCTGCTCATATCGCGTATCGAGTACAAGTACTTGAGCGTTTTAGTTTACTAAAAACAAACACCAACTACACCACAAAAAATGGTTAAAAAACACCGTATAGCTGAACACATCATTGCATACTCCACGAATAACCAAGAACACATAACATATTGACTACTATTATGTGTAGAAAATAAAGTTTCTCCACTTTTTTTTTTTAAATAGAATTTGAATATAGCAAGAATGCTATGAAAGAGTTAGTTCAAAAAGTGAAAAAGAGAGGTGATTAAATTGAGTTGAAATCTCATATAAAAAATTCAAGGCTGGATATTATTAGACTACTCTGTCAGGATGTTAAGTGAAGAGCCACATGAAGCAGAAATGTTATATCTAAGTCATAGATCAAAACTCTACAGTAAAGGGATTGAATAATGAATGGGCGGCAGCTTTCAAGTGTACAAGTTTTTAAGCCAGATCTGTGGATTTCTTACTGTGTCTTCTATAAATATATTATGGGTTTTGCAGATCTGTTTTTTCCCTTTGAATCTTTAAAATTTGTCACCCCTTTAAGCAGCATGCTCAGCATAGATACACATAAAATCTGCCCCAACAGTTTAATGATTTTGCATACTTTGCAACACTAATATTGTACTGGTATTGATTTGTGACATGTGTAGAGGTATAACAATTGCATTCACAGAGGGTGCAACAGCGACATGACCTGTATGGGTAGGAGGCTTGTCAATGCTAATGCCTATTTCAGCTGAATGTTCGAGGATGCATTGCTCAGATGTGATTTTGGCCCATTCTTCTACATAAAAACTTTTAAAATCCTGAAAGTTTTGTGGGCTCCTTCTATGAACTCTGAGCTTTAGTTCTGTCCATAAATTTACTATTGGATTCAGGTCAGGTGATTGGCTGAGCCATTCTAGCAGCTTTATTTTTGCTTTCTCTGAAAGTAATTAAGAGTTTCCTTGGCTGTGTGTTTGGTACCATTGTCTTGCTGAAATGTCCACCCTCATTTCATCTTCATCATTCTGGTAGATGGCAGCAGATTTTTGTCAAGAATGTTTTGGTACTTTTGTACATTTATCTTTCCTTCAATGACATGAAGTTTGCCAGTGCTGTATGCTGAAAAATAACCTCACACAATCATGTTCCCACCTCTAAACCTCACTGTTAATTTGGTGTTTTGGTAGAAATACACTGTGCCTCTTGGTCTCCGAACATGGTGTGTATTATGACTAGAGATGAGCGAACTTTCCCCGTACATGTTCGCCAATTTAAAGTTGCATACAAACATTGCAGATTCTGTTTGCGATTGGAAACCAGAGCAATTTTCCAAAAAATCGGCAAATGCGGCTTTGTTTGGGAAAAAAGTTAGAAATTTAAAGTAGCCTTAAAGCTTGATTTTATTTGGGGCCAAAACACACACTGGAAGACTGGATGGCCGGGAAGAACACCTAAGCTTACAGTTAGAAGTGTTCCCGCTATCGGGTCTACCGGCTTGTATCAAGCTGGAGGTTTTCTTAAGCTTCCTGGAGCTTGCTGGTGTTTTTGACTTTCGTTTAAGAGCTTTATATGTATATACACACATATATATATGTAATCTAACCCACTCATAAGGGTGGAGCAATTGTCATCATGGACAGATCTAAGTATCTGATGGAGATTAAAAGGCAGGTGCTAGATGAGGAGGTATATAAGAAGTTGAGTTACGATCCAAAATTTTATATACTTTGCTCCATAAGGGCTATTTTTAACTCCTGCCTTGGACAGGAAAGTGATAGATCAAGATCTATATGAGTTTTTGCTGGTAACATTTCCCACAACACCGGTTATATATATCCTGCCCAAGGTAGATAAATCTGTGGAGAACCCTCCAGGACATCCCATTGTGTCTGGAATGAATTTGGTGTTCAGTCACATTGGGACATTCCTGGATAGGATATTGAACCCCATTGTGAGAGAAGCAAAATCATATGTTCGAGATACATCAGACTTCCTCATGAAGATCAGGGGATTTAGTCAGGTGGAAGACTTCTTATTAGTATCCTTTGATGTTGTCTACTTATACACATCCAATACTCATGACTTTGGCTTGGATGCAGTTAGAGAAAGACTGGATAGAACTGACTACACATGTGAATTGAAACAGTCAGTGCTGGACCTTCTGCATCTAGTATATGCAAATTTGTCATGGAAATATTAGAGGAGGGTGTCGTCTATGTGTCTCACCACTTCTTACATGGGGTGTGGTGGAGATACATAGACGACATCTTTTCATCTATGAGTACATAAACATGATAAACTCTACAATCAAGTTAACAATGGTCTGTTCCGTGAAGAGCTTGCAGTTCCTTGATGTCTTGGTTGTGAGAGAAAATTATCACTTGACCACTCAACTATTTGTGAAAAGTATGGATAGAAATAACTCACCCATGCTTCTTCAGGGAAGAAGACTATCTTGAAACACGTGTCGGGGTAGCCCCTGAACACGTGTCATAACCCCATAGCATGGGTGAGTTCTGGGCTCTGTGATAGGCTAGCATTGTGGTATTTTACTGTATTTATCTTTATTTATATTGTACCATGCTGTATGCCTGATGAATTTCTATGTAAATTGCCTATAACTGTATCCTGCTATGGGGGTTTGTGACCTGTTCACCCTCTCTGTAACCCTCCTTGGTTTTATGTACGTCCCCAGTATTTTATACTGATTCACTGATGTTACAATAAATGTGTGCACTTGCAATTGGTGGATCTTTTTGATTTTTATACTGGGCTTTGTAGCTTTAGAACTCTGTTCTCTGGTTGTTCAAACATGTGACTTTAAGACCAGCATTAACCAACACCGATATACCATCAGGAAAAAATGACTGGACTTGGATGTGGATTACGAGTTTGTGTTTTTGTCCAAAATACCAACCAACCAATACCTTATATTTTCATGTTGTCTATTGTGGGTTTTTTTGTGTAATTTTGTGCATTTTTGGTTGCCAGCCAGGTACAACTAGGCATCTGGGGGCTGGAATCCTCAGCATAGGAAAGCCCAAGCATTCTGGACCCACCATGCAGGGCCATATTTTCAATTAGGCACCCAAGAGTATGTGCCTAGAGCGCCAAGTTACAGGGGGCGGCACCAGGATCAAGTAACATTTTTTTTTTAAATCTCCCTCCCTCCTCCAAACGCTTTAATAAATCCGGAGTGTTTTTTAAGAAGGGCGGGGGCCGTAGCATTCATTTGCAATTGTGCCTTTAAGGCAGGATTGCAAATTTATGTGAGCGCCCTGGTACTTCCAGGCTTAGTGAAGTACATTCGGCTCCCCGACCTGACATCCGGCCCTGCGCTCCTGCAGAGATCACAGCGTGCAGCAGTGTATGACGAGTCAACACACTGCTGTTGTTTGCTAAGTGCAGGAGATGCGAAAAAGAAGACATCGCTGGACTGCCAGGAGCGTGGAGCCAGGTAAGCGCTTTAATGCTGAAGATAGTGCCAAAGAAGAGGAGAGGGCGGGGGGAAGATAGTGGCATGAACAAGAAGGGGGGAAATGTAAAATGAGCAGTCTGGGACATATGGGGAGGGGAACATGAGCAGCCTGGGACACATGGGGAGGGGAAAATGAGCAGTCTTGGACATATGGGGAGGGGGGATTGAGCAGCCTTGGACATATGGGGGGAATGAGCAGCATTGGACATGGGGAGAAAGTACAGAATGGCACAATGGGGGGAATGAGCAGAATGGCACAATGGGGGGGGATGAGCAGAATGTCACATGGGGGAAATTAATAGAATGGCACATAGGGGAGAAATAAGCAGAATGGCACATAGGTGGAAATGAGCAGAATGGCACATAGGGGAAATAAGCAGAATGGCACATAGGGAGGATGAGCAAAATGACACATGAAGGGATGAGCAGAATGGCACCTGGGGGGATGAGCAGAATGGCACCTGGGGGGATGAGCAGAATGGCACCTGGGGGATAAACAGAATTGCACTCAGCGGGAATAAGCAGAATGGGACATGAGGGAGCACAGTATGGGGAAGGGTTAGACTGGAGGGGCACGGTATAGAGAAGTAACATGTGAGGGGCACAGTATAGAGATGTGGGTAGCATGAGAAGCATTCACTAAAGAGACTGGTAGGGCTCTGTATGCTGAATGCGTAGCATAAGGGGGTTCAATATAGAGTTGGGACCACATAAGGTGGACAGTGAAGAGGGGTTCCATAGAGTGGAGATCATAGTTCATAAGTGAGTAGGGTATGGTGGGTATAATTCACTATGTCACTATGGGGAGGATAGTGTGGTGGTTTTCATTTATGAGGGGGTGGTATGGCGGTCATATTTAACTAGGGACAGTGTAGTGTGTAGTGGGTATATTTTAAAGGGGAGAATAATGTGGAGGCCATATACCTTAAGTGAGTAAGTGAGACAGTGTGGGGTCATTTGTGCAGGAACCACAGTGATTGGCAATTATTTATTCAGGGGCATGGGATAGGATTTACTTAAGGTAGGTATTATTTCGTCACAGACATTACAATGACACTGTTTTGGTATGTGCTGCAGAAGATCAGACAAGAGGGGAGTCTTGAGAGAAGCAGGACAATGTGTTGGTAAGATTGATACTTTAAAGGAGTCATTTACCCCCAAAATGCCAATTAATCTGCATACAGATTTATATAGGGGACATGCTGTTTTGGTGATGTAAAGACGGTGGTTCTGGTGATGTTTTACTGTATTGACAGTGGTTCTGGTAATGTACTGACAGGAGTTCTAGTGATAGACGGTGGTTTTGGTGATGTTCTGATGTGGGTTCTAGTGATCTATTACTGTATTGACAGTGATTCTGGTGATATATTATTGTATTGTTGGGAGTTATGGTGATGTAGTCATGTGGATGATAACAGACTTGATCCTAAAACCTTACAGGGTGAGTGTGCTGGACTAAAAATACAGCTGAATGTCAGCCAAACAATTAATTGACTAAAGCACCCAGACACCATAGATAGGTGTCCGAACTGGCAGAGATCTTGCTTGTCTCTCTCGTATACAGGAGCACTCATTCTTCCAAGTGTTCCTGTATTCTCTATTGAAGCTGCTGCTAGGTATCTCTGGCTGTAGCTTATCACTTAAGCTACATTCACACGGAGTGTATTTCGGCATTTACACAGCGCTATTTTGCAGATGCACATTTGCTGTCTCAGCCAAGTCAATGCATTTCACTATATTCTATACACATGTTGCGCTTTTTACACATTCGCTTTTGAGCTGACAAGCAGATGCGTAAAAAGAATCAACATGTTCATTCTTTTTGCACTTTTTCCTCACCTCACCGCACATTCCCATGGTCATCTCACCTTATCGCAAAGCTGTAGGACCTTTGGAGGACCCGAGACTATATCATGTGACCAGTGCTTTTTTTGTAAAAGAATATTTGCCAGGACTGAAGCGGAAGGGGGGGGGGGGTTGGTTGTCAGGCGCCGGCACCTTGAGGAGCGGGGGGGTTTTGCTGTCAGGCGATGGCTGCTCGGTAGGGTGTGCTGTCAGGTGCCGGCGGCTTGAGGAGCTGGGGGGTTTTGCTGTCAGGCTCCTGCGGCCGTGATTATGAAGCGGGGGGCTGGTGGGTGCTGTCTTTCAGCCAGGAGATCCTGTGGGCAGCATGCAGTGGACTGCAATCCCCATATAGGTCTGCCCCCCTCTGCATATTTTCCGGTACGCCGTACCACCACGTACCCACACAAAAGAAGCACTGCATGTGACCAAGGGACGTCACCCCCGTCACATGGTGCTGTGGGGTCTTAGAGGTCAGGTGGTGAGGTGGGGATCAGAAGACACCGCCGGCAGTCACCGGGGGAGTGCGGCAAGGTGAGTCAAGTGCAGGAAAAAAAGAGCAGCAGTGTTTACACACAGGACACTGAATTCTGTGAGAATCCATTCTTGGTGCAGTTTTGCACCAAACACAGATCCTCACAAAACGCAGCAATTACGCTGTGTGTGAAGCCAGCCTGAGAGGACAAAAGAATCTACATCCTGCACATGCTGGATCCTTATCTCCCTTGACCAATCATTAGTTAGAGCCCCCACACACATTAGACTGTCCTCACAACTAGTAATGAGTGAGTGTATTTGTCACTATTTGCTATTCGCACGAATAGTACGGTATCCGTAATATTCGTTATTCTGCAAGTTTTTGTGTACTCGCTTTGCTATATTCAGATGTCCTGCCCTACAATGATGCCTCCTTTGCAGCCACTAATCATGCTGGGTTTCTTAACCAATCAAAGTAATGCCACAGACATCTCGTTTGTGGCATTACTGTGATTGGCTGGCTGGCGAGAGTCATAGATGACTCACAGGGTCTATTTAAGACATGCCACCGCCATTTTACCCGCAGTGCATCTGGCGCCTGCATTAGAGGAGCATAGAGACAGATCACTCAACTGCTAGGGAGAGTGTTACGCCTCTTCAAAACACAAAAGCCCTTTTGAGGGCTACCTCAAGAGTACCTCAGTGACAGTGTAGAATAGCAATAGAGAGATATTGGAGCAGGGACAGTTGAAAGAATCCGTTCAGCATCTGCATAATACCACCAAAACAATAGCTCTTTTGAGAGCTGAATAGACACAGTACAGAGTTAAACTACAGGGAGGGCAAGTGACTAGAGCAGGGTCAGTGTCCAGTAGGGTCAAACCAAAGCAGCAGTACTCCAAAACTGGCTACTTTCTGCTACTAACCTTGCAGCAATGCATTTAATCCGCTGGTGCATCTGTTCACATTTTGAAAAAGGCGATTTGCCCAACGCAAAGCAGCTGTACTTCAAAACTTGCTACTTCCTGTTACTAACCTCGCAGCAGTCCATTTAATCTGCTGTTGCTTCTGTCCATATTCTAAAAAAGCATTTTGCCCAATTTAAAGCAGCAGTACTCCAAAACTTGGTAATGCATGCTACTAACCTCGCAGCCGTGCATTTAATCCGCTGGTGCTTCTGTCCACATTTTAAAAAGGTGGTTTGCCCAATGCAAAGCAGCAGTACTCCAAAACATGCTACTGCCTGCTACCAAGCATGCATCAGGTGATGTTACCGCTTTTTTTGAGGTGACAGGCTGGCTACTGCTATCCTCAATACTCCATTTATAAAGATGGTTATTGCCCTCCACAAAGCAGTGTAGTCCAAACATTTTCTACTGCCTGTTACCAAGCACACACAAGGCCATGTTACCCGCTGTTTTGGGGGTTACAGGCTGGCTTCTGCTATCCACAATACTCCAATTAAAAAGGCGGTTATTTCCCTCCACAAAGAAGTATAGTCCAAACATTTACTACTGCCTGCTACCAAGCACACACCAGGCCATTTAACCCGCTGGTGCCTCTGTCCACATTCTAAAAAGGCCCAACTTAAAGCAGCACTACTCTAAAACTTGCTATTGCCTGCTACCAAGCATGCACCAAGCCATGTTACCCGCTGTCTTTGAGGTGGCAGGCTGGATTCTGCTATCCACAATACTACACTTAAAAAGACAGTTATTGTCCTCCAAAAAGCAGTACTCCAAACATTTTCTATTGCCGGCTATCAAGCACTCACCAGGCAATTTTAACCAATATTTTTGGGGTGACAAGGCTGGCTTCTGCTATCCACAATACTCTACTTAAAAAGGTTGTTACTGCCCTCCACAAAGCAGTACTCCAAGCATGCACTAGGCCATGTTGGGTACGCTAATAATTGCCTAACAGATCACCCCTCACGAGCTTGTTGCAGTACTCAAAGTTCTCAAGAAGTTCACAATTGTCATCGATCCCCAACCAATTGGCAATTGTTATGTGTGGTGTGTGAGTCTCAATGTACTGGGCGTGTTGAAGCTAGTATTCAGCTACAGCCTTCTGCTGCTCACTATTCCTGGACAACATATGATATGTTCAGTTCAGCCACATGCGCTAGTCACAAATTAGTTGTTGACTTCTAAAATTAAAGCGGTTTTCCAGCACTGCAAGACCAGCAAAAGTGGTAGCGGTCTTCCTCTGTGTTGGTGTGCTGGTTATGCATGCCAACGGCACAAGGTTGAATGAGTGGACTCTTCATAGACCAACTCATCTTCCATGTTATCCTCCGAGACAATTGAGATTGTAGGCTGACCTGATGGCAACTGTGTCTCATCATCATCGTCCTAAACATCTGGAGACAGTAAATCAGGTTCCTCAAAGTTACTTTCTTCTGACTGTGGGTTCTCAAATATTTGTGCATCAATGCTCGACACCTCCCAAATGTATAGAGGGCCCTCCCAAATTTATAAAGGAGGGCTCTCCTTAAAGTATAGAGGACCCTCCCAAATGAAAAAAGGAGGGCCCTCCCTACTGTATAGAGGGCCCTCCCAAATGAATAAAGGAGGGCCCTCCGTAATTTATATAGGGCCATCCCAAATGAATAGAGGAGAGCCTTTCCCAATGTATGGAGGAGGGACCTCCTAAATGTCTAAGTAAGAGCGGTTCCTATAAAACTCACATTAGAGGGCCCCCACTAGGCCCTCAGTAATCTCAGGTTTCCTGCCTACTGCAGGCCCTCTGAACATTTGAATGTAAGGCTGCAAAATGTCATGGTGCTGGAGGAGGAGGCTTTTGCCCAACGCTAAAATGGGCACATTGTAAAGTGCTATGGAATATGTATTCCACTATCTGAGTCTCAGTGGAGGAGGGACCGCCCAAATGTTGAAGTAAGAGCAGTCCCTCCAAAATATATATTACAGGACCACCTGAGATCTCTGAAGTTAAAAATCAACATACCTACTGGTACGTTGTAGCTAGCCTTGTAAAGTGCTGGGGAATAGCTAACTAAAAATGATGTATGACAAAATGTATGAGTCAGGGCCATCCCAATTGCAAAAGGTGAAAAAAAGCTACAAGAGTACATGTGAAGAAACGCTGAGAGTGATATTTTTTTTGTTTCTCTGGTTTATTTAGCCTTGTATACAAATGATTATGCCTGAAAAACTGTTTGTGAACCTTTTTGGCCTGTTAAATGTGATTTAGGTTAGGTTTGGTAGTTATTTTTGCGTAACTGTAACAGTGGCGTAATTCTGCGACAAAGCTATTCCCACAAACCATATGTGAGTCAGAAATGCATGCAGGTATATTCTCCAGGCTTTTCCCATTCTGTTTCATCACTTTTCTATCCATTTCAGCCTTTTCCTCAAGTCCCAGACCCCTTTTTAGGGTCCAACAGAAAATTACTTGCATTTCCCATTGACTTTCATTTTACTCGCTATTTGGAATAAATACGCGATTATTACAAAGTACTCGTACCGAGTATAGCAATTACGAATATTATGGTACTTGCTCATCACTACTCACAGCCTGTTCATATCGGCGGGCTTAGATACCTTTAGTCTCATGTGTATGGTGGTCCTCACTACTATATGAAGGCTATGGGCTCTCTGATATCTGTGAACCCACTGAGTACTGATATTCAAACAAACAATGCTTCAGGACACAGTTAAAAAGAAAATCCTCAAAAGAGTTAACATATCAACAGCAAGTCATTGTTACATTGCTGTGCATGAGTTCATTATTTTTAGCATTTATATGTTGCTTTTTCAGGCGGAATACTGAGCGAACGCCAAATACAACCCTGCCCCCATGCGGCGTATTTCAGTCCACAGCTTCCCCAGAAATGATGCATTTACAGAAGTGCCATTTTTTGGTGCTGTACCCAACTCTTCCAGTTGTCCTGATGCCGGTGGTAAATTGGCTAATAAAGGAGTTAATGCCAGCTATGTATTGCCAGCTGACTCTAAGCCCGAAATTCATAATATCGAGCTATACTTTATTTGTAAAAAGAACACCATCACAATCTTCATTTCCAACCTTATTACACCACAGGAACCATCCACGATCCTCTGCAATGTTCTATCACGGCGGGACTGGAAACTGACTGATTTTCAGCTACCACTTTGAGTCGGTTGATGTCACAGTCAGGTTCATTTCAGGTTCAGGATAGGACATCGCAGAGGACCGTGGATGGTTTTTGTCAGAGTAATAAAGATGGAAACGAGGATTTTGATTTTAATCTTTTTCCAAATAAATATTTTTTCACGTTGTGGTGTTTTATTTACTATTTACATAGAGGTTCCTGATAGCTGGGTCTAATATTGGCTCAACATTATGAACCTTGGGCTTAGTGCCAGCTGTCATTACATAGCTGGCATTAGCCCATTTATTTCCCAATTTTTCACCTGCACCTGGCAACTGGAAGAGCTGGGTACAGTGCCAAAAAATGGCGCTTCTGTGAATACGCCGTTTTCTGGTGCAGCTAGGGGCTGAAATGCACAGCATGGGGGGAAGAATTTTTGCGCCTCCCCATGCTGATGATTCCAGCCCCCAGCTGCCTAGTTGTACCAGGCTGGCAACCAAAAATACAGTATAGCCCCATGTAGTTATTTTTAATTATTTCAAGAAATAATTAAAAAAAGGGCTCCTTTGTATTCTATAGTACCAGCCATGTAAAATTAGGCAGCTGGGAGTTGGTTGCAGCCTGTACCTGCCTATTGTACATGTGCTAGTGATCAAAAATACAGTACAGCCCCATGTTATCAGCTCAAAATACTTCCAAAATCGGAGCTAAATACACAACAGATTTGCTCTGTGTGAACACTTCTGTGTATTTTCTGTGCATTCAGGAGCTAACATTGAGGTATTCATGCGTATTTCCAGAGCAGTGCTAGAGTGTAGTGTTGGCTATTAGGTCAGCTGCGGCTGTGAGAAAGTGACACCAGCCTCTTAAGATGGGCTTGTGCCCTATCTTATTTTGTGAAAATGTTAATAAAAATGTATGTGCACATTCTTATACTGAGGGGGTACCTGGTGAGAGACAGCACAAGTGGTTTCAAACCACAACTTTATTGTAATCAGTGAGTAAAATTCCCATTGGGTTTTGCGCTGGAGCAGGACTTAAACCTTTTCTGGCAGTTCGCCACATAGTTCCTATATTCTCTACATAGAGAACTGTCAGAACTGCCATAAGTTCCACTCCAATAGCAAAAGCTAGAAACCGACTGGCTTCTGTGAGCAGGTTGTCATCACAGCCTGGTTCACCTGAGGTCAGCCATAGTGACAAGGCAGAGCTGTGACCTAAGATGAACCAGACTGTGACGTCACTCAGTTTATATCAACCAGTTGGTTTCTGGTCTCGCTGTGAATGGATGTCTGTGAGGATAGTGAAGGGTTTGTGTGGGGATAATAAACATGGCAGAAGAAGGATGTATTAGTGTTCTGTTTCCAAATAAATTATTTTTCACAGTGTGGTGTATTATTTACTTTTTACTTATAGGTTCATAATGGTGGATCTAACATTGGCTTGACATTACGAACCTCAGGCTTAATGCCAGCTGTCAAAATTCAGCTGGTATTAATCTCTTATTACACAATCTGCCACAGTCACCAGGGCAACTGGAAGAGCATGGTAACTACCAGTTTTGGCATCTCTCATGCAGGTGCCAATTCTGGGGCAGCATTGGGCTGCAGTTTTTAGTGTGGGGGGCCCAGAACGCTTGAGTCTCACCGTGCTGCTAATTCCAGCACCCAGGTGCCTGGGTTACCTTAGATGCCAATCAAAAATACGGCAAAGCGCACGCCCATTGTTTTCAATTATTCATTTATTTGTCCAGTAAACAACAGTTTGCTTGCTATACTGGCAACCAATCACAGATGCCAGGCGAGAGGGTGGGGTGGGGCTAAATCTGACTTTAACCAATCAAGAGGGAGGAAGCAATGACGTTCAAGAGCAAGTTCGGAAGCAGGGTGACAGTGGCGCTGAAGCTTAGTAGTAATACTTTAGGAAGCTAATATCTGTGTGAAAAAAGTGGGACTCCACTGTGAAAAGGTTTGAGCTGTGTTTGGCAGCTTTTGGGTCCCTTTGAAAGTGTTTTCTAGGCACTTGATTTAGCCTCCCATTGATATGATTGGGATTCAGAAATTTACCAAACTATATACCGAGCAATTTAGCGAACATATGCCCTTTCGGAGAACAGAGTCGAACCCAAAGATCGAAAAGGTTCGCTCAACTCTAATTATGACATCCAAACAGTTCAATTTTGTTCTCATCTAACCAGACAATATTTTCCCAGCATTTCACAGGCTTGTCAAAATGTTGGTAAGCAAACTTTAAATGCACTTGAACATGCTTTTTGTTCAGTAACAGTGTCTTGAGTGGTAAATGTGCATACTAGCTATGGAGGTTAAATGCATTACTCATTGTTTTCTTTGAAACAATTATACCTGCTAATTCTAGGTGTTCGAGTAGTTCCCCACAGGAGGCTCCTTTGGCAACTCTTCTGATAATTCTTTTACTTATTTGTCTGAAATCTTGTAGGGAGCACCTGCTCATGGACGGTTTCTGGTGAAATTATATTCTTTCAATTTCCAGATAATGGCCCAACCAGTGCTTTCATGATCCTTCAGTAGTTTAGAAATTGTTTTGAAACCAATGTTCATCAGTATGTGACTCACCGTAAGCCGGGTTCTCAGGTCTCAGGCGCTGGCTGTGGTCACGGTTCTGTGCCTGAGGCTGTGGAGGCCCGGTGGTCAATACAGTGTTAATGAGGTTGTATAGAAATAAAGTTACGGTTTTGTGACACCACCTGTAGGGGTCCGGTGACGGCACCGGTGCTGCTTTGGACCTCCGGGGGATGGGCTGCAGCTGGATGGAACCGCTCCCTACATGATGAGCGAGGGTCCCCGGGGTCAGGAGCTGTAGTGATGGAATACGGCAGCTCAGTTGATTCTGTAGGTGAATTGGTTAGTAACAGTTCTGAAATACGGCTTGGACACGATGCTCCTCTGCACGGGTCTTTACTTAGTTCACACACGGTACACTGGAATAACGGTTTCACTTTCAGGTAACGGACCGGGTGTGATGAACAGTGTCCCTCCAAGGCTCCACAATGTCTCTCTTAAACTGACTGTTCATTGTTACTCTTCGCTGCCTTCCACATACCTTCCACATACCAGGTCAGGATACAGAGGAACTTCTAGTGGCACCAGAGCCATTGGCCTGGCGGCTCCAGATGGGTCTCTCGACCTCAATGGTGGGTACCCCTCCCGTTACAGCTGCGGTGATGGTGGTGCGTGTATTGCGCGCCTATGGAGCCGTCAATCACTCCGCTTCTGTTGTGCAGCAGTGGACGTCTGCACTACCTCGGAGCCGGTACTCCGGGTTGGACTGGGCTCGGGTCGTCTTTTCACCTGTTACTTGTTTACTTGGCCCCCTTCGTTTCTGGGTCACCGCTTCTCGGTGTCCTCTCTGTTAGCTGTACTGTCACGACATCTACTCTTGCTCTTGTCTCTCCCACTTTCTAACTCTTTCTGCTCTTTCCCCACTGCTATGCATCTAACTCTCCTCCCACCAGGACCGGTTGCCCAGGAAACGGGTCTCTAATTGGTCCTCTGCCTCTAGATGTTGCATGTGGTGCATGGAGCCTTGGGATTAACCCGTTCATCACTGAGACGGAGAAAACTGCACCTTCGGTCAGGGATGCAGTACCCTTCTGTGACGCACTCGTTGCGGGGCGCCACATATGTTTTGCAACAATAAGGTTGCAAAAGTCTTGAGGCAGCTTACTGGTTTTACCTATCAGGAAATGTTTTTAGTGTGGCACCTTGGTAATGTCACACCTTTGCATAGGTCATCAGTTGAGCCAGCTGATATTATTTTTCACTAAGTGACAGGGTTGCTTTCTAATTACTTACAGATTTTGTCACACTAGTGGATTTTGTTACTCACCGCCACTTACGAGCTTACCCTGGAGGGCTGTGACCAAGTGTATAACGGATTTTCAACAAAGTGCCTGATGGTGAGAATTGACTGGGCTGCTGGTAGATGCCAGGTGCCATTCCATGGCAGTCCCTGGTACTACAGCAGCTGAAGCAAGGATCGAGGACACAGGTACAAAGGACAAGCAGGACAGAGTGGGTCGTGGGGGCTGACTGTGCGGAGAACATTCAAGAGGCGGGATGGTTACAGGTGCAGCAGACAGGAAGGTAGGTTACTGGTTCAGTAGGCAAACAGGATAGGTTCATGCACAGGAGACAGGCAGTAAAGAGCAAGCACTGGAGACTGGTAGGACAGGACTGGAGCAATCTACAGGAGATGGAAATAGAGACTGACAGGAGGGCACAGGAACTAAAGACTATACTAGTGACAGGAACAGGAACACTAGCAACCTAATTACTCAGGTACCTCACTACAGGAGAAATTGCCTGAAATTCCTAGTGCTTCCCAGCCATAGTAACACTTTCTGAGTGTGAGCTCTGCCCCTTTAAGAGGCAGAGAAGGTGCTGACTTTGTCAGGAGACATATGCAAAACCTGGAGCCAGCTGCTGCATTGAGTACGTCGAAGTCCCTGTCGAGAAGAGGAGGCGTTCAGTGCAGGGATACCATTGTATACTTGATTTCTTTGGAAGGCATCTCTACATTTACTATATTCCTCGGATTATTTCTCAAGGACTGAGAATGTTCTATCAATTATGGTAATATATAGTGATGAGCGAGCATGCTCGCCACTACTCGGTACTCGCACGAGTATCACTGCACTCGGGCGACTCGCCGAGCACCGAGTAATCTCGCGATACTCGTGCTGTGCTCGTGGTCGTCATCTCTGCATGTTGGCGCTCTTTTGAGAGCCAGCCCACGTGCAGGGATTGGCTGGCAGACCACTGCAATGCCACAGCCCTGTTAGTTGTGGCATAGCAGTGATTGGCCGCCCTGCACAGCGTCACCGAGCCTTTATAACTGTACGTACTACCTTAATACAGGTTAGGGACTAAAATCCTCTCCTGAAACCATTAAAGTCACCAGACAGGTGTACGTACTACCTTTATACAGGTTAGGGAACTAAAATCCTAACTCTTGTCATCTCAACAGTCACCAGACAGGTGTACGTACTATCTTACTACAGGTTAGGGACTAAAATCCTCTCCTGAAACCATTACAGTCACCAGACAGGTGTACGTACTACCTTAATACAGGTTAGGGACTAAAATCGTCTCCTGAAACCATTACAGTCACTAGACAGGTGTACGTACTACCTTACTACAGGTTAGGGACTAAAATCCTCTCCTGAAACCATTACAGTCGCCAGACAGGTGTACGTACTACCTTAATACAGGTTAGGGACTAAAATCGTCTCCTGAAACCATTACAGTCACCAGACAGGTGTACGTACTACCTTAATACAGGTTAGGGACTAAAATCCTCTCCTGAAACCATTAAAGTCAACAGACAGGTGTACGTACTACCTTTATACAGGTTAGGGAACGAAAATCCTCTCCTGAAACCATTAAAGTCACCAGACAGGTGTACGTACTACCTTAATACAGGTTAGGGAACTAAAATCCTAACTCTTGTCATCTCAACAGTCACCAGACAGGTGTACGTACTACCTTAATCCAGGTTAGGGACTAAAATCCTCTCCTGAAACCATTACAGTCACCAGACAGTTATACGTACTACCTTAATACAGGTTAGGGACTAAAATCGTCTCCTGAAACCATTACAGTCACCAGACAGGTGTACGTACTACCTTAATACAGGTTAGGGACTAAAATCGTCTCCTGAAACCATTACAGTCACCAGACAGGTGTACGTACTACCTTAATACAGGTTAGGGACTAAAATCGTCTCCTGAAACCATTACAGTCACCAGACAGGTGTACGTACTACCTTAATACAGGTTAGGGACTAAAATCCTCTCCTGAAACCATTACAGTCACCAGACAGGTGTACGTACTACCTTAATACAGGTTAGGGACTAAAATCCTCTCCTGAAACCATTAAAGTCACCAGACAGGTGTACGTACTACCTTTATACAGGTTAGGGAACTAAAATCCTAACTCTTGTCATCTTAACAGTCACCACACTGTTGTACGTCATACCTTTATACAGGTTAGGGAACTAAAATCCTAACTCTTGTCATCTCAACAGTCACCACACTGTTGTACGTCATACCTTTATACAGGTTAGGGAACTAAAATCCTAACTCTTGTCATCTCAACAGTCACCACACTGTTGTACGTCATACCTTTATACAGGTTCGGGAACTAAAATCCTAACTCTTGTCATCTCAACAGTCACCACACTGTTGTACGTCATACCTTTATACAGGTTAGGGAACTAAAATCCTAACTCTTGTCATCTCAACAGTCACCACACTGTTGTACGTCATACCTTTATACAGGTTAGGGAACTAAAATCCTAACTCTTGTCATCTCAACGGTCACCACACTGTTGTACGTCATACCTTTATACAGGTTAGGGAACTAAAATCCTAACTCTTGTCATCTCAACAGTCACCACACTGTTGTACGTCATACCTTTATACAGGTTAGGGAACTAAAATCCTAACTCTTGTGATCTGAACAGTCACCAGACTGGTTTACGTCATGCCTTGATACAGGTTAGGGACTAAAATCCTCTCCTGTGACTGTGGTCGTTGTATACAAGCGAAATGCGCAAGGGCGTTGGCAAGGAACAA
The DNA here is from genome assembly GCA_033576535.1 of Allobates femoralis. NCBI lineage: Eukaryota > Metazoa > Chordata > Amphibia > Anura > Aromobatidae > Allobates > Allobates femoralis. The sequence continues at coordinate 508,110,014 of JARQOC010000001.1, read as the reverse complement.
GGAGGTGAACGTGATTGCGGTGAAGGCAGAGGCCGAGGTCGTGTGCAAGCACTAATTTCGCAACAAGAAAGTGGCACATCTACTCGCTCACACGTCCTGTCCCAAATTGTTGGTGCCCGCTCCAGTACACCGCTCTTGAACCAATACCAGTGTTAACAGCTTGTTACTTGGATAGCGGATAATGCTTCAAGTCTGATTGGCACCTCCACAAACACCCTGTCTTCCACACGGTCAAGTGTCAGTCACTGTGATACTGCACCGCACATTTCCCAACCTGATCCTCCTTCCTACCAACAGGCCGAGTACACGTCCACGCACATTACTGATCCCATACTTGGACACTCGGAAGTCCAGAAGTGTGTACCCATGGGTCAGTGGAGGTACATGGCAAATTCCCATTACAAAATTTAAATTCAGTTGTCATTTGTTGGTGGTGTGGTGAAGTCTGGCCCAATCCAACCCTTGTTCATCTTGATCTGAGTCAGCCTGTCAGCATTTTCAGTTGAGAGGCGAGTGCGTTTATCAGTAATGATTCCACCTGCGCCACTGAAAACACGCTCTGACAAAACGCTAGCGGCATTGCAGGCCAGGACTTCCAAGGCGTAGAGAGCCAATTCATGCCACGTGTCCAGCTTGAATGACAGACATAAAGTTCTCCTTGTAGCGTGGGTCTAACAGTGTTGCCAACCAGTACAGATTGTCGGCCAAGATGTTCTGAATGCGAGGGTCACGAGCCAGGCAGCTTACCATAAAGTCAGCCATGTGCGCCAGACTCTTAACAGCCATCACTTCAGTATCCAGACCAACACAATGACTGAACATGCTGTCCTCCTCCTCCTCCTCCTCCTCATGTCCCCTGTCCTCTGGCCAGCCACGCTGAATCGAGGGTATGACTGGTGTGCATGTCATATCCTCAATTTGGCCAGAGAGTTGCTCCATGTCTTCATCCTCCTCCTCCTCGTCATAGTCCTCCACTGCACGTTGTGATGAGATGAGTCTGGACTGTGTGTTTTCACCCACACCCACTACTGTTTCTTGCTCCAAGTCATCGCGCTCGGCCTGCAATGCATCCTCTTTGTTTTTCAGCAGAGACCGTTTTAGAAGGCAGAGTAGTGGTATGGTGACGCTAATAATGGTGTCCTCGCCGCTCACCATCTTGGTGGAGTCCTCAAAGTTTTGGAGTACGGTACATAGGTCGGACATCCATCTCCACTCCTCAGGTGTTATGTGTGGAGTTTGAACCATTTCCCGACGGCTTAGGTGATGCAGGTAGTCCACAACTGCCCTCTTCTGCTAACATATCCTGATCAACATGTGCAGAGTTGAATTCCAACGCGTGGGGACATCACACACCAGTCTGTGTGCCGTAAGACGCTAACGGCGCTGAAATCCGCCAACGCCGGCTGAAGCAGCAGGTGACTTGCGAAAATGTGCAGACAGACGGCGAACTTTTACCATCAGTTCAGACAGCTATGGGTATCACTTTACAAACCTCTGAACCACCAGGTTGAGCGCGTGGGCCACGCATGGAACATGCGTCAGCTGGCCTCGCCTCAAAGCTGCCACCAGGTTCCGGCCATTGTCACACACGACCTTTCCTGGCTTTAGGTTCAGAGGTGTGAGCCAGTGATCTGCCTGCTGTTTCAGAGCTGTCCACACCTCTTCTGCATTGTGGGGTTTGTCACCTATGCAGACTAACTTCAGCACAGCCTGTTGCCGCTTCGCAGAGGCAGTGCTGCAGTGCTTCCAGCTTGGGACTGGTGTGGAGGGTACAGTGGATGAGGATGCGCTGGAGGAGTAGGAGGAGGCTGAAGAGCATGACATTCCGGAGCTGTAGAGTGTCGGTGAAACCCTGAGGGTACCTTTACACGCCGCGACGGCAGGCTGGAAACATCGCGCGACAAGCTACAATTGTAGCTTGTAGCGTCCATATCGCCTGTAGTAGCGGCGTCTGAAGAGGCGACGCTACAGCCGGCGACAGATACATTTGTTTATGGTCTCTGCCCATAAACTTAAGGCAACATCGCCGATTGCAGCGAGCTGTATCGGCGTGTAAAGAAGCAACGGAAGGGAACTCTGGACAGCCTGCTATGTAGCTGCAATGTAGCTAAGGCGTCACCTAGGCTCCGTGTTACCGCGCCCCATGTGCGATCATTGGTGGAAGCTGCTGCGTGCCGATTGGCCCATGCCTCACAGCCCTCCATCTTGGATGAGCTGTCCCTTCAGCACTACACATACGCGCCGTATGCACGATCATACCGTAGTACAATTACGCGGCCCCAAACTTAGGGCAAACCAAACCAAATGGGCACATCCTGTAAACACATAAAGAATAATGCTGGACACAGCGGTCAAGTATGTGTTTCGGACCGGCCTGCCTAATTGAAGAGCAGAGGCCGCATAAAAGTGTCCCTTGAGGGTCTGTGCGCCACTGAAACACTGATGCACGTATACACACACCGCATTAAAGTCGAGTAGTCAGTACACAGCGCACAGGCTTGCTGTACGCATCGCTCTGTGGGTGTCGTACAGTAGGTGCCGCTGAAGTGCTTCGCCCGTGTCACTGCGCGTAGGACTAGTTCAAAAGGTGCGTGACGCGTAAGGTGGCCGTAATGACGTAATTACGCTAGTTTCATTTTCACTCTGCCTGGAATGTGCCTGCCCCTCCTCTGCACACACCATTGCAGTCATGGCGGCAGTTCACCGCGCTGCTACGTGGGGGATGGCTGAACTGCTCATCCTCATAGACTACTGTGACCGGTATGACTATTGGGGTCACCGGCACCACCGTCATCCCCGGCTGCGTAATCGCGCCACTATACGGCGCATTCAGCGTGCACTGCTGACTCGACTCGGGGTGCAGAGGGTCGCCAAAGCAGTGCAGAAAAAGATTGCGGACCTGAAGTCGAAATGTCCAGGCCGCATAATCGACATTCGTGCCAGGCTTGCCAGGCTGCGCGGTGAGTACTTCAGAGGGCCACACATGCTTTGTATTGTATGTAAGCACGACCAAAACCTAAAAGTAGTGGACAAACATCCTATGTACAGTGAGAGGGACACCGGCAGACATGCAATGGGGGACTATATAGTCAGCACATTATAGATAGACTGCCTACACATCTGGCTACAACTAATGTTCATGTGCCACCCAAGATGACTCCACAGTGTAAGATGCTCTCCACACTATTACCACACTAATGCCACATACATACGCCATACAGAATACATGACATCATCCCAGATCAGAACTACAGCAAACACATAGAACAAATATTGAACTGTCCATACATATCATAGGCTATACATTCTGCGGACACATTATTTATTGTTTCTCCTTCTCCAGGTGCTGAAGTTTCAGGAGAGGAGGATCCCCCGCAACCGCATGCAGGTGGCCCACCAACCCCACCGCGGCAAGAGGGAGCTGGCCCACACACACCACCGCCACAAGAGGCAGCTGGAGCAGCCACACCACCGCGGCAACAGCCAGCTGGCCCACCATCCCCACCAGGGAATAGCCCCTCACCAGGGCATGAGGAGGAGGAGGACCCTGATGAGCCAGCGTTGGTGGAGGCAGAGGTGGCCTCGCCTGATCGGCAACCTGATGCTGTGGCGCAACCCCCAAATGCAGCTGCGTTGGCTGTTTATGGCGGTAAGTGATTTGAGTTTGATTAGAGGGGCCGAACACTGTAAGCATTGTAGTTGCTACTTGGGCAATGTAAAAGCTAGGCATTCCTGACATAATGTCATTCACACACTCTTGCAGATGGTGAACGTGCTGGAGCTGCCGGCTGGAGAGTCAGTGCCTCCCCATCACCCCCTGATAGTCGGGATGATGTTGCGCCCGAGGGTAAGTACAATCTTGCTTGTGTGAACCGGACACAAACACCAGAGGTAGGATTCTGAAGTAATGATGTTTTTTCCACACACACAATACAGGTGTACCCACCATGGAGGACGTCGTGAGGGCTCACCACCAGTTTGCCCACCGACTGCAACGGGCCCTACACCGGGGAATAGAGGATCTCACCCGCCTGTCTAACATGGTGGATACCGTCATGCAACATCAAGATGGGCAACATTGAGATGGACCCCCCCGGAAAAAACTTTGCTCCCCTGACCCACAAATGTGTTGTCCTAGTTGGACCTTGAACTTCCAGACGTTGCCTGTTAGGCCTTGGATATGTTTTAGCTTTGTTTTTTGTTTTTGCCCCCGTTGGGCTCTTTTCTTATAGTGTTCCACTATCCCAAAAGGGGGATTGTGGGATGGCCAGCCCTTTGGCCCGAGCACCTATCCTGTCCCACATTGGGACCATCAGGAGTGTGGAGTTACCAGCCCTTTACCTTATGGACCTATCCTGTCCCACATTGGGACCATCAGGAGTGTGGAGTTACCAGCCCTTTACCTTATGGACCTATCCTGTCCCACATTGGGACCATCAGGAGTGTGGAGTTACCAGCCCTTTACCTTATGGACCTATCCTGTCCCACATTGGGACCATCAGGAGTGTGGAGTTACCAGCCCTTTACCTTATGGACCTATCCTGTCCCACATTGGGACCATCAGGAGTGTGGAGTTACCAGCCCTTTACCTTATGGACCTATCCTGTCCCACATTGGGACCATCAGGAGTGTGGACTGCCCAGCCCTTTGTGGAAAGAGGCTTCTGTGTCTTGTTGCAAATGTCGGGCACACATGTATGTAGCAAATAAAATGTTTGGGCCAGTTTTGTTTTGCTCCTTCATGTCACCACAATAATATTTGGGGGCCAAAACATGGACATCCCAAAACTATGTCACCCACCTTACCACAATTCTTTGTCAAAGTGCAACCACATTGCAAAGGAATCTATGGTCGTCCAGCTCTGAGGGCATTGCCCCATATTGTGTGGATTTTGCCAAACTATATTGTGACCAACACCAGTCAGCCACGCTGACCCCCTAAAATCCGAAACCTAAAAAGAAATACCCAAGTGTGTCAGAAAATAAATTTAATAAGATTGGTTTGCTAAAGAAACATAAACAAATCATATTCAGCCAGTCTGCTGAGAAGTATCACAAACAATTAAAGAAACACATCAAACAAGGAGTATCCTCCACATGTGAAAGTCCAGAGAGCCAATTCTGTGCATTGGCTACTAGTGTCCTACTTATTCATCCTCTGTTGGCTCTGACAATGCGGCTTCCCCCCTCCTCTCAGGGCAGCCCCGACCTGCCCGAGAACGTCCTGATGTACGACGACGTGTTTGGGGGGGACGGGTGTTCTGTGGCGGGGCCGGTCTTCTCACGGGCCGAGATGGGGCGGCTGGGGAAAGTGGCCATAGAGTGTGTGGCATTGGTGAGGGGATGTGGCATCCCCATTGAAGGGCCCCATCATCGGCAGCATCAGCGGCATTCATGTAGACCCTCAGAAGGATTTTTTTCTGGAGCGGCTCCATCCCTCGCAACCTGTCGCTCATGTAGAGGGCGGTGCTGTCGATGTGGGTCCGCTGTTCGTCCAACAGCACACGTCGGGCCCAGGTGCCCAGCTCCGTCTCTGGTGGTTGAGGACGGCGACGGCGACGGATCCGGGAGCTGGGCCCTGGGTCGGGACCCACATCACTCGCCTCGCCCTCCTGCTCAGCCCCAGATGTCATTGGCTGAGCATCCTCGGCGACAGATTGCTCCGCAATGGAGCCGTCCTCTTCTGGGGCCTGGGGGGGGACAAAAATGAAAACAAATTAGTGAAGGCAAGATCCACTCACTACATTGCTAACAGGCCTCTATATAGCACTCCCACACACAGCAAGGCCCCAAACCAAGAATTGAAATTAGGCAAACAGTAAAGCACCAAAGGTTAAATACCACTACACCAGTAGTTCTCCTGGACACTCACCTCGAAAAGTCCTGGAACTATGCTCAATACAGAATTAGGTGTTTGTCACGGAGCCGTAACCCAATTACTACATGTCACCACAACACCTTGATACTGGGGGCTGTCATGGCCAATGACAGATATTGGCCCACTTTATGTTTGGAGGGTGATTATGATGACAACCCACCCCACATTCAACTACCTCTACCCCACTGGCACCTAAGCCAACACACATGTGTGCCAGCACCATTAACTACATGGTACTATGTGGCTGTTTACAATCAAACCACCATCAATGTAGAAACCCTCACATAATTACCATAAACATAACTATATGTTGTGGAAGATGCAACATTGAACTACGGCTGTAGGCATATAAGTTACAAGGCTCCAAAGTCCTGGAAGGAAGGAGTGAAGATTGATTGAGACCCAAAGGTTTCCCCAGCAACCATGAAAACATGCAAAAAAGGGTGTTTTCAAGGAATTTGCCAAACACACATGTGAGCTAAACATTGTGGGCCAACACTGTAACACAATTACCCACCTCCTGTGGCGCAGATGGCGATTCTGCCGGGCCTACACGGGACGCAGCAACGGGGCAGTTGGTAGTCGTTCTACGCGAGCCCACCTCGGGCAGGATGAAGGTGAACAGAGGATAGTACCATAGGGTAGGTGATGGTACCTCCTCAGCTCCTGCTCCTGAGCGACGCTGCTGATATTCCCGGTGAGCCCGCAAGAACGACTGCCTCAAGTTTTTAATTTTAAGTGCCACCGCATGCTGGTCCCACCTCCTGCCTACCCTTGGCTCCACCCGATTGGCTAGAGCCACAAGAGTCGTGTAGGCCTGGGCCCTCGCTACCTGATTTTTATATTCAGGCAGCGAGGTGCGCCACAGACACTCGTGCCGCTGATACTCCGTGAGAATCTGGGTGATGAATTCCACAGAACACCTCGGCATCTGGGAATGACAAAACACAACACAAACATACAGTCACTACACCACGCCTAAATAACTTGTTACTAAGCTGGAAACGGATCAACATGCTCCTAAGTTCGGAATATGGGGAATACATGCTGCTATTTGTTTCATTTCGAATTTCCGTGTGTGACCCATGTTCACAATCTCACACCGCTACCGAGTAAAACACATGTCTCCCATTTTTCACAACCTCAAGATATCTGTGTACACAGACATATGGTTCATACATGATTTAAGACACCAATGTACCTATTTCAACACACCTGTACACGTTGTGTGCCTACATACCTCTCGGCCAACATTTGAGCAAACACATTGCGTGCTACCTAGTACCTCTGTACTGTCCAAAATGTTTTACATTAACCCGATGAGAAAGGAGGGCGGGGTGTGTGCGAACAATGCACATACTACATCTAATTAGCACACACATGATCATGTTGGTGTTCATCCATCCCTGGGACTACAATTTCCAAACATGTAGCAAACATCCGTGGAATGCATGTGCAAATTAGTCCACCCATGAAATGGTGACGTGAAGGCACGCCAAACATCACACCTTTATCTGTTGGAACCTAAAATAACCACAAAGGTCCTATCTAGACTCACACAAAACAAGTCGTGGCCATACCTGGCTATTGACCTAGCTAGACTAACGTACCCATATGTGTTATTCCAGGAAAAAACTTACATGGCGTCTCAAACCGGCACATACACATATTGCTTAAGCGCCCTGTGAAAGAAGTATCTGCGTTCATGACAATTTCATAGAAACCGCTAAAGATGCTTACCGTCAGAGCAACAGAAGGCAAACAGGACACTAGTAGCTCAATGCACATCGATCTCTGGACAAGGTGGAATGGCCATGTGCCTGACTTTATAGTACGCTAAACCAATCACAGCGTACCCAATTCCGCACATCGTAATGGGACACCTGGGTGCGGAATTAACTGCCGCTAATTGGTGGAGATCGCTGAATCGTGATAGGTTGTCGGGCCTTTAAAAGCTGCGGCTTCCGGCAAACATTACGCTGGCTGGCTAGACCCATTGAGTGAGTATCTGTGGACACACATGGACTTGGCGTTGGGTTGGGTGGGGTGCATATGTTGGTTATTAGCGAGCGCAGAAGCTTGCTTCAGCGGACTATATAGGGGTTTTAATTTTTGGGGACGATATAGTGTACTGTGTAGATATTGAGTCACCATTTTTTATGTGGCTTTACACTTTGGTGGACATATTTTGCTCTGTTTGTTTACAGACCAAAGACTGGAGAATGGCTTTAGGACTGTAGACAGAAATATCTTAATCTTGTCATCTGGATCGTTTTCAGCATGTTGGTTCTTGCCAATGGAGACTCTGTTGAAGAGGGATAGGATCCCACATGGCTTGGAGGTGTGGCGCTCCTGACATAGCACCGATGTGTAGGGCAAATGACACTCTGCTAAACATATGTGACCATGGTTAACCATCCCCACTCATGTGCAATGTGGTTTGGTTCATGTAGGATTCCTCCACCTGGCATATCGGGGTATGTTAGAATGTTTTTTGGAGGCACATTTAAAAGCTTGCAAATGTAAAATAGTGTGTGTGTAATGTGTACAGTGACATTTCTTAAGGACCTTATTGGTGACACATGTCCCTTTGTAACTCACCTAGGTGCAGATGTTTGCCCATGAGACACTCCCATTGAAGTTTATGTAGGGGAGGCCACTATCATTGGCCGTGTTCCATTTGGATTTGGGTGACTACTGGGTGTTTGCCTTCCCTTGCTTCCGGGATGTGTTTTGTGGTCTCCCCAAAGATCCGATCCACTTGGCTATAGTGTTGAATCGAAAACAGGTGTGCTTTGCGTAACCTGCTGACATGGCCACATATTCGTCAATGTACTCATGTTGTTTTTTCGCATCTCCAGGTGCTGATATTGAGGATGCAGAATATCCATGACCGCAATGTTATCGTGGCTCTTGCGTTGGTGGAAGAGCAAATGTGGCTTCAGGATCGGTATGAAAGGTTGATGAGGCGCAGACAGCGGCGGTTGTGGACCCGTGATTGGCTTCTTAGGCGGCAAACCCGGGGACACATGCAGCTGTTGCGGGAGCTGGAGCTTAACTGTCCTGAAGATTACCGAAACTATCTACGTATGTCAGAGGACACTTTCACCTTCCTATTGGAGCGTGTTGGGCCAATGATAGCGCGTCAGGACACTATTATGCGACCAGCAGTATCAGCTGCTGAGCGGTTGGCTATCACTTTGCGGTTCCTGGCTACAGGGCAGTCCATGACATCCCTCACATACTTGTCACGTGTCTCCCTGCCCCTGCTGAGCCGCCTGATCCCTGAAACGTGTTGGGCCATCTGGAGAGCTCTGCAGCCAACCTACCTGAAAATGCCTCTAACCGCCGCAGAATGGCTGGAAGTGGGCCGAGGCTTTGAGACCCGGTGGAACTTCCCCAACTGTGGCGGGGCATTGGATGGTAAGCACGTGAGGATTACCAAACCTGCCAACTCTGGCTCTTTGTTTTTCAATTACAAAGGGTATTGTAGTATAATCCTCATGGCTGTAGTGGATGCGCACTATGATTTCCTCTACGTGGATGTTGGAATGCCTGGTCGAAACTCAGATGGGGGTGTGTTTGCACGCAGCTCCTTGGCAACACTACTAGGGAGTGGTGGGCTAAACTTACCCTCAAATGAGGACACGACCGAACATCTCAACTTTGCGTTTGTGGCGGATGAAGCATTCCCACTTCAGGAACACCTACTGCGGCCATATCCCCAGAGGGCCATTACTTCTGAGAGACGCATTTTCAACTACCGGCTATCCCGGGCCCGCCGTGTAGTTGAAAATGCGTTTGGGATCATGGCAAATAGATTCCGGATTTTTCATACGCCTATACATATGAAACCGGAGTCTATTGACGCGGTAGTGCTGGCCTGCTGTGTGCTACATAACTTCCTGCGTCGTAGGGATAGAGCATCATACACGCCAGGAGGTTATGGAGATTATGCAGACGCTACAACAGGGGAGCTCCGTCCAGGGTCTTGGCGTAATGAGGGCCATGTGATTCTGCCACTCCAGCCGCAGAGCCATGGCCGCACTCGGCAGGAGGCCAGGGCCAGTAGAGAAGCTTACTGCTCCTACTTCAATGGGTCTGGTGCAGTGAGCTGGCAGGACCAGGCCATGTAGTGTGGCTGGTTCTGGGTGTTGTGTTCGCGGTTGCAATGGAGGTGACAGCAGGTTAGCTGCACCCCTTTTCTTTTGTGTTTACCATTTTGGTGAATTTTTGTTTCATTATGTGCCTAATTTTTTTATTATTTTTGGCTTAATTTAGTTAGTTAGTTAGTTGAGGTTTATTTGAAAATTTTGGGGTTTGTGCACAGGTTACATTGTGTGTTCAATTTGATATCCCTGTAATGTGTTTCCAGAATGTCACATGCACTTTAATTGTCCATTTTTGGAAATTTCTGTTTTTTTTTCCATTCTTATCCAAGGTCCCGATCAATGCATTTGAATAAAAAGAGTATGTTGGATCCAAAAGAATCTGTGTGGGCCTAATTACTTGGTGGAGGAGGGCAATATGATGAAGTTTGGGGTGGGGGCCAGGGATGTCATAGCCACCTATTGGCTGGGATTGTGCAGACAATATGTGTGGGTAGCCATTTTGTAGGGCAAGTTTTTACGCCAACAGTGTTTGTGGCCATTGTGCGTACATGAGCCATTATTTTGTTGTAGGCAGAGGTTCCCCTGCACACAGCACATTGATGCTGGACATATTCTTCTCAGGTCTTTGGAAATACACTGTCACACAGATCTTTGACAAGTTGCCTTGGGAGCATTTCCACTACATTCACATCTATGACCAGAAATATTCACACCAGTCAGCCTGTTTTTCCACATAATTAGGCATAGTGGACACATAGAATTTACCCAGCGAACGCACCTACTGTGTGTTGTAAGCCGCTAATGTGTGTCACACAAACGCACCTGATCGCAATCGCCACACGCCGCAGTCACAAGCGCTGATCGTGCGTGACAGGGCAAACACTTGTACTACGTACACATAGGCCGGAACCGCTAATTTTATCCACACTGGGTATGTGACTGGCCACCGCTACAGGGTGACGCTTTGCCATCGGTTTAGATGCATTCGCCACACTCCGCCATGTCACAAGCGCTTATTCCGTGGCACAGTCCGATCACTAGTACGTCACGTCTCGGACATCCGCCCTTCCCGTCCTGACCAATCACAACTCTGTAGTGCTGGCCAATGGTTGTGGTTTGGGCGCGGCGTACAAGACTGTGGCACGCCTATTTGTTTTACGTCCTGCCTTTGTTTCTCCAAGATCGCTCTGTGGTGGCGGCATGTGAATCGGCTACGCTACGCTACAGATGGCTACTTCCGCCACCTGGCGATGTAGCCAGCTATAGATGTAGCGTAGCGTAGCGCACCTTATCGCGGCGTGTAAAGATGGTGCGTTGACCGTTTGTAGCCGTTCGGGCGTGCTCGTGCACGCGAAGTAGCGCGATGTTTCCAGCCTGCCGTCGCGGCGTGTAAAGGTACCCTGACAGAGGTTGGGCCTGCTATCCTTGCTTTGGGAAGGACGTGTTCCGTCCCTCGCTCAGACTGTGTCACAGCCTCCACAATATTAACCCAGTGTTTTGTCAAGGAGATGTAGCGGACTTGCCCACAAGCACTTGTCCACGTGTCTGTGGTTATACACTTCAGTCCCTGACCTTACCCCTGCGGTATTAAAGAAAAGCAATGACTGGCTAGCTGCAGTTTCCAATATCATGTCCACTCTCTATTTGAAACTAAACCTTTCCAAAACTGAACTTCTTCTGCTCCCCCACATCCACTAACCTCCCTAAATCGGACATCTCTCTCTCAGTTTGTGGCACCACGATAACGCCTAGGCAGCAGGCTCGTTGTCTGGGTGTTATGTTTGACACCGATCTCTCCTTCTCCTCCCACACACAATGTCTCGTCTGCTCATGTCGCTTACACCTGAAGAATATCTCCAGAGTCCGTCCCTTTCTCACCCTGTAAACAACAAAAACCCTGACCGTGGCCCTAATCCATTCCCGCCTTGACTATTGCAATTCTCTATTAAGCGGCCTCCCCCTCACCAGAGTTTCTCCTCTCCACTCCATCCTTAATGCAGCAGCCAGGATCACCCATCTGGCCAATAGTTACTCAGATGCCTCTGCTCTGTGCCAGTCATTGCACTGGCTGCCCGTATACTACAGGATCAAAATCAAATTGCTTCTTCTCACCCACAAAGCTCTTCACAGTGCAGCACCCCCCTACCTCTCCTCCCTCATCTCTGTCTATCACCCCACGCGCGCTCTACGTTCCTCAAATGACCTTCGACTGACATCTGTAATAATCCGATCCTCCCACTCCCGGATCCAAGACTTCTCCAGAGCTGCACCAAACCTCTGGAATGCTTTACCCCAAGAAATCATGACTATCCACAACTTGCATGGCTTCAGACGATCCCTAAAAACGCATCTTTTTAAGGCGGCCTATCATACTCCCTAATAGAAGTCCTTTGTACTGTAGATAGTGAATGGCCTATCCCTCTGGACATTACTCTTCTACAAACTCCACCAAACCAAAAAGGTCGACACAGACTGTATAATGACCATCCATGTAAGCTTAGTTCTATGCCCCATTTCCTCAAGATGCCTGGACCATCAGTGCAATAAGCCCCTGTACCTTGTGCAACCCCTATCTTGTAGTAGATTGTAAGCTCTTTTGAGCAGGGTCACCTTCATTTCTTGCTTTATTTATTGTATTTTCTTTTTTACATTGATTCTATGCCTATTGTTTTGTATCCAATTATTGTACTGTATTTGTTCTCTACTGTAATTACTTACTGTATTATATTTTCTGTACTCTAACCCTACATTGTAAATCGCTGCGTAATATGTTGTCGCTATATAAATAAAGCTGTATTATTATTATTATTATTAGGTGGACTTTGGCTGAAACAGCGTTGTTGAGGGCACGTGTGATGCTGTTGGACACGTGGTTATGCAAAGCGGGGACGGCACATCTGGAGAAATAGTGGCGGCTGGGGACCGAGTAACGTGGGACAGCAGCCGCCATCAGGTCACGGAATGCTTCCGTCTCCACCAGCCGGAAAGGCAACATTTGTAGCGCTATGAGTCGCGAAATGTGATCATTCAGGACTGTGGCATGTGGGGCGTTGGCAGCGTATTTGCGCCTGCGTTCAAATGTTTGCTGAATGGATAATTGAACGCTGCGCTGGGACAAGGACATGCTTGATGGTGGTGTAATTTGTGCGTGGGCAACTTCAGGTCCGGAGGCTTGTTCGCGGCCAGCATAGACAGGGGATTGGCTCGCACGCACAACAGGCGAAGACGTATCAGTGACATCAGCAAGCACCGCTCCTCGACTCTGTTGTACTTCCCACAAAGTCGGGTGCTTGGCTGACATGTGCCTGATCATGCTGGTGGTGGTCTGGCTGCTAGTTTTCGTACCCCTGCTGATGCTGGCATGGCAGGTGTTGCAAATGGCCTTTTTACAGTCATCTGGAGCCAACTTAAAATACTGCAAGACTCGGGAAGACATAACATTTGCACAGGCACCTTGTGTCGTGTTGTTGTTCCGGGGAACGGTTGCCTGCCTTCTGCCTGCGTACCCGACCCTGCTTCGTACTGCCTGTTGGGATGCTACGCCTCCCTCACCCTGTGCACTGCTGTCCTCGCTCTGCATATACTCCTGCCAGGTTGGGTCAGCTACTGGATCATCCACCACGTCGTCTTCCTATTCCTTGGCTAATCGCTGGACTGCTCCTCCTTCTCCTCATGTGCCACCATGATGACCGTTACAATAGTTTGGCTGTTGTTTCAGGTATACCCCCAGTGGTAAATGTTTACGCCCATTCTTTTTGAATGGGCATTACAAAGACAGGATACCCGCATCTTTTCAATGTGAAAAATGTTTTGAGGCCCTCCTGCACGTCTCTATCCAGGGACAAAGAGGAGCCTCCCAATTTTTGGCTGCCATGACCAAAGGGCTATACTACAATACACCCACTTGAGGGTTACAGGCCCTACTACATGTCTGTATGCATGGGTCATTGTTGAACCTCCCAATTTTTGGCTGCCCTGGCCAAAGGCCGATACTACAATACACCCAGTTCTTCTTTACAGGCCCTCCTGCACGTCTCTATCCAGGGACAATGAGGAGCCTCCCAATTTTTGGCTGCCCTGGCCAAAGGGCTATACTACAATACACCCACTTGAGGGTTACAGGCCCTACTACATGTCTGTATGCATGGCTCATTGTTGAACCTTCCAATTTTTGGCTGCCCTGGCCAGAGGGCTATACTACAATACACCCACTTGAGGGTTACAGGCCCTCCTGCACGTCTCTATCCAGGGACAAAGAGGAGCCTCCCAATTTTTGGCTGCCCTGACCAAAGGGCTATACTACAATACACCCACTTGAGGGTTACAGGCCCTACTACATGTCTGTATGCATGGGTCATTGTTGAACCTCCCAATTCTTGGCTGCCCTGGCCAAAAGCCTATACTACGATACACCCAGTTCTTCTTTACAGGCCCTCCTGCACGTCTCTATCCAGGGACAAAGAGGAGCCTCCCAATTTTTGGCTGTCCTGACCAAAGGGCTATACTACAATACACCCACTTGAGGGTTACAGGCCCTACTACATGTCTGTATGCATGGCTCATTGTTGAACCTTCCAATTTTTGGCTGCCCTGACCAAAGGGCTATACTACAATACACCCACTTGAGGGTTACAGGCCCTACTGCACGTCTCTATCCAGGGACAAAGAGGAGCCTCCCAATTTTTGGCTGCCCTGACCAAAGTGCTATACTACAATACACCCAGTTCTTCTTTACAGGCCCTCCTGCACGTCTCTATCCAGGGACAATGAGGAGCCTCCCAATTTTTGGATGCCCTGGCCAAAGGGCTATACTACAATACACCCACTTGAGGGTTACAGGCCCTACTACATGTCTGTATGCATGGCTCATTGTTGAACCTTCCAATTTTTGGCTGCCCTGGCCAAAGGGCTATACTACAATACACCCACTTGAGGGTTACAGGCCCTACTACATGTCTGTATGCATGGCTGATTGTTGAACCTTCCAATTTTTGGCTGCCCTGGCCAGAGGGCTATACTACAATACACCCACTTGAGGGTTACAGGCCCTCCTGCACGTCTCTATCCAGGGACAAAGAGGAGCCTCCCAATTTTTGGCTGCCCTGCCCAAAGGGCTATACTACAATACACCCACTTGAGGGTTACAGGCCCTACTACATGTCTGTATGCATGGCTCATTGTTGAACCTTCCAATTTTTGGCTGCCCTGGCCAGAGGGCTATACTACAATACACCCACTTGAGGGTTACATGCCCTCCTGCACGTCTCTATCCAGGGACAAAGAGGAGCCTCCCAATTTTTGGCTGCCCTGACCAAAGGGCTATACTACAATACACCCACTTGAGGGTTACAGGCCCTACTACATGTCTGTATGCATGGGTCATTGTTGAACCTCCCAATTTTTGGCTGCCCTTGCCAAAGGCCTATACTATAATACACCCAGTTCTTCTTTACAGGCCCTCCTGCACGTCTCTATCCAGGGACAATGAGGAGCCTCCAAATTTTTGGCTGCCCTGGCCAAAGGGCTATACTACAATACACCCACTTGAGGGTTACAGACCCTACTACATGTCTGTATGCATGGCTCATTGTTGAACCTTCTAATTTTTGGCTGCCCTGACCAAAGGGCTATACTAGAATACACCCACTTGAGGGTTACAGGCCCTACTGCACGTCTCTATCCAGGGACAAAGAGGAGCCTCCCAATTTTTGGCTGCCCTGCCCAAAGGGCTATACTACAATACACCCACTTGAGGGTTACAGGCCCTACTACATGTCTGTATGCATGACTCATTGTTGAACCTTCCAATTTTTGGCTGCCCTGGCCAGAGGGCTATACTACAATACACCCACTTGAGGGTTACATGCCCTCCTGCACGTCTCTATCCAGGGACAAAGAGGAGCCTCCCAATTTTTGGCTGCCCTGACCAAAGGGCTATACTACAATACACCCACTTGAGGGTTACAGGCCCTACTACATGTCTGTATGCATGGCTCATTGTTGAACCTTCCAATTTTTGGCTGCCCTGACCAAAGGGCTATACTACAATACACCCACTTGAGGGTTACAGGCCCTACTGCACGTCTCTATCCAGGGACAAAGAGGAGCCTCCCAATTTTTGGCTGCCCTGGCCAAAGGCCTATACTACAATACACCCAGTTCTTCTTTACAGGCCCTCCTGCACGTCTCTATCCAGGGACAATGAGGAGCCTCCCAATTTTTGGATGCCCTGGCCAAAGGGCTATACTACAATACACCCACTTGAGGGTTACAGGCCCTACTACATGTCTGTATGCATGGCTCATTGTTGAACCTTCCAATTTTTGGCTGCCCTGGCCAGAGGGCTATACTACAATACACCCACTTGAGGGTTACAGGCCCTCCTGCACGTCTCTATCCAGGGACAAAGAGGAGCCTCCCAATTTTTGGCTGCCCTGACCAAAGGGCTATACTACAATACACCCACTTGAGGGTTACAGGCCCTACTACATGTCTGTATGCATGGCTCATTGTTGAACCTCCCAATTTTTGGCTGCCCTGGCCAAAGGCCTATACTACAATACACCCAGTTCTTCTTTACAGGCCCTCCTGCACGTCTCTATCCAGGGACAATGAGGAGCCTCCCAATTTTTGGCTGCCGTGGCCAAAGGGCTATACTACAATACACCCACTTGAGGGTTACAGGCCCTACTACATGTCTGTATGCATGGCTCATTGATTGTTGAACCTTCCAATTTTTGGCTGCCCTGGCCAAAGGGCTATACTACAATACACCCACTTGAGGGTTGCAGGCCCTACTGCACGTCTCTATCCAGGGACAAAGAGGAGCCTCCCAATTTTTGGCTGCCCTGACCAAAGGGCTATACTACAATACACCCACTTGAGGGTTACAGGCCCTACTACATGTCTGTATGCATGGGTCATTGTTGAACCTCCCAATTTTTGGCTGCCCTGGCCAAAGGCCTATACTACAATACACCCAGTTCTTCTTTACAGGCCCTCCTGCACGTCTCTATCCAGGGACAATGAGGAGCCTCCCAATTTTTGGCTGCCCTGGCCAAAGGGCTATACTACAATACACCCACTTAAGGGTTACAGACCCTCCTGCACGTCTCTATCCAGGGACAAAGAGGAGCCTCCCAATTTTTGGCTGCCCTGACCACAGGGCTATACTACAATACACCCACTTGAGGGTTACAGGCCCTACTACATGTCTGTATGCATGGCTCATTGTTGAACCTTCCAATTTTTGGCTTCCCTGGCCAAAGGGCTATACTACAATACACCCACTTGAGTGTTACAGGCCCTACTACATGTCTGTATGCATGGCTCATTGTTGAACCTTCCAATTTTTGGCTGCCCTGGACAGAGGGCTATACTACAATACACCTACTTGAGGGTTAAAGGCCCTCCTGCACGTCTCTATCCAGGGACAAAGAGGAGCCTCCCAATTTTTGGCTGCCCTGACCAAAGGGCTATACTACAATACACCCACTTGAGGGTTACAGGCCCTACTACATGTCTGTATGCATGGCTCATTGTTGAACCTTCCAATTTTTGGCTGCCCTGGCTAAAGGGCTATACTACAATACACCCACTTGAGGGTTACAGGCCCTACTACATGTCTGTATGCATGGCTCATTGTTGAACCTTCCAATTTTTGGCTGCCCTGGCCAGAGGGCTATACTACAATACACCCACTTGAGGGTTACAGGCCCTCCTGCACGTCTCTATCCAGGGACAAAGAGGAGCCTCCCAATTTTTGGCTGCCCTGACCAAAGGGCTATACTACAATACATCCACTTGAGGGTTACAGGCCCTACTACATGTCTGTATGCATGGCTCATTGTTGAACCTTCCAATTTTTGGCTGCCCTGGCCAGAGGGCTATACTACAATACACCCACTTGAGGGTTACAGGCCCTCCTGCACGTCTCTATCCAGGGACAAAGAGGAGCCTCCCAATTTTTGGCTGCCCTGACCAAAGGGCTATACTACAATACACCCACTTGAGGGTTACAGGCCCTACTACATGTCTGTATGCATGGGTCATTGTTGAACCTCCCAATTTTTGGCTGCCCTGGCCAAAGGCCTATACTACAATACACCCAGTTCTTCTTTACAGGCCCTCCTGCACGTCTCTATCCAGGGACAATGTGGAGCCTCCAATTTTTGGCTGCCCTGGCCAAAGGGCTATACTACAATACACCCAATTGAGGGTTACAGGCCCTACTACATGTCTGTATGCATGGCTCATTGTTGAGCCTTCCAATTTTTGGCTGCCCTGACCAAAGGGCTATACTACAATACACCCACTTGAGGGTTACAGGCCCTACTGCACGTCTCTATCCAGGGACAAAGAGGAGCCTCCCAATTTTTGGCTGCCCTGACCAAAGTGCTATACTACAATACACCCAGTTCTTGTTAACAGGCCCTCCTGCACGTCTCTATCCAGGGACAAAGAGGAGCCTCCCAATTTTTGGCTGCCCTGACCAAAGGGCTATACTACAATACACCCACTTGAGGGTTACAGGCCCTACTACATGTCTGTATGCATGGGTCATTGTTGAACCTCCCAATTTTTGGCTGCCCTGGCCAAAGGCCTATACTACAATACACCCAGTTCTTCTTTACAGGCCCTCCTGCACGTCTCTATCCAGGGACAATGAGGAGCCTCCCAATTTTTGGCTGCCCTGGCCAAAGGGCTATACTACAATACACCCACTTGAGGGTTACAGGCCCTCCTGCACGTCTCTATCCAGGGACAAAGAGGAGCCTCCCAATTTTTGGCTGCCCTGACCAAAGGGCTATACTACAATACACCCATTTGAGGGTTTAGAGGCCCTACTACATGTCTGTATGCATGGCTCATTGTTGAACCTTCCAATTTTTGGCTGCCCTGGCCAAAGGGCTATACTACAATACACCCACTTGAGGGTTACAGGCCCTACTACATGTCTGTATGCATGGCTCATTGTTGAACCTTCCAATTTTTGGCTGCCCTGGCCAGAGGGCTATACTACAATACACCCACTTGAGGGTTACAGGCCCTCCTGCACGTCTCTATCCAGGGACAAAGAGGAGCCTCCCAATTTTTGGCTGCCCTGACCAAAGGGCTATACTACAATACACCCACTTGAGGGTTACAGGCCCTACTACATGTCTGTATGCATGGGTCATTGTTGAACCTCCCAATTTTTGGCTGCCCTGGCCAAAGAGCTATACTACAATACACCCAGTTCTTGTTTACAGGCCATCCTGCATGTCTGTATCCAGGGGCATTGGTGAACCTCCCAATTTTGGACTGCCCTTGCAAAGGAAGATACTACAATAGACCCAGTTCCTTAAAATGGGCACTTTATTTCTAGACAGGGCTTCATGTACGTCTCTTGCCAGGGTCATCGGAGTGTCGCACAATGTTTTCACGTAAAATCTTTCATGTAATCACAAAAAGTGACATACACCAGCTGTATCTCACTATTGGGTATGTGCCCTTAACATTTCCACCCTAAATATTCCTTTTGGTGTCATTTCGGAAGGTTTTCTGGAGACTCCGTAAAATTGGCGTGAAACTCGGACAAGATTGTTCACAGCTGTGACTTTTGAGTGAGAAATGCTTCCAGGGGTCTTCCCCATGGTGTTGCCATGTCATTTCAGCACTCTTCTGAGACTTTTGTGACATTTTTAGGGTTTTTCCATGCTGCCGGCAGTCATTTCATAAAAATATTCGTGTCTCCCATAGGTAATATTAGGCTCGTTACTCGGGCCAAGTACACGAGTATCTCGGGATGCTCGGCCCAAGCTTCGAGCACCCGAGCATTTTAGTACTCGCTCATCACTAGTAATATACAATATATAAATACAATTAATGATATCCAATTGTAACTGATGATTTTAATGAGTAACATTCAGTTATAAAATAAGTAATACTGTTTGAAGTACATTCATTTTGATACAGATTTCTATATGGCGGAAAGAAACCATGTATGCACTATGCAGCATGGCAACTGGCTACTCTGGCACCTGTAATGCCATGAGAATAATTAAGGTATTACAAGGGCCAGGTTTGCAGGTAGCTGGACATACATTGCATTATATCGCCCAGCTCATTACAAGTTGGTGGAGTAGATCCCTACAACTTATATCCATGACTCCTATAATAACTTTTGATTATTCTTTGAATTGTCTGTATAATAGCCCCACACAGCCCTGTAAATAATGGCCCTCATATATGCCTGCAAATTATTTAGGATCCTCATATAGCACTGCAAATTGTTTTAGGGCCCCCACATAGCCCTGAATTCAGATTTAGGGCCCCACACAGCCATGCAAAGTGTATAATGGCTGCTATTGATTAAAAAAAAATACCAAGCTCTCTCTATTTCTCTATTATCCCACTACTCTGGTCTTTTCATCGTGTGGTCTGCACTGCTTGACACAGTGGTCGTGACGTAATGACATCATTGCACCGGCTGCGCTAAGACATTAGACGTTCAAGGAGAATAATGGAGGATTCAGCATCAGTGGACAGCTCCCTTTTAAATCATTCCTTTCAATAGTATTAGCATCCAGGATTCTGATGAACCACCTGATGAAGACCAGAAAACAGAGATTGACCCAACTATGAAGGGGATTCTCGGAGAAGGAAATCAATGGTGAGCTGGTATTTTTTCTTTCTTGTATTAACCTGATGAAGACGGGGGTTCGATGCTGACACTGTGCTCCCCAACTCATGGGTCCCATAGCAGCCACATGGTTTGCCATTATTAGCAGTAGGCCACTGGAACAGATATGCTTACATGCACATTTTAAAAGAAAAATGTTATTGAATTGGGAACATGGCATTCTGTAAAGCATGTCGCAATTTGAGAACAAGGTAAGATTGGACACCACATGTTATGCAGCTCGAAATGTAATTTAAATTTAGGCTATTGAACTTAATAGATGACTAACATAATTCAACATTAGTGTTTGGATTGTTAACATTTTTCATCACTGTTCATTATTACCGTATATACTCGTGTATAAGCCGAGTTTTTCAGCCCAGAAATTGGGCTGAAAAGTCCCCCCTCGGCTTATACATGGGTCAATACGGTACATGGTGTGGTGGGGGCTGTGTCTGGGGCTGGGGAGGCTGGAGGAGGCGGGGGGAGGCTGATGTATGAGCGCCCCGTCACATGGGGCCACTCATTATATATGCACTGCTTCTTCCTGTCAATCAGCGGCAGGGGGAAGCAGTGCATATCTAAATATATGGCCCCCAAATGCTGGCATTCGCCCCCCTCTGTTGTAAGGCCCCCCCCTGCTGCTTAACTTACCATCCCTGGTCTTCTGCACCGCGCCGGTCTTCTGTGCTCCGTCCTCCATGCTTCCGTCCTCGGCTGCATCCGGGGTCCCCGGCCGTCGCAGTAACGATGATGTCATCGTTACTGCGACGGCCGGGGACCCCGGATGCAGCGAGGACGGGAGCATGGAGGACGGAGCACAAAAGACTGGCGCGGTGCAGAAGACCGGGGATGGTAAGTTAAGCAGCGGGGGGCGAGTGCCAGCATTTGGGGGCCTGTATACCACTGGGGCTGCTATATACCACTGGGGCTGCTATATACCACACCACTGGGGCTGCTGTATACCACTGGGGCTGCTATATACCACTGGGGCTGCTATATACCACACCACTGGGGCTGCTGTATACCACTGGGGCTGCTATATACCATTGGGGCTGCTGTATACCACTGGGGCTGCTATATACCACTGGGCTGCTGTATACCACTGGGCTGCTATATACCACTGGGGCTGCTATATACCACTGGGGATGCTATATACCACACCACTGGGGCTGCTGTATACCACTGGGGCTGCTGTATACCACTGGGGCAGCTATATACCACTGGGGCTGCTGTATACCACTGGGGCTGCTATATACCACTGGGGCTGCTATATACCACACCACTGGGGCTGCTGTATACCACTGGGGCTGCTCTATACCACTGGGGCTGCTATATACCACTGGGGCTGCTATATACTACTGAGGCTGCTATATACCACACCACTGGGGCTGCTGTATACCACTGGGGCTGCTATATACCACTGGGGCTGCTGTATACCACACCACTGGGGCTGCTGTATACCACTGGGGCTGCTATATATACTGCTGGGGCCTGTGTATACCACTGGGGAGGCTGCTGTATACTACCACTGGGGAGGCCTGTATAAAGGCGCGGCGTCAGCACCCGGTGCACCCGGGCAAGTGCCGGGGCCTGACTGCTTGGAGGGGACCCACCGGGCCCCTGAGGGCTAGGGTCACACTTGCATTGTGACCCTAGCCTGACGCAAGTATTGTCTGCTGCAGCGCAGAGCGTTTAATGCTATGCGCTGCCAGCAACGGAGCCCATAAAAACCCGATGTTTACCTTGACAACCAGTGGTTGTCAAGGTAAACATCGGGTTTCTATGGGCTCCAGCGCATAGCATTAAACGCTATACTCTGCAGCCGAAAATACTTGCCTCAGGCTAGGGACACAATGCAAGTGTGACCCTAGTCTCAGGGGCCCCTGAGCACACTGCCCCCACAGCCAGGGCCATATCCAGGGGGCAGCTGGGGGTCATTTTCAGCCTCCTGCAGCACCGGAGGTCTCCCTCCTCCATGGGAGCCGACAGAGCAGCACACTCTGTGCTTACAGGACCTGTGATGATGTCACATGGAGGGGAGGAGTCAGGGATCACATGATCAGCTCCTCAGTGTATGCAGGACTCTGCTGTGCTGCCCATCATGAGACTCAATTAGGTGAAGTTTTGTGGGGTCAGGAGGGGTTTACAGTGTGAATGTAGCAGAGGCCAGTGTGTACTAGGTGTATGGCAATTAGGTGAAGTTTATGTGTGGGGTCAGGAGGGATGTACAGTGTGAATGTAGCAGAGGCGAGTGTTTACTAGGTGTATGGAACGGAGCCGAGTGGGTACTAGGTGTATGGATCGGTGTATGGAGCAGAGCCGCGTGCGTACGAGGTATATGGAGCAGAGCCGCGTGCGTAGGAGGTGTATGGAGCAGAGCCACGTGCGTACGAGGTGTATGGAGCAGAGACGCGTGCGTACGAGGTGTATGGAGCAGAGCTGAGTGCGTACAAGGTGTATGGAGCAGAGCTGAGTGCGTACGAGGTGTATGGAGCAGAGCTGAGTGCGTATGAGGTGTATGGAGCAGAGCCGCGTGCGTAGGAGGTGTATGGAGCAGAGCCGCGTGCGTACGAGGTGTATGGAGCAGAGCCGCATGCGTACGAGGTGTATGGAGCAGAGCTGAGTGCGTACGAGGTGTATGGAGCAGAGCTGAGTGCGTACAAGGTGTATGGAGCAGAGCTGAGTGCGTACGAGGTGTATGGAGCAGAGCTGAGTGCGTACGAGGTGTATGGAGCAGAGCTGAGTACGTACGAGGTGTATGGAGCAGAGCTGAGTGCGTACGAGGTGTATGGAGCAGAGCTGAGTGTGTACGAGGTGTATGGAGCAGAGCTGAGTGTGTACGAGGTGTATGGAGCAGAGCCGCGTGCGTACGAGGTGTATGGAGCAGAGCCGCATGCGTACGATGTGTGTATGGAGCAGAGCTGAGTGTGTACGAGGTGTATGGAGCAGAGCCACGTGCGTACGAGGTGTATGGAGCAAAGCCGCGTGTGTATGAGGTGTATGGAGCAGAACCGCGTGTGTATGAGGTGTACGGAGCAGAGCCGCGTGTGTACGAGGTGTATGGAGCAGAACCGCATGTGTATGAGGAGTATGGAGTGGAGCCGCGTGCGTACGAGGTGTATGGAGCAGAGCCGCGTGTGTACGAGGTATGTGTACCAGTGGTAGCCCCCCGCGGATTCCGCTCCTATAGTCTCAGCCGCCTTTGCCAGCAGCATTCTTCTCCAGAGTCTCTTCTGCCACTGTCTGCATTCTGCAGCTCAGAATGGAGGGGCACAATGTAGTCATCACTGTGCTGATATGTGCAGAGCGACCGGAGGAGACCGGAGCGGGCGAGAAGAAAGGTGAGGAGAAAGAGAGATCCAGATGGCCAGACACTCCGCTTGGCTGCGGTGCCACCCATATGGCAGTGTGGCTCCATTGAGCTGCTTGCATTATTTGTGCGCTTGAGGATGCTTGCGTATATACCAAGCATCCTCAGACGCACAAAATTGCAACATTTTGCATTTGAAGGGTATTTTTAAAAAGCGCAAGGGAATGCAAACGCATTTTAGCCCACTCCTAACAACGTGTAATATACTCACTGTCAGAAACAGCTCTTGCTGGTTTCAGCAGTCACTGTTCCTGTAAGGCTGTCTTCACATAGGCGATTTTTTAAAAATGTGGCAGTTGCGGTTAAAAAAACCCCGCATCTGCCGCATTTTCCGCCTAGCGGCTGCACTTGCTTCACATTTGCGGCAAGCCCCATGCATTGTCTATGGGGCTTGAGGTAAGTGTGCGGCTATAGATATATATATATATATAATTATAGTCCGCAATATGTACTAAAGGGGGCCCACTGAGACTTTTTCGCCCGGGGCCGACAGAAACCTGGAGCCGGCCCTGCCTGTATACCACTGGGGGGGCCTGTATACCACACTGCTGGGGGCTGTATACCTGTGCTGGGGTCCACCCTCGGCTTATACACAAGTCGATAGGTTTTCCCAGGTTTTGGGGGCAAAAGTAGGGGGGTCGGCTTATACACGGGTCGGCTTATACACGAGTATATACGTTATTTTAAAGCACCACACCAGCTGTTTTTTTATAGTGCTGAAATGGCGCTTTAAACATAAACCCCCTGTTCCCAGTCATATACTCACGTTCTGGTGTGTTTATCTCTTACCAACACTGCTCTGGCCCCACGGCGCCCTCTCGTGCCCTTAAAGGTACCTTTACACGCCGCTACAACATGGTGGAAACAACCGGGTAGATGAGAGAAATGTATCTTGCACCCCCAAATCAACCCGAGGTAGCGGTGTGTAAAGATGGTTGTTTCCACCCGTCACATGCGGCACCTGTTTCAGAGCAGTGCTCTAAAACAGGTTGATTTTAACCCGATGGTAGCGGCCTGTATCGGCGTGTAAATAAGGAACAGGAGGGTTGTTTCGACACCTTGCTATCTACCTGGGGCGTGACACAGGCTCCGGGAAACCACCCCCCTTCAGCGATCATTGGAGGAAGCTCCTGTGTTACGATTGGTAGTCGCTGCATAGGGCGGCATATTTAAGGAGCTGACCAGTCACACTACACAATTGCTCGAGCGTCATGTATTAGTCAGCCTCCTGCGCTGGCTGCCCAATCATGATGCTATTGCTTTGTCTTATCAGCGTACGAAATTCTCGTAATCCACAATTCTGGCACGCCTATGTGTTGTCCCTGCTGCACCAGGTCCTCCCATATTACCTTCTGTTATGGCGTGTAAATGAGGTAAGGTGCTCTACACAAGGTAACTTGTGGCACCCGTCGCGGTGCATCCAGAGATAGATTCAACCTTCTGTAAAACACCTTATAGCGTCGTGTAAAGGCGATGCGGGTACCGTTTGTAACCGTTGCTACGTGCTCGTGCACGTGAAGCACCCGGTTGTTTCCACCATGTTGTAGCGGCGTGTAAAGGTACCTTAAGTTCTGACTGGCTGGTAGTCAGAAGTTACGTCTCAAGAGCATAATGTATCTCTACGTGAGCTACAACAAAACTCTCAGCGATGTATTAATTTGTGACCTACGGCACGCTCCGTGGAACACTGGAGCTGCTGGCAGGTCACAAATCCCTAAAGACCATCCAGATCACCACTCGATAATGGTGAAGCTACTGGAAGGTGAGTATCAGACAGGAATCAGGGGACTTGGATTTAAAGCACCATCTCCAGAAGCTAAAACAATCATTGCTGGTAAAAAACAACACACAGTGTGATAAGAGATGCATCACTGAAATCTGAGTGTTAACCCCTGCAGCATGTTGTCTTTACATTTCATAGCAAAAACCTGTTGACAGACTCCATTTAAGTGACTGTGAATGAGATCAAGCAGTTTCAATGTACTGGAATACTTGCAAGCAACTGAGAAAAATGTTTTTAATTAAACTATAAATTAAAAATGTTTGTAATTGAGTTTAATTAAGGCAATATGTTAAATATATAGATTGTAAGCTTATGAGCATGGCTCTCACTTCTCTTAGTACATGTTCAACTATGTTTGGCTCTGTAATATCTTATTTTATTGTACATGTTCCCTCTAAATTGTAAAGTGCTGTATGTAATATATGTATGCTATAGAAATAAAAACTATTATTATGTAACATGTATCCACCTTTAAATATTGTTTCTTCTACTATATGAACACTGTATGTTGATGTAATGTAGTACATTACCATAGTCCCTATTTGCATAAACATGCCTTTTGCTTTCAAGGACATTTTCAAAATCACTCCATCTATGCTAGTATAAGGGAGTAGCAACAAAAGAAGACACAAACAACTAAGATCCTGCAGTGTCTATGCAAGAACATCACCATCTGCTTGTCCTGAAGAATTACTAGGAACTTAGTAACAACTTAGGTGTTTCCTCGAGGTAAAAGAGTTGATGAGACATCAGGTTGGGTGATAGTTGTCGCTCAGCTACTTAATATAAAAACCCGGAACGGCAAAGAAGGGGAGGAGTTGGTGAAAAGACATGGAAGAATGCAGACAACATGAGAGGTGAATTGGGCCTACAGATGCCATTACCAGATGAGTACCTAGAATTGTTCAGATATCCAGAAGGAACCAGAAGGCCGAATAAAGAACACCGACTTCAGAAGGAACCCAAAGACTGAAAATCGAACACTGCGAGAAAATGATCCATTGCTTGCTGTGCAGACATACGGTACTCAATGAAGGGGAAAGTCACCCACCAGCATTGGACTTGCGGCTCAAAGGGTTATTCTAGTCCCAGCAGAGCCATTGTGTTAATAAGTTAATAAGTTAAATTAGTTGAAAAAGTGAGATTGTGTCTAATGCCAGGGTGATATTGATGCTTCCCTGACAGAGAGACCGTGCCTTAAGAATTCATTATCTAGTGTAATAAGAAACTGTATATACAAATATTTTATTAAGAACTACTGTAGCTCTTGTTGTTGTCTTTTTGTAATTACTTGCACTGTTCACTTGTTGCACTTTAACATCACTACTTTATTATTTGTGTGAAATAAATTTAGATTGTAGTCACCAATTAGTTACCTTTACTGTGTTGTTGCATCCTTGTACCTGTTTTACACTGCCTCAATATCTTTGGCTTATTCTGTTTGCTACATTCCATATGGTTTTTCCATATGTAGAATGTCCTACCATGTTAACAGGCTTATAGGTGTTTCCCAACACTCCGATGAGCATTTGAGAGAAGTTTCCAACCTCACATGTCAGGATTAATTTTCCTCCACTCCATGCATTCAGCACATTGAGAATATGGTGCACAGTACTCCACACCACAGCATTAGCCGCTACTTTATCGTTGGTGTCACTATCATGGACACAGCATAGTTGGGTGGACAAAAAGATGGGTAGAAAATAGGACAAACATATGGAATATAAACAAAGTTATGAGAAAAATACACACAAGAGCATTGGACACAATCAATATGGGGAGAAAAGCAGTGTGTAATTTAAAGGGCAAATATCATGTCTTGGATATAACAGTCAAATGACCCACACAGACCTAAAATCAGTCCTATAGCTTTATATAGCTTTTGTCTCACATGCCTTAAATGCCAGTCATCAGAGTTCCAATGGTTCTTACACAACCATAAGGGTCTCTACGCAAGATACATATTTTAATGGGTATTTGGTGTGGATCCGCAGTAGATCCACCCTAAATATGCAGCAGCGTGTTTTCCAACCAAAGTCTATGTGATTTGTGAAGTCCTGTCCGCACGGTGCGTTTTTTTTCACAGTGGATCCACTGCATAGTTTATTGCGGGAAATTCTGCAGTATGTCATTTCTTGCTGCGGATTTTACTGCATTTTTCACCCATAGACCCTCATTTTAGTTCAAAATAAGCAGCAGAGTGCGACCACTGCTGTGTATATGTGTATGTGTTGCTTATTTTGTGCCTAATTTGCATTAAAATCCACAGGTAGTGATAGTGTTGAAGGGTGGGGGGAGCAGGATTTCACATCTTTTTTCGCTTTTTTTTTTTCAAAGTATCCAAGCTTTGTTGCAACAGACACGAATCTCCTTCCAATCCGCATCAAATCCACCCCAAAAAATGCATCAAATATGCACCATGTGGACAGGGAAGATTTTGCAGCATTTTGTTTGCCAGAAGGTGCAGATTTTGGACTTCCAAATAAACTCAGCGTGCGAACGAACCTTAAGGGTTAATTTGATCAAATGGTCTTCTTAGGCTATGTTCACATAAGTAAGAGTTTACAGCAGCAAAACCTTAGGGCTTCTAATAAACTCAGATTCCTTGGCAGGAGAAAACTTGCATTTTATATTGTGATTTTACAGTGTTTTTATCGCTTTTTTGCTGCGTTTCGCCCATAGAGCACTACAAAAATGCAGAAAGGACTTGATATGCTCATTTTTTCAAAACACTGATAAATTTGTTTAGGTTTCAGTTACTGCCAAGAAATGAAACCAATGTGTGTGGACAGCTTTTCCCTAAATTGCCAAAACAAAATTTAGATTTAGTAGGTTTAGATTAGCATAAAACCAAGGTAAAAATTGAGCTCATAAACAAAATAAAAACTCAGTAAAAACGCCGTGTGAACAGAAACTTAGACTTTTAGACTTTCTAAATTGTATTTTGTAATATAAACACAACTCAAGTTTCAATTTAATATATAATAGGATTGTTCTTTTGTGATGTTTTGAGATGGCAATATGTTGAGCAGTCCTTATGGAATATTCAATTTATATTATTATAAATTATTAAATTCTAAATGTACTGAAGAAAGAATGCCTAGTGTTTTGTTTTCAAAGGGATAATAAGTCTACAGCCAAGTACATTACTTGCCCATTAATTAGATTTTGGATTAGGAATTTCAGAGATAAAAACAGAATCTAATTATTTTTTCACTGGTAGACTTTAACCCGTTATCTGAAAGAGAGGAGTGAAGGGCAACATTGCGGGCTTTGATTAAGACATCATTTAATTTTTATTCAATATTGTTGCTGCAGATGGCCTATTCATGGAAATAGTTGTAGAAAGTATCTGACAAGTCAAATTCCACTTACATTGAACAAGTATATGATCCTCACATTCTCTGGTTGCAGTGATCTCCTAAGTACCTTTACATGCTGCAACTATCACCGGCGATCGGAGGCAACCGAGCGTGCACGTTTTTGACGGTTGCTACCGAACGCCGGTGCCGCATTTACATGCCGCAATTGCGCCCTCAACCTAAGGGAACGTGGCTCCCTGGAAGTTGACACAGAACCTGCGGGAAACATCTGGTTGCCTCCCGACGCCGCTTCACACGCCGCAATCCACAAAGGAATGTGGGCGTACATGTTCAGCGCCGCAAGAACAGAGGCGTGACAGAGTTGTGTATTCCGCGCCCCAAACACGCTGATTAGACAACGCAATAGCGTCATGATTGGCTAACCTGCGCAGGAAGGCTGGCTAATACATGTCGCCATTGCAATTATGTAGTGTGAATGGACAGCAGTTCAAATATGGCACCCTGTGAAGGGACAGCCAATGGACACACAGTAGCCCCCACCAATCATTGCTAATGGGGCGCGGTATCCAGCACGCTGTGGCACGCCTCTTGGAAATCACTAGGCGACGCAGATTCCATCCCTATCACCCATTCACACGCCAAAACCAGGGCAATTTACCTTCTGGGTTGCCTCTGGTTTTTGAACAATGCTCTGATACCGCAACCGGGAGCAACTTCGAAAATCACCATCACTTTCCCCAATTACACGCCGCAATTTTGTAGCAATTTCAAGGCAACGGTAACGGAAATCCCGATTGCCTCTCAGTTGCTACACCGTAGTTGCAGCGTATAAATGTACTTTTAAGGGGTTCAATATAAATATTCATACAAATACTTATATCCATGTGTATCATTCCTGTGTGATTGATAAGTGTCAGCACATCTGTTCATAGTGCTGTTCCTGATTCTGCTGTTCATCCACCCTTTTATTTTGCCTGGTGAAGGACAGAGGTTTCAGACCCTTATCACTTACCCTTAAGGTACCTTTACACGCCGCTACAGCCGGGTGGAAACAACCGGGTTTATGAGACAAATGTATCTTGCACCGTCAAATCAACCCGAGGTAGCGGCGTGTAAAGGCAGTTGTTGCCACCCGTCACTTGTGGCACCTGTTTCAGAGCAGTGCTTTACAACAGGTTGATTTCAACCCGATGGTAACAGCATGTAAATACGGTAGGGTAAGGTTTATTCGTCACCTAGATAACTCCCCGGGGCGTGACACAGCCTCCGTGAAACCACCCCCCTTCAGCGATCATTGGTGGAAGCTCCTGCATTGCGATTGGTTGTCGCTGCATAGGGTGGCATATTTAAGGAGCTGACCAGTTACACTACACAATTGCTCGAGCGTCATGTATTAGCCAGCCTTCCTGCGCTGGCTGGCCAATCATGATGCTATTGCTTTGTCCTATCAGCGTACGAGCGTCTCGTAATCCACAATTCTGGCACGCCTATGTTGTTGTCAATGCTGCACCAGGTCCTCCCATATTACCTTCTGTAGTGGCGTGTAAATGGGGTAAGGTGCTCTGCAGAAGGTAACTTTAGGCACCCGGCGGTGCATCCAGAGATAGATTCAACCTTCTGTAAAGCACCTTGTAGCGGCGTGTAAAGACGGTATCGGGTACCGTTAGTAACCGTTGGTGCGTGCTCGTGCACGTGAAGCACCCAGTTGTTTCCACCTTGTTGTAGCGGCATGTAAAGGTACCTTTACTGTTATATATAGGTCAAACAATAAATACACTTGGAATTTATATTACTGGGGAAGTGAGTGCAACCAGGATAAACCTTTTTCTTCTTGCGGTTCCATTAATGGGGCTGTCCACCACTCTTACTCAAAACATTTTCTTCTGTTAAAATGAAAATGCTTGTACTCACCTCCAGTGCCAGAACTGTTCAAGTGATGTTGGCACACACCCTCCTCGGGCACGTGTGGTGTTACATCATATGAGCTTAGTGCCGAATCAGGGTTATCGTAAGATGAATCAATGCTGATTTGGCACCAGGCTCACATGGCGTAACAAAATCATATGATGGAGAGCGAGTGCTAATACCACTGGAACGACGCGTCCCAAAGGTGAGTATAAGCGTTATTATTTTAACAGAGCCAAACATGATGATTTAGAAGAGGTTGTCAGAATAGTGGACATTCCCTTAAATTGCTTGCTCTCTGACAGTCTGGGAACTATAATGACAGTACAGCTTGTGTAGCTGTGCCCAGAGGGAAAGGAGGTCCACTTTCGTAACATGGAGTTTTAAAACAACTATTTGTCTTCCTTCCCATTAATAGTATTCCTGTTACATATTGGGATACGGTCTTGGAGATGGGAATACTACTTTAAACCTATTTACTGAAAGAAACTACTAACAATAGTATTAACCCCTTCACTACCTTTGACTGCAAAGAATATTCAAGAGGTTTAAATTCTTTCTGTTGAGATTTCAGAATTACCATACCTGATGTGTAATGCCATGAAAACATATCACTACCTCAGCAACAACGTTGAAGTTGCATGATTGGGTAATGTCTGAAGACTATGGACCTAAAGGTTGAATTATACAGTACACAGCTCTAAAGGTGGCTATTGCACATAGTTCACCCACATGACCACCAGCATGGCTTCATCTTTTTATATGCAGGACCTTCATGCTCATAAATGCATACAGGTATTCTGTCATGTAAATATATCAGCTGACCGCCACTATCTTGAGAGTATACAAACCATACTCATTGGCGAAAGAGATTTTAATGCAGATGCAGGGGTAATAATGCCATGCATTAAAAATAACTTTTAACCATGCCAACGGAGTTGAAAGCAAAAGTCTTGAGTGAGGAAAAGAAGGGTTCAATTCTGCCTCTATTATCAGAGGGATACAGTGAGCGTCATGTTGCTTCCATCCTTAACACTTTGAAGACGCCAGTCCATTACAATGAGGTCAAGCAGCAGACATTGGGGACAACAACGCTACAGACCGGTAGAGGGTGAAAGCGACTCTCTACTGATCGGGATGACCCTCATCTTATTAAAATGTCACTCAGCAACCACAGGATGACAACATGTGACCTACAAAATTAATGACAAATGGCAACTGGGGTGAAGTGCATGGCAAGAACAGTTCATAACAGGCTCCTAGAGGCAGGGCTCAAGTCATGTAAAGCTAGAAAAAAGCCTTTCAACAATGAGAAGAAAATAGAGCCATGCTGAAGTTTGCCAAAGACCAAAAGGATTGGACCATAGAGGACTGGAGCAAGGTAATCTTCTTGGATGAGTCTAATTTTCAGCTTTGCCCAACACCTGGTTGTCTAATGGTTAGACAGAGACCTGGAGAGGTGTACAAGCCACAGTGTCTTGCACCCACTGTGAAATTTAGTGGAGGATCAGTGATGATCTGGGGATGCTTCAGCAAGGCTGGAATTGTGCAGGATAGTCTTTGTGAAAGATGTATGAATCAAGCTGCATACAGGGTTATTCTTGAAAAATACTAGCTTCCTTCTGCTCAGGCAATGTTCCCCAACTCTGAGAACTGTTTTTTCCAGCAGGACAATGGCCTATGCCAGACAGCTAATGTGTGGATGAAGGAGCACCACATCATGATCCTGTCATGGCCAGCCCAATCTCCAGACCTGAACCCCATTGAAAAGCTCTGGAATGTAATCAAGAATAAGATGGATAGTCACAAGCCATCAAACAAAGAACTGCTTAAATGTTTGTGCCAGGAGTGGCATAAGGTCACCCAAAAACAGTGTGAAAAACTGGTGGAAAGCATGCCAAGACGCATGAAAGCTGGGATTAAAAATCATGGTTATGGAAGAACTAGTAGCACAGGCTTCTGGTGATAACTCGAGGTTTGTATTCGTTTGGCAGCCCTGGATTCTTTTTAAATACTCACAAGACTTTAGAGATCTGTTGGAGTACTGGGAAACGCTCTAGCCATGTAAAACCGACTCTCTCCTATGATTAGTTTGCTAGCTAAGGGTACCCTTTCTATGTTTCTATATGCCTACTGCATTTCTTTTTTTTCTATACTATCTTATATCTCAGCACCTTGATATTTGATCCTTTCTTTATTGTGCTTTTATCTCTTTTTTTCCTTTCTCTAGTGACACGCCCATCCTGATTGGTCTCTCCCACAACAGACCCTTGGTAGGGCTTACCATACCTGTGAATATGCAAAAGGGTACTTATAGTAGCCTACACAATACCATAACACCTTTCCCCCCATAGAGAATATAAGTAGATGAGGCTGCTCTCAGTCAAAATAAATTCTGATCATCTTGGGCTGAATAGTGTAGAATATGGACTGAAAAATAACACCATTTTTGGATGCGGCCTGTATGGGTGAGCTATAATTTGAATGCTGAGTCATTTTGGCCCTGCAAGGTCTATTGGGAAATGTTTACATGTGCTAAAACTGTTGTCTATTGACTATTTGTTATTTTACTTGTTTCTTAATAAAACAGATTATACATAAAAATCATGGTTATTTCACCAAATATTGATTTCTGAACTCTTTCTGAGTTAAAACATTAGTACTGTTGTTTCTAAATGAATATGAACTTGTTTCCTTTGCATTATTTGAGGTCCAAAAGCACTGTTTCTTTTGTATTATTTTGATGATTTCTCATTTGCTGCAAATAAATACAAAACTTTTAGCTTTGGCTCTCGGAGACAAGTTGTCAGTAGTTTATAGAATAAAGGAACAATGTACATTTTACTCAAAAAATATACCTATAAAGAGAAAATCAGAGAAGCTGAAAATTATGCAGTGATCTCTTAATTTTTGGCAGAGCTGTATATATATGAAAGAGTGATAAAATAATGTGAATTATTTTTATGCTTTAATGTTAGTTGTGATTAACATCTATTTGCTATGTGAACCTTGTGATCCATCAAAGGCTGATTGCTCAATGAATTAATTAATGAACTATGTCTTCCGAATCAGGGTCGGACTGGGGTGTCTGGGGCCCACCAGGGAAATTGATTTCAGGGGCCCACCCACCCTTCAGCTATATGTAAATACCTGGTAGCTGTTATACCCATTATATTGGCGGCTTCTGCACATCACTCTGCGCTCAGCAGAATTGCCATGTACAATTATTGTACTTTATATTAGAGAGATTCTTTGGTGAAAACAAGTTATCAGTGATCCACAGGTTCAATAGGTGATCACTTATTTATTTGTGGAATCCGACCTGTGGAAACCGTATCATCAGAAGAATGTGAGACTTATATCCCAATTATTAAAGGGGTTTTCCCATAAACAAAATTAATTTTAAAGTTCATTTTAATCAATAGATTTTGGAATAATAATTTGCATAATTTGAGGTGTTTAAAAATAATGTTCCTGTGTCAAGAGAATCCCTGTACGGTCAGACACATACATTACACAGTACACAGCAGGGACACATATATAAGTTTATCTCAGCCCAGGAACATTTTCTTTTAAACACATCCAATTGTAGAAATTATTATCATTACAGGGTCTACTTATTATTAAGATGAACTTTAAATTAACCTTGTTCATGGGAAAGGCCTTTAAAATGCAGTGGCTGGTAATGATGTAAGTATTGCCCATGCGTGAGGTGTACTTTACCGCAGCTCATCACATGAGCTGCCGTAAAGTATACCTCACGCATGCGCAATGCGCAGCTTGAGGTCTGTCGATACACCGAAATGTTGCATACAGCTCATCCTCACCCCCATTCCCCTGAATCCCATGTTGCTTATCCTCCCCCAATATGTCTCATGCAGCTCATCCTTCCCCACCATCCCCCTTCCAGGTTACATGCAGCCTCTCACCTCCCATGTTCCACGCAGCCTCTCCCCTCCTATGCACCACGCAGCCTCTCCCCTCCCTTGTTCCACGCGGCCTCTCCCCCATCCCTCATCCATGTAGCTTCTCCCCTCTCCCATGTTCCATGTAGCTTCTCCCCCACATTCCATGTAGCTTCTCCCCCATCCCCCATCCATGTACCTTCTCCCCATCCACCAAACCATCCATGTACCTTCTCCCCATCCCCCCTCCATCCATTTTCTCCCCCTTTTTCCATGCCAGCCCCCATCCATCCATCCAGCTACTCCCCCCTTTCTATGCCGCCCCTATCCATTCATCCATCCCGTTCTCCCCCCTTTTCTATGCCGCTCCCCTATCCATCACGTTCTCTCCCCTTTTCCATAATGCCCCCCACACATCCATCCCATTCTGCCCCCTCTTCCAGGCCACACCATCCATCTATCTATCCCACTCTGTCCCCCCCAGGCTACTATCTTCGGCTGTAACAGCGCTTTACCTGACTCCACGTTTCTGATCCTGGATCCCGGCAGCTTCTTCCTCTGCAGCGCTCGGTCTCTCGGTCACCGGCACCAGGAACCCGGCACCAGGCAGCTTCTTCCTCTGCAGCTCCCGGTCTCTGGCACCAGGCAGTTTCTTCCTCTGTGACTCTAGGTCTCCCGCTCGCCGGCACCAGGCAGCTTCTTCCTCTGCGGCTCCCAGTCTCCCACTCGCTGGCACCAGGAAACCGGCACCAGGCAGCCTCTTCCTCTGCAGCTCCTGGTCTCCGGCACCAGGCTATGGGGGGCAAAAACACGCTGCTGCTATGGGGGGGGGGGGGTCACAGACATACTGCTACTGCTGGGGGTGGGGAAGCACAGACACACTGTTACTGTTGTGGGGCACACACATATTGCTGCTGGGGGGCACACTGATTGCTGCCGCTGGGGGTCACACATATTGCTTATGTTGTTGGGGGGGCACACATTTTGCTGCTGCTGTTGGGGGAGCACACATATTGCTGCTGCTAGGGGGGGCACACTTTATGCTGTTGCTGGTGGAGACATATTGCTGCTGGGGGCAGGGCCGGCTCCAGGTTTCTGCGGGCCCCGGGCGAAAGAGTCTCAGTGGATCCCTTTAATACATACTGCCGCATCATGTATATAATATATATATATATATATTCTCAAAAAAAAGAGTAGAAAAACTGGGCACTATCCGTGTACAACAACCGGTAAAGTCCAGGGTAATCCCTTCTGACCGAAGGTATTAGGCAAATGGAGGTGCACACTTAGCATAAGTGACCAAATATAAGTAGCAGGAAAAAAGACGATCTTTATCAATTTATTGTGGTTTCCAAAAAGGCATTCCGGAGAAGCAAGCGATGGGGGAGGGAGGTGCGGGAGCGAGGACGACGGCAACCGTTTCGCGGCTCAGCGGCTGCTTCTACAGGACCCGTAGAAGCGGCCGCTGAGCCGCGAAACGGTTGCCGTCGTCCTCGCTCCCGCACCTCCCTCCCCCATCGCTTGCTTCTCCGGAATGCCTTTTTGGAAACCGCAATAAATTGATAAAGATCGTTATGGTGAGTGCCACCGTCTTTTTTCCTGCTACATATATATATATATGTATATATATATATATATATATATTATAGTCCACAACCTATATATACTGTATGTATATATAGATATATCCCTCGCAAATGTATTCCCTACCATGCTGTCTCTCCGATCCTGTGCATATCTCCCCTTGAGCGGTCTCTCCTCTCTATGTGCAGTCTCTCTCCCCTGTGCGCTGTCTCTCCCTTGAGCCTGTCTCTTACCTGTGCTTGTTCCCCTCCCTGTGCACTGTGTCTCTCCCCTACACTTGTCTCCCCCTTTGCCTGTCTCTTTCCTGTGCGCTCTGTCCCCCCTGCGCACCTATCTCCCCCTGCGCGTCTGTCTTCCCCCTGTGCCTATCCCTTTCCCTGTACGCTGTGTCTCCTCCCTGTGCCTGTCTTCCCCGCTGGTGTAATTTGCCCCTGACAGGGCCCCGAGTGCTGCCCCACACCGCACCCTCAGGGGCCCTGCGCTGCCCCACACCTCACCCTCGGGGCCCCTGAGTGCTGCCCCCACACCGGGGGGGGGGGCCCCTGAGTGTATCCACTACACCAGGGGGCCCCTGAGCGCTTCCCCCCAACACAGGGGGGGCCCCTGAGCACTGCCCCCACACACCAGGAGGCCCCTGAGTGCATCCACTACACCAGGAGGCCCCTGAGCGCTTCCCCCCCCCAACACCGGGGGGGCCCCTGAGCACTGCCCCCACACCGGGGGGGCCCCTGAGCACTGCCCCCACAACGAGGGGGGCCAATGAGCACTGCCCCCACACCAGGAGGCCCCTGAGTGCATCCACTACACCAGGGAGCCCCTGAGCGCTTCCCCCAACACCGGGGGGGCCCCTGGCACTGCCACCACACCAGGGGGCCCCTGAGCGCATCCACCACACCAGGGGGCCCCTGAGCGCATCCACCACATCAGGGGGCCCCTGAGCACATCCACCACACCAGGGGGCCCCTGAGCGCATCCACCACACCAGGGGGCCCCTGAGCACTTCCCCCCAACACCGGGGGGCCCCTGAGCACTGCCCCCACACTGGGGCGGCCCCTGAGCACTGCCCCCACACTGGGGGGCCCCTGAGCACTGCTCCCACACTGGGGGGGGGCCCCGAGTGCATTCCCCACACCAGGGGGCCCCCGAGTGCCTCCCCCACACCAGGGGGGCCCTGAGCGCTTCCCCCAAAACCGGAGGGCCCCTGAGCGCTGCTCCCACTCTGGGGGGCCCTGAGCGCTGCACCTACACCAGGGGGACCCTCAGGGTCCACTAAGAGCTGTCTCCCTTCTAACCTTAAGGCTGCAGCCAGTGATCTCTCAGACCTCTCCTGTCATGCTGCTCTGTGTGCAGAGATACAGGAAATAGACGGCTGCAGTGATATAAAAGCTAAGGAGTGGAGTCAGAGCAGCTCCTCAGCACAGTTCAGGCCCCAGATGATTGTTTAACAGGACAGGTGCACAATGATAGTTTACTCACAGGAGTGTGGGGGCTGTGGAGTCTGTGTCCCCTGCAGAAAGACCTGTCTGCCCTCTCTTTCAAGCTGCAGTGTCTCAGCCTGTGCTCTTGCTGGGCTGGCAATGTGCAGCCATGGCTTCTCAGTGTCACTGAAGGCTTCCCTCTCTGCTCCCTCCAAGAGGAGCAGGAACTGGAGGAAAAAGACGTCACATAGGAGGGGGAGGAGATCACAATGCTCGCTGTACCCGGAGGAGATCTCTGCACAGCAGCACAGTCAGGGATATAGAGCAGGGGGTAGTGAGAGGCGGGGCTAGGTGGGCAGGGCCTCTACACCTGAGGGCCTCCCATCACTTTTGCCGGGTTACCCGGCAGAGCAGTCCGAGGCTGTTCCGAATGTATAAAGATGTGCTTTATACTGTAGATAAGGACATAATGACTGATCATTTTTCTGACTAAGAACTTTGAGTAGTTCCAAACACACTAAAAACCTTTACTGTGCACTATGGAATTTTTATTCTGAGTGGAGACAATTATGGAATAAAGATAATCTTTTGTACTATTTTGGGGGTTCTGTATTATAATTTTTCTTCTATTTTGACTGCTTACCAAGGACCTGCCCTTTGGATTTCGTGTATGTCTGTCATGAAATATCCATCTGCTGCCCCTTATTGTCACGACCATTATGCAATTGACCAACGATAAAGAAATGAGGTTGTGACTGTACAACTATTAGTCCCTTATTGAGGCACGCACAGTGATGGTTTTGTATATACATCACCGATTTCAGCTCATGGAAAATATATATAAACTTCGGTACAATCATTGCCATCTCCACAATTACCCCAAGAAGAAATACTCACTGACATCACAAATCATCAGTTGGATTGTGTCACAATCTCCACATTGCCTGTGTTGTTTTAGGTTTGTGGACACTGTCAGGCTGGGCTGGCTCTGTGCCTCAATCACCT
This sequence comes from Allobates femoralis, assembly GCA_033576535.1. NCBI lineage: Eukaryota > Metazoa > Chordata > Amphibia > Anura > Aromobatidae > Allobates > Allobates femoralis. The sequence continues at coordinate 508,071,066 of JARQOC010000001.1, read as the reverse complement.
GAATTCAGCTCACTTAATTAATAGCTCTGCTCTGGGTCGATTGTACATTTGCTTTTGGCTGTGTAAGACTTGATCTTTCTGTGTTCTGAATCAGACCCTGGCTGACTTTGTTTCTTACCTGGACTTCACCCTCTGCTACGGACCTGACTTCTCTTTCTGTGTTGTACCTCTGAATTCTGTTTCTTTCTCTTCGGTTTCCTGACTTCGGCTTGAATTGTATTTTGCTTCTGTTAACCTCTTTCTGTACTGCGCCATTTCCTGGATTGTTTTGACTTCTCTTCACTACCAGTAAGTAGTATAATTGTTATATTTACTTTCCATTTATTTCAGTTAGTTTTCTGCTCCTCTGAGACTAAGTATTACTTGTGACCAGCATCACAGATTGGACACCCATTACAGAAAATGTTTGCCAGGGTAGTGGTTTATAGAGCTGGAGTAACAAAGCTATTACATTTAATATATTTAATAAAAAAATAGGCAATGTTTACAAAAATATCTTTCAAAAGGGGACAAAACTGTCATGATTCCTGCATACAGTGCGCCTTGGATGCAATAAGAGTTACTGCTGTGTTTGTGTCTGGTGTGTTGAGTTGTCAGCAGTTTATTGGCAGTGCAGGCTTTCATTCTGGCTCTGGGATGTGCTGGGTTGTTAAGGTGGTCCATCTTCCTTGTGATTTCTCTGCTACTTTACTGAGCAACCTATCCCAGAATGCTGCCAGTCGAACATGCCATTTGAAGTGGTATTTGGCCTGCACTCCTGTGTCTGTCTGTTCTAATCTTTGTTATCTGACCTGGAACTGTAGTTTGATTTTCCTTTTGTCTGCTCAGTGTACTTAATGTGATGTTTGGTATTTTGACCCCTGGACAGTGATCTGAATAGGCATGAATTGACTCTCTGAATCCTCTTTGTGCTCTCCTGTCAACTTGATCCTGGAACGTTGCATGTCAATGTCTCTGTCGACTCCCTGAATACTATGTCCAGGATTACCTGACTTTTTGGCTGTCTATACTACATGTAGGTAGTGACTGTGTCACACCCTAATATGAAGGTCTGAGTCACTCTAATAAAGGTGCTCAAGCAAGGGTTCCACCCCATAAATTTAATTTAAACACTTCATTGCACTCAAATGCAAAAAAAACAGAAACATTTATTTATTTTCCAGGCAACAAGATGTTACAAGAAAAAATTATTGCTTAATGTGTCAGCCTTCTAATTGGCCTTCATCAGACACTATAATAGAACAAAATATAAAAAATATATTACATAGGAAATTTAACATCAGAAACGCTTACAAATTTTTTTATAAACAAATAGTGCACAGAAAACTATCAAAGAAAATTGAACAACTATAATGGCCACTTTACACACACCAACTTATCTGTCCAACTTCTGAACAACTTACTGGTTGCAGTGAAATCATGGACACATTGTTCCATTTGTACACAGCCACAAAATGGAGCAATGTGTCCATGATTTCACTGCAACCAGTAAGTTGTTCAGAAGTTGGACAGATAAGTTGGTGTATGTAAAGTGGCTCTAAGAGTGTATATATTTTTCTTGGCATACAAGATATTGCCTCACATAAGGACATTTTTAAAAAGTCACAAGAAACCTGTATAAAAGTTAAATAACAGAAAATTGCTAAGAAAAAGAAAAGGTCTGAAATGATCATTAATGGGAACACATGAAAGCAGAAATCAGTCTTTAATAGTACTAAAGGTAAAGAGTGTAAATGAACTGCACTACACCAAAAGTTTCCGTCAGTCCACTGTTATCTAAATTCCTCCAAAGTTACAGTGATAAATAAAGAAAAGTCTAAAAAACAAAAGTCTAAAAAACTAATTCTTAAGCACTCACATAGTCGGGGATGGCACTATTTGTGGAAGTATGCCCTGAGGAAGAAAAACTTGAAATGTACGTTGGCTGGAGGGGTGAGGAGCCTGTGTCACAGAACAGCGATCAGTGCAGCCTGGAACTTAAGGTAATTGCAAGCAGGAATCTAAATTGGTGTTCTGCAGGGGGTCCCTTGTCTGACTTTTTGCTGGGATATTGAAAGTGCCCCCATGAATGAGTTTGCAGGTTCAAGGTGATGTAAGGTGGTAATTTGACACTGATATGTACTTTAATATATAGCTATCTGATAACTATATTTACATAGGAGCACCCTTATATACTGTAGTTTGCTAATGAGAGGTATTTTTGTAGAAATTTTTTAATTTTTATACAGTATTGCCTATAACTATTATGGTACCTTGACAGATGTATGAAATCTCAATTGTGAATATTAATAAATAAACATATTTAATTGTTAAAGAGATAGTAGTTTCATTTCTCTTCCGTTGGATCAATGGGAGATTGTGGTTTTAACTATTTGTGGAAGGCATGTATTTGCTGGGGGTAATGGCGCACTGAATGGAGATTCAGTATGGTGTTTAATACAAGCGAAACTGGAAGTAGAAATCCCGGTAATGTGACTGCGCCATCAGCATTTTTGCTCATGCATACTTATAGGAATATGGAGTATATGTGTATGGAGAAGCTGGATAACATTGCCTAGATACTGAACATGTGCAGTGCATACTGGATTTCCATGATAGATTGATCTATGTCACTGCAAGTACTTAATGGGATTACTATGAACGATGTCAATAGGTTAGAATCTAACCGTTAGATAATGTAGATTAAGACAAATGCATAAAGGTTAGTGCCTATAATATAAGTAATATTGTGAACTATAACTTTTAATAAAATAAAAGTACTATATTGGGGAAATTAAAGATAGAAAACAAGGAATGTGATAACATTACCTCCACCTTCCAGTCAGATCTCTGATGGAAAGAAGAGGAAAAGAACGAAAAAAAGAGAAAAACATAAATTACATTAATGACATTAAGTAAGTTAATAACATTTCAGAGTCAAAAATAAATAATTCTCTTTTTCTGCATTTGAGTGCCAAGTAACTTCTTTACATTGTGTCGTATCCTAGCTACAAGTATATACTAGCATCACATTATAATTGGCCTGATTTTTTTTCCTACCTAAGGATCCAGTACGTACTCCCTGTGATTTGGTGGCGAACCTGACCTAGTTGGTCCAGGACCTAGCCATTTAACATCAGAAGTTAGAATTTGCACAAAAAACACTATGTGTGAACAAGCACTAAATGAGAATTTTTTTTCCCTGGTTTACTTAGCCTTACATACAAGTGATTATACAGGAAAAACTGTTTCTTAACCGTTATAGTCTGTAAAATGCTATTTAGATTAGGTATGGTAGTGTTCTTGTGCATCTGTAAAAGTGGTGTAATACTGTGACAACTTTATTCCCAGATGCCATATGTGAGTCAGAAATGCATGCGTCCATCCAAATGAACGTGGTTGCTCTCCTAATGAAGGAGCTGGGATATGTTCAGAAACGCGTTGAGACTAAATGCACCATTATCTTTCATCCACTGGAGTTTTGGTTTATTGTATGCAGTGTGCGCAGATCAAATAGCACCTTTCTTTTGGATTTATCTCTACAGCCACAGTGTTTAAATGGAGTGTGGATCCAGCAGCAACTGCAGCACGCACATACACCGGTTGTAGGTCTCACAACCTGACAAGGTGAGCAGCAACATTTGCAATTTGCATAGTTATTGTGAAAAAGATAAGACACTATAGCACTTTTGTTTCCTCCTTTTTCTGTTTAGAAATGCATGCAGGCTTATTCTTCAGGCTCTTCCCGTCGTTCACTTTCATCACTTTCCCACCCATTTCAGCCTTTTCCTCAGGCGCCCAGACCTCTTTGTCAGGTCCAGCAGAAAATTACTCACATTTCCCACTGACTTATATTGTAATCGCTATTCCGAACAAATATGCGATTATTACAAAGTAATTGTAACGAGTATAGCGATTACAAATATTACGGTACTCGCTCATCACTAATGAGAAGTCAAATGTGTCATGTCGATCAGGTCCAGATGGAAAAGATGGGAAAAGTGAACAACTCCATAAGAAAGAACGTCACTATATAAATCACTATATATAACTGTACTCTAATCTCTTATATGTTCTGCACGACTAGCATCTACCACTTTGTGATCACCATATAGCGGTATTATCGTGTCGATCTTTGTATAGAGATTTATTCCGGTAACAGCCCAGTCTTTTACTGATGTTCCCCTGTATCCACAATTAGGCTACTCCACTGTAGTTATTACCATGGTTAGGCTGCTTGTGGGCCCAATCAGGTGTTTGGTTCCCCCGAGACAGATTCTCCATCTTCAGCTGACACCTGCAGCCATCTCCCAGGGACTCACTCTCCTTAAGACATAATTTGTACAGACTTCCTCTCCTGGCTGCCACATGCAGCTGTCTAACAGTGGGCTAACTCCCTGTCTGGTTGGTTCAATAACAAACATTTCAGGTGCATTTCCAATCAATACATGAAGAACAAGGAGTTAACCCTCACCTTCTCAGCTATGATACATTTACAGCAGAGTTAGGATTTAACACTTAACACACTGGTTTCACTGCACCCTTTAAAAGATAAGACAGTCAATCCATCTATGACCCCAAAGCATTGCCTCACCAGTAAGAAATACTGTTTTGAAGTTACCGGTATGTCTGTAAGTGCATTGGGGCATGATGATCACCCTCCCCTGGATGATTGACAGGTCAGTGGCTGTGTACCAGTGCAAACAACCCAGTAAATAGAACAGGGATGGCGGGCTGCAATGTAGAAAATACAGAGTGAGGCTGAGAAGATAAAAGTGCATCGTCACATCCCAGTGCACTTTGGACTCAAAGTCAAAACACAGCCTTCCACTGCTGGAGCAGTGTTCATAAAGGGATTGACTATTGACCTACCCCAGGGCTGTGGGGTACCCAGCGTTAATTAAAGGGGTAATCACAGGTGGCCTGTGCCCGGGCCCATGGCACTGGTGGTGACTGAAAAAGGGGAAAAAATAAAAATAATAAAAAGTCTTCGTGAAGCCAACTACGGTTTTCCGGTAATGATATCGGCACTGCTGCAGACCTTCGGGCATGATAGATGGGCCAGCTAGATGGTGATGCTCCCCGTAGGTGGAGCAGGATCCTCAGGGCAGTAATGGGAAAATGGAGAATTCACACAGGGAGGTGGCTCATCAGGTGGAGCTGCAGGCTGACAGTCTCTGTGAGCAGTAGTATGGCTCCTCCGGTGCAAGCAATTTTCACACTACACGGTCTTAGTCTCTGAACCGGGTTTTACTCGTGACTCAGGCAGCAAAACAGTCTTTACACACAGTTCACGGGTACGGCTGGCCTTGTAGTCACCAGAGGATTAGGATGTTTCAGAGGGGACCCTCCGTGATGTGCCTATTTTGCCTTTCATTTGTCCTACGTTCCAGCGCACAGAGCCCACCGCCGGTCCCCACGGATCTTTACGGAGTCTGACGCCCTCAGAGCCTCCGATGTAGAGTCCTCACCTCTGGGTCTCCTTTTAGAGTCTTTGCCTCTGGGCCCCCTCCTGGAGTGTATAGCTCTCCGGGCCTCCACGATCCTACCTTAGGCCTTAGGGGAATTATGCCGGGGTTATCGTGACCTCTGAAGAGGTGCGTGCTGTCCGGTTTCTGCAGCTCGGGGATGAACACCCGCACCGCCTCGGAGCCAGTTCTCCGGTGTCGGACTGGATCCCTCTGTCTGATAAACGTACCGGCATGGATTCGGGTGTTAGCTGACACCCTAGGATCTCCTTCAGTTCCCGGGCCACCTCTCCTGTGGTGTCCTCCACTGCATTACAGAGTTCCCCTCCAACAACTTTCTCTAACTCCCACTGATTGACTTTCCCGCTATCCACTTACCACCTAAGCTACTCCCACCGGGAACGGTTCCCTAGCAACGGATTAACCTATTGGTCCCCTGAGCTAAGGTGGGTGGATGCATGTGGTGAGGGTTCCTGATTGACATCCCAGTCCCCTGGTCACAGGGATACTACACACTCTGGTCTGGGTGCAGTACCCCTCCATGGCATCCCGACCAGTGGGGCGCCACGTTATCTTATCTTTTAAATGACTACATATTATGTTACTGTTTTGTTTTCTTGAAAGTGGGAGTGTAACTGTTTCTGACAAGGTCTGTTTAACTTTTCCCCCTGATACCTAAGAAAAATGCTAAACTCATTGCACCAAAATCATCACATCCTCTTCTGCATGTTATGCATGTGTCTTACATTGTAATAGTGGTCCATAGTATGTGTCTCTTTTGTTGCAGTATAGTCTTGTCACCTCTGAGGTTTCAAGAAAATGTTTTATCTTGCACAGATGAAAAGTCGGCTTTTGGGTCAGGAATGTGATTTATTGCTTGTCTAGATCTATGAATAAAAGGTACAGATAGTGACAATAATTTAGATTTCCTTTCACACCAGTGTTCTCTTCTGACATTCAGAGGTCACAGTAACAGGTTAATATTAAGAAGAGAAAATGATGTCCTGTTTTAAATTATTTCTTTTATATTTGATCAAGAGCCTAAGAGCAACCCAATAAAAACCTTACTAAGGCGTATATGTCTCGACATATATTGGAAATTTGTAAATAATCTTTAGGATATTTGAATAGTTCATTGCTGTTTTATTACTGTTTTGTGGTATAATCTAGAAAGGGAAGTAACATTAGTCATCATCTAAAAAAAAAAAAGTCTTATTTTTCATGTTTAAACATTTACATTTTTTAAATGTATCCTACATGTCTGTAGTTTTTTCTTAATATAAAAGTATATACCGTATATACTCGTGTATAAGCTGACCCGTGTATAAGCCGACCCCCCTACTTTTGCCCCCAAAACCTGGGAAAACCTATTGACTCGTGTATAAGCCGAGTCCCGAATACAGTATTCAGGACTCGGATTCGTAAACTCGCTCAGAATCGCTAAGACTCGCTCAGAATCGCTAAGACTCGCTCAGACTCACTCAGACTCGCTACTGACAGCGGGTATCCGAGTCTAGCGAGTGAGAAAAAGTAAACTCTGACAAAACTAGGATTGCCCTTGACTTGCATTGGACTCGTTACTGTGCGAGTAATCGCTGGGAAACTCGCAGAGGACCGACTCCTGCGAGTTTCTTACTACTCGCAGAGTAACGAGTCCTAACGAGTAGATTCGCCCATCCCTAATACAGTGACTTGCGTATAGGCCGAGGGGGGGACTTTTCAGCCCAATTTTTGGGCTGAAAAACTTGGCTTATACGCGAGTATATACGGTAATGTAATTTTACATTGAATTAGCATTTTTCAATTTGTTATATTTGTGTGTCCTTTCTCTAGAACAAACACACCAGTGTAAGGAGGTGGACCTGCAGTCGTGTTCCTCCTTTAAGACACAATCATGTTGGGGTTATGTAGTGTCATGTGAATTGTGGCCTTTGTTATTGTGAAGTGATGTGTAGGGATGGGCGAATCTACTCGCTAGGACTCGTTACTCGGCGAGTAGTAAGGGACTCGCAGGACTCGCTACTCGGCGAGTTTCCCAGTGATTACTCGCACGAGTCCAATGCAAATCAATATCAATCCTAGTTTTGTCAGAAACGCTGACAAAACTAGGATTGCCATTGTTTGCATTAGACTCGGCTACTGTGCCAGTGATAGCAGGGAAACTCGCAAAGTGACTGCTGTTACATTGCGAGCCGAGTCCAGCTGTCTTCTCTGTGCAGGCTGCCAGCTCCAGGGTCCTAGAGCCCGCCTGCTCACAGACATGATGTAGCAGTGCTGAGATTGTTCTCAGTCTACTCATTCCCTGTGCATAGAAATCTATCTATGCACAGGGGATGTAGCAGAGAGGACATCGCGTTTTGGACTACGTCGGACGGAAGAGGATTTTTTTAATTAAAGATGGAGTCCCTAATGGCTTTTTTTTTTATTTCAAATAAAACATTTTCTCTGTGTTGTGTTTTTTTAACCCTTTATTGGAGATTCTTAGTGGCTGGGTCAAACGTGGCCTGACATTAAGAATCTCGGGCTTAATACCAGCTTGTATAACAAAGCTGGTATTAACCCCTTTATTACCCAGCGTGCTACCGCCACCAGGGCCGCTGGAAGAGCGGGGTTCAGCGCCAGAGGATGGCGCTTCAATGAACGTGCCATCTTCTGGGGCGGCTGCGGGCTGCAATTTGCAGCGGGGGGTGCCCAGAAAGCTTGGGCATCCCTGCGCTGCGGATTCCAGCCCCCAGCTGCTTAGCTGTACCTGGCTAGACATAGAAATTGCGCGGAGCCCCACGCATTTTTTTTTAATTATTTCATGAATTTCAGAGTCAGAGTCTCAGAGTCAGAATCTCAGAATTTCATGAAATAATTAAAAAAAAATGCGTGGGGCTCCGCGCAATTTCTATGTCTAGCCAGGTACAGCTAAGCAGCTGGGGGCTGGAATCCGCAGCGCAGGGATGCCCAAGCTTTCTGGGCACCCCCCGCTGCAAATTGCAGCCCGCAGCCGCCCCAGAAGATGGCGCGTTCATTGAAGCGCCATCCTCTGGCGCTGAACCCCGCTCTTCCAGCGGCCCTGGTAGCGGTGGCACGCTGGGTAATAAAGAGGTTAGGGCCAGCTTTGTATTATCAGCTGGCCCTAAGCCCGAAATTTATGGCGGTCACGCCAATATTAGACATGACCGCCATGAATTTCTATTAAATTGTTTTAAAAAAAACACAACACAAAGAAAAATTTTTATTAGAAATAAAAAAAAAAGCCATTAGGGACTCCATCTTTAATTAAAAAAATCCTCTTCCGTCCGACGCAGTCCAAAACGCGATGTCCTCTCTGCTACATCCCCTGTGCATAAATATAGATGTCTATGCACAGGGAATGAGCAGACTGAGAACAATCTCAGCTCTGCTACATCATCTCTGTGCACAGACATTCATGTCTGTACACAGGGAATGAGCAGACTGAGAACAATCTCAGCACTGCTACATCAGGCAGCAGGCGGGCTCTAGGACCCTGGAGCTGGCAGCCAGCACACTGAGGAAACAGGACTCTTATCTGTGCGAGTTTCCCAGCGATTACAGTTGCAAAGTGAACGAGTCCAATGCAAATAAATGACAAAACTAGGATTGCTTCAGGCTGAAGCTTCCGAGACACATCTGCGATTTGTAAATCTCACACTACTCGTTATTACTCGCTTCCCCATTCATTAACATTGGACTCGCTAGACTCGCAACGAGTAGCGTGTCCTGTGCTCGGACTCGCTAGAGTCAAGCGATTCCGAGTAATTTAGGATTCGCCCATCACTAGTGATGTGCCATGTGGACTCTGATGTAATGTATGTGTAGCAATGTTATTAGCAGTTTTCCAGACTGTAGGGCAAGCATTAATTAAGTGGGAGGCATTAGCATCTAGGGAAACTGACAGTTTCCTGTGGTATTTCAGATGGGGCCTTGGTTGTAACCAGAGCAGACCTAAGGTCTGAAAAGTCATCAAAGCTGTATATAGTGGGTGACTGGTACTAATAGAAGAAAGGAGACCAGAGTCAAGATAGCACAAATTGGAGATGTAAATGACACACAGTGTGAGCTACTTCAACGGATCCCAGGGCCATACTCCAAAGGGGAGTGACTGTGTATAACAGGGTCATGGAAGATGGACAGGTGGCAGTCGGTCCCCAACAAGCTTAAAGCAACTTCGGATAGTGTACCGAGAGAACCAGTGCGTGAACCAAGTAAGCTTCCCGGTGGATAATTCCCTGATCATAGGGAGCATAGGCCTTGGGACTGGCTATAATGGCAGATATCCCCAATGACTGTGAGAAGAATCAGACAAGGGACTAGTACAGGAGATTAGAATGACTTTGACCCACTGCTTTGTGGAGCTGAACTAGGTTGTGATGTAACGAGCATTGCCTGTGCGAACAAGGACAATTCAGATAGAGGTGATGAAGGTGTACCAAGAGATGCTCTGTTACCAAACAGTTTAAGAAGATATGTGCTAGCTAGCCTATGTACAAAGTTGTTCATAAAGAACTGTTTAGTAAAGGTTTAATTTTGGAAAACACCATCGGTTTCATGCAGCTTGCACAGGCATATCACCCCTACGACACAAACGGAAAGTTTCTATTCTTCAGTTGATAGGTCTGTGTGAGAGTCTACTGTTTTTATTTATATGATTTTGGATAGATATAGCATTTTGATTGCTTCTTACATTTTGTGGTTTTGCGGTGACCAATAAACCACATAATTTTGCCATTTTTTTTTATTTTCTATTTATGGTATTATGCATGGATGGATGTGTGTGTGCGTGGATGTGTGCGTGCGTGAATGTGTGCATGGATGGTTGTGTGCGTGTATGCCTGGATGGGTGCATGGGTGGATGATGGGTGCATGGGTGAATGATGGGTGGATGGATGGATGCATGGGTAGATGGATGGGTGCAACAAGGGATCAAGTGTCCTCTTGTTGTAGTCTCTGGGATCATAGTCATGGTGCACTGTATGACAGATCATTGCCATACAGTGCACCATAATTCTGACCCCAGAGACTGTAGGAAGAGGACACTTGATCCTTTGCTGCAGTCTATGGATTGAGCAGAGGCAATCGAGCGTCGTGGGATCTTTGTTGTGGACTACGTCGGATCTTTATAATAAATATGGAGTCCGAATTTTGCTTCTGTTTTTTTTTCAAATAAAAAGATTTTTCTCTGTGTGGTGTATTTTTTGACTATTTACTATTGATTCCTAATGACTGGGTCTAACATTGGCCCGACATTATGAAACTCGGGCTTAGTGCCAGCTGCCAAAAAAAAAGCTGGCATTAACCCCTTTTATTACCCAGTTATTACCCAGCAACTGGAAGAACCTGGGTATAGCATCAGAAAATGGCGCCTCAATTAATGTGCCATTTTTTGGGGCAGCTGTGGGCTGCAATTCGCAGCATGGGGGGCCCAGAATGCTCGGGCCTCTCCATGCTGATGATTCCAGCCCCCAGCTTCCAAGTTGTACCTGGCTGGGCCAAAAATATGGCTGAGCCCCACGTCTTTTTTTTTTCTTCTAGAATTAGTTCTAGAAATAAAAAAAATGGGCTTTGCTGTATTTTTGGTTGTCAGCCAGGTACAACGAGGCAGCTGGGAGTTGTTGGCAGTCTGTAGCTGCCAAGTTGTACGTGGCTGAACCAAAAATATGGCGGAGCCCCACGTAATTTGTTTTCTATAATAAATTCTAGAAATAAAAAAAAGGCCTTCGCTGTATTTTTGGTAGCCAGCCAGGTACAACTTGGCAGCTGGGGGCTGGAATCCTCAGCATGGAGAGACCCAAATGTTGTGGGCCCCCCATACTGCAAATTGCAACCCACAGCCACCCCAGAAAATAAAGCATTCATTAGAGGTGCGATTTTCTGGTGCTGTACCCCAACTCTTCCAGTTGCCTTTGTGCTGGTGGCACACAGGGGCTCTCCATATGTGACATGGAGTCCACTAACAAGTTGAATGGAAAATTAGCTCCAATTGTTAGCGGACACCAAGTCACGTATGGAGAGCTCCTGTGTGCCTAAACATTGAAGCTCCCCCACAAGTGACCCCATTTTGGAAACTAGACCCCCAAGGAACATATCTAGATGCACAGTGAGCACTTTGAACCCACAGGTGCTTCACAAATTGATCCGTAAAAATGAAAAAAGAAAATTTGTATGAAAAAAAAGTACTTTTTCCTTATTAAGGATCAATTTGTGAAGCACCTGAGGGTTCAAAGTGCTCACTATGCATCTAGATACTTTCCTTGGGGGGAGACAAGTTTCCAAAATGGGGTCTCTTGTGGAGGAGCTCCAATGTTTAGGCACACATGGGCTCTCCATACGAGTCATTGGTGTCCGCTAATAACTCCAATTGTTAGTGGACAGAGCTCCTGTGTGCCTAAACATTGGAGCTCCCACAAGTGACCCCATTTTGGAAACTAGACCCCCCCAAGGAATTTATCTAGATGCATAGTGAGTAGGGATGAGCGAGTACCGCAATATCTGGACTCGCTATACTCGCAACGAGTAGGTCCCGGGACTCGGTACTTGTTGCGAGTATAGCGAGTCCGATTACTTTCGCAGTGTATCTATAGATACACTGCAAAAGTACCCTAAAAGTGAATAAAAGTTGTTCAAAATAATAAAATTACATACTCACCTGTCCGACGCCAGAAGACCTGCGATCACCGGACAAAGACCTGTGACTTCTCGCCAATCAGATGGCCAATCAGATGGTGACACGTCACAACCACATGATCGCTAACGGCCACCTGATTGGCCAGATTGCAAGGTCCTAGGTGTACTTCCAGGACCTTGCAATCAGGTGGCCGCTATCGATCACGTGGCTGTGACATGTCGCCTTCTGATTGGCTGGAAGTCACAGGTCCTTGTCCGGTGATCGCAGGTCTTTTGGGACGGTCCCGATGCAGGCGTCGGTCAGGTGAGTATGTAATTTTATTATTTTGAACAACTTTTATTCACTATTAGGGTACTTTCGCAATGTATCTATAGATACACTGCGAAGGTAATCGGACTACTCGCTACTCCCGAGTAATCATAAGATACTCGGAGAGTAGCGAGTACATGAATCCCGCTACTATTCGGTGAGTTACGAATAGTAGCACGTACACTCGCTCATCCCTAATAGTGAGCACTTTGAACCCCCAGGTGCTTCAAAAATTGATCCATAAAAATGAAAAAGTACTTTTTTTTCCACAAACATTTTCTTTTTTCATTTTTACAGATTAATTTGTGAAGCACCTGGGGATTCAAAATGCTCACCACCCATCTAGATAAGTTCCTAGGGGGTCTAGTTTCCAATGGGGTCACTTGTAAGGGAGCTCCAATGTTTAGGCACATAGGGGCTCTCCAAACGCGACATGGTGTCCGCTAACAATTTGATTGGAAAATCAGCACAAATTATTAGCAGACAGGCAGGGGAAATTACCTAGCTTGGGAGTGCTAAAGAACCTTTGGGTACTTTTGGGTTTCATACTGCCCAAGTCAGCTTTCACCAACTTACCCTTAAGGTTATTTGTCCATTTGTAACAAAATAATGGAGGAGTAGAAAATTCACTAATGAAGGGGTATGATTTAGTTAATATGGGCCAGTGTTCCCTGATAATGCTTTTAAATAGGTATTGAAATGGATGGTACGTACTGACAAATGCCCTTGTTGAGTGGTCCTAGTCCGTTTTGGTCTGTCTAGTATCCGTGGTTGAGCAAGTCTCTGCGGGTAGCCCCAAGCCAGGAATTTATTAGACATTTCACTATGTCTCAATGACCTAACATTAGGATCCGAGACTATACGCTGAATCCTCTTGTGTTGAGAGTGTGCAAAGGAATTTTTAATATGGGGAGGATGACAACTACTAAAGTACAAAAGACTATTTCTGTCCGGGGGTTTAGTGAATAAATCCACGTCCAGTTGTCCATGTTCTATAACTGATATGAGAGTGTCTAGAAAATGTATTTTGTCCGTACTGTGGTTGATAGTGAATGTTAGGTTGGGAACCAAGTTATTAATGTCATTGAAAAACTCCATAAGGTCTAATATTGAGCCTTTCCAAATCACAAAAATGTCGTCGATGAAGCATTTCCAAATTAAACAATTAGACAACACTGTGTGATCATCGTTTATGAATCTATGTTCGAAGAATGCCATGAATATATTTCCATAGGGGGCGCCACGTTTGACCCCATGGCTGCCCCCCTACGTTGCAAGAAAGATTGGTCTTGAAACATGAAGAAATTATTCTTTAAAACAATTTCTAGAAGATCCAAGCAAAATTGTTTTTTCAAAATACTGAACTTTGTGAACTCGTCTAAAAACCACTTAGTGGCCTCTAAACCCTGTTCATGATCTATAGAGGTATAAAGGTTATTCACATCCAGAGTTACAAGGATACTACCAATAGGAACTGGGCCCAATTGTCATACAATAGTGAGAAAATCCAAAGTATCTTTCATGTAAGGAGGAATTATAGTGATGGAGGGGTGTTAGGATTCTATATAACGTAATGGCTACCGGTGACAGTAAAGAATCAGTGGAAGCCACTATAGGGAATCCAGGAGGCTGCATCAATTGTTTATGGATTTTGGGGAGCACGTAAAAAATGGGTATAATAGGATTTTCTGCTATCAAATAAGCCGCTAGTTTTTTGTCAACTATGTTGTGTTGTAGATATAACTCCACTTTCTCTTTTATGCCAGTTTTAATGGTTTGAGAAGGATCTCTAGGAATGGGAGTATAAGTATTAATGTCACTTAATTGTCGCGTAATTTCATTTACGTAAAAACTGCGGTCCATAATAACGATCGCTTCCCCCTTATCAGCGGGTTTAATAATTATTTTTTCGTTTTCTTGTAAGTGTCTAACTGCATGTGCCTCACTGGCTGATAAGTTATTTCTAGAATACAGGTCACCCCTATCAACCTTTTGTAGTAGTCTGTGAATATCAGCAGACACCAAATACACTTAGGCCTCAATGCCGTGTTGATTCCTAGGGGGATTAAAAGAACTAGGTACATGGATATTCAGTTTAGTTAATGAAAAATAGGAGTGAGAGGGGGGTGGAGGAATAGAAGGGGTTGAGGAGGGAGGGTTTCTTTTGTCTATCTCAGGATCTTTATTGAAGTGGACTTTCAATCTGAGAGTTCTATAGAACCTCCGAAGTTCTTGGTCTAATAAAAAGGAATTCAATTTTGGCTTAGGACAGAAGGACAACCCATTCTGCAAGACATGTAAGTCAGCGGGAGAATTAGATTGAGAAGATATATAATATAATAGGTCCATATTCCTTCCTGAACTCACGGTAGCGGTTGGTATCTGCCGCTTCCCTGACGTCTTCCCCCTCCTTAAAAGCCAACATTCCACAACAAACAAACACCTGCAGCCATTACCAGCATGCTTTTCCCTCACCAGTGAGTATTTGAACCAGACTTATGACAAGCAAGGCGATTTCAAGCCTATATATTTAGTTATATGGATGCTTATGAGATTTTATTTTGATTTTAACCAGTTTTCTGGTTTTCATTGCATTGCAAGTTATGCATTATATTCTTTTCACTCAGGTGTAGTGATCAATGTGCTTTGGTATTTGGCTTTCCTTGGGTGACTTGTTTTCATTAGAACAATTCTGTTTCTCTTGGTTTCTTATATATAGCTCTGACTATACGGTTACTAGCCCAGTGAGGGCATAGCAGGTCCCTATATGTTTGTGACTATTATAAGGTAAACATAGATTATATTCATTTTTGCATGATTGAGCTATAATGACTTTGATGGGATTATGACATATCATATTTTATTAATACAGGGTTACGGTAGTATACATCTAAAATGGCCCTCCTTAACTGATGTAACTGACTTTACACCTTATTACCTGAGGGAGCAGGTATTTAGCCTTCTTTTTTTCACTGTTGACAAACTAACTATATAACAACTAGATAATCCATGTTTCTGGAATAATAACTTCAGTTAGGCCCCTTTCACATCAGCGGTAATCGCTGATCGCGGCAGTTGTGGTGAAAAAAAAACGCAACTGCCGCGATTACCGCATAACGGCCGAACTTGCGGTTCACTTGCGGCAAGCCCCATGCAATGTCTATGGGGCTTGCGGTAAGTGTGCGGCAAGTGCGGTTTCGGCACTTGCGGCAGATGCGGCAGCGAAAAAAAACTGTGTCTGACCGCGTTTTTTTCACGGCCGCATCTGCCGCAAGTGCCGAAACCACAACTATACCGCAATTGCCGCACCTGCTGCAAGCCCCATAGGCATAGCATGGGGCTTGTTGCAAGTGAACCGCAAGTTCGGCCATTATGCGGTAATCGCGGCAGTTGCCTTTTTTTCACCGCAACTGCCGCAATCAGCGATTATCGCTGATGTGAAAGGGGCCTTAGAGATATTTTTTCCATATTCCTCTAATAATCATGATAATATATACTTACACAATTGTGAATGTGTTTATAGTTTTTCCTACGATTCCTAATGAAAAGGTCTCACACTATATTCTAATTCAGTGTATTAATTTTAGACACTAATGCATAATTTTTATTTTTTTCTTGAAGATACATTAATTTATCTCAATTTTCATTTCTTATACGTATGTAAAAGTGTAGTCCAAAAAGTAACACTTGGACCTAGTGTTTGTTGCTATCTGATTCTGTAATACTGTAAAATCATTTTCACTATACTAAAAAGATAGGGTCAACCTTTTATTAATAAGGAGCAATATTGATTCAAATAGTTTACATTTTGTGACATGTATCTTGATATATACCTTCTTTATTATTTTGTATCAATTGTAAACACTTAAGAAGACCGTGTAGTGGAAACGTCTGTTTGATTTATGATACAACTTTTTGCAACAGAGCTCCCATAATAAAAGTGTAAAAAAATGAGATGAGAGAGGGGAGAGCTTTAAGGCCATAAAAGCAGGACATCAATAATCTATCTAAGGTGATCCACTCAACCAACCAACTGTAAAAGCCTGTCCTCTGCAGATCCCGTGTAAACAGATGAAGACACATGAATGAAGGAAGATCGGGATTAATCCATGCTGTACCACAATGGAGCTGAGGCTTGCACACAGAACTTTTATTCACACACATGGAACATACAATTGCCTATGCTTTTCATGGCCACCTGGCCACTTCTTCAGGGCTACAAAGATCGGCTCCATTGTGGTCCAGCGCGGATTAATCCCGATCTTCCTTCATTCGTGTGTCATAATAAAAGTGTGACTCAACTGGATACATAAAGACTCTTGTATTCTTTTTTGGTGTGTCAGATCCAATTGATATGGTGTATGACAGATTTATCTCAGTGAGCACTCTCCTATCTGTGAGCCATCCTTCTTTAAAGCAAACAGTGGTTTATGACCACACATGAGGTATCAGTGTACTCAGGAGAAATTGCCCAACAAATTTTAGGATGCATTTTATCCTGTTGCCCATGTGAAAATGAAAGAATTGAGGCTAAAAGAACTTTTTTGTTGGAAAAATTAAAATGTCCATGTTTTCCTTCCACGTTGCTTTAGTTCCTGTGAAGCACCTGAAGGGTTAATAATTTTCTTGAATGCAGTTTTAAGTAGCTTGAGGGGTGCAGTTTTTGGAATGGTGCCACTTTTGGGTGTTTTCTGCCATGTTCACCCCTCAAAGAGACTTCAAATGTGATGTGGTCACTAAAAAAATGGTTTTGTAAATTTTGCTGGAAAAATGAGAAATTGCTGATGAACTTTGAACCTTTATAACTTCCTACCAAGAATTATTTTTTTTCCAAAATTGTGCTGATGTAAAGTAGACATGTGGAAAATGTTATTTATTAACTCTTTTGTGTCACATAACTCTCTGGTTTAGCAGAATAAAAATTAAAAATTTGAAAATTTTGAAACTTTCAAAATTTTTGCCGAATTTTTTATTTTTTCACAAATAAACACAAAAATTATCGACCTTAATGTAATACTAACATGAAGCCCTGTATGTCACGAAAAAACAGTCTCAGAATCGCTAGGATCCGTTGAAGAGTTCCAGAGTTATTACCTCATAAAGGGACACTGGTGAGAATTGCAAAAAATGGCCAGGTCTTTAGGGTCAAAATAGGCTGAGTCCTGAAGGGGTTAATGTGATGTAGTAACACTGTTGTCAGATATAAAGAGGTCAATTTAAATCTCGTTTATAAACATTATTTTTCTTTGATTTGAATACCGCTTCATGTAACTGTTAACATACATGTGCATAACTTCATGTATCAGAGTGATATGATCTTTTTGTTAAGTATTTCTTTGTAATAGTAATACATGTTTTTGTTTTGTATCAAGATGTTCTCATTTTTGATAAAGGTCAGAGTGTGACCGAAACATTGAATATCTGTGAACATCTTTTTCAATAAACAAAATTAATTTGGGAAATTAATAATCGATTTCCGATGTTTTTTCCATATAGTCTGCTCATTCCTAGTCATGATTAAGAGCACAGTTTGGTGTTCGAAATGGGTAGACTGTTTTTCCTGGAAAGGAAACGCCTATCTAACTGATGATGACAATATTTTATTTCCCTTATATTGGACACAACGCTTTACACACTGAAATTCTGTGAAATCTTTCTCTAATCTCTCCCGACACATTTATTCACATCTTGAAAAGTGTAAGTCACAGAATTGAAGTAATCTGATCCTGTCTAATAAATCAGAGCACTTTGTGGTGTTAGGGCCAGCAAGAAGTCAATAATAAATATGCTTGTTTGACAAATTGGTTCATTTATCAAAGGCTTTCAGGAGATAGATGGATGGCAGACTAACTGTACCTTGGGCTTTGTACTTTTTAGGACAATATTGGCATCTACCTACAGTACTAAAGAACCCTTTAGATGAGGTTCATTCTTGTACTATTTACTGCATTTCTGCATTTATAGTGGAATGAACAAAATCCTAAATGAGTGATAAAAAGAAAAATCTCAGAACAATATTAAAATAAACTTCCATTCAGTTTTTTGCTTTTTTTGTTTACCCACTGTACATATTGTATGTCCATGACTTAGAACCTATTTTGGATTATTTTCTCAATATCCACTTGAATGATATTGTCACTGAGAAATTGTAAAATCCATTGAAGACATCACTTTGGTCTAGAAAGGACGTCTTATCCTCCACACTGAACATATGGGGTTCATTATAACTGGAGCAGGGAAAGAGAGAGATGTCCCTTACATCTTCATTGAATTAAGTCCTCTTGGAATGGACAGGTAATTGGTAATTAAGACTGGTATACCTGCTGGGAAACAAAAGTAAAGTTATATTTAGTGCCAAAAGGACAAACTGAATTTACTAGTATTGCAAGAACAAAGGGGCTTTCACTGGAGGTGTCAAAGCATGGCATGTAGGGATGGGCGAGGCTACTCGATAGGACTCGTTACTCGGCAAGTAGTAAGGGACTCGCAGGACTCGGTACTCTGCGAGTTTCCTAGCGATTACTCGCACAGTAACGAGTCCAATGCAAGTCAATGGCAATCCTAGTTTTGTCAGAGTTTACTTTTTCTCACTCGCTAGACTCGCTATATCACATCGCTATGTAGCTTGAATCTCCCTAAATCGTTTAAACAATCGCACCGCTTCACGGATACCCGCTGTCAGCAGCGAGTCTAAGCGAGTCTAAGCGAGTCTGAGCGAGTCTGAGCGAGTCTACGAATCCGAGTCCTGTATACTGTATTCAGGACTCGCGAATACAGAATCTGTTATGTTCCGACAAAGCTTCCGAGACAGCCTAGTGTGTTAGGTCAGAAAACTTGTGAAGATGGACAAGCATGTTAGCCAATCATATTCAGTAATGCCACAGCCATGTTGGTTGTGGCAGGACTATGATTGGCTTCTGTCCATCGTGATGCCTATGTCATGTATGAGAGGCGAGGCTGTATATAAGCCTTGCCACCGCCATTTCCTCCACATTCCTGTGACGATCTGAGCTAGTGCAGGGTGAGGTAGATGCTGGAGCAGATCATAGGGAGTGTCAGTCAGTGTAGGGAAACTTCAAGATTCCTCATATTTAACCCAAACAGCTCTTCTGAGAGCTACCAGGAGGACAGAGGAGTACTGTGTAGAGGACTGTAGGCAGGCAGGCAGGGAGGAGCAGCCTTTATGGTGGGTTTACACGTTGCGATATCGGCGTCCAACTCCGACCAAAAGTCACGTGGTTCGTGCGTTGGACCCGATATCGTTCGTGTACGGTGTGAACATCCGATACGATGCAGGAACGATGGTAAACCGATATCGGGGGTCGAATGAGCGTGCTATTCAACTGCTCGATATCGGATGCCGGTTGGAGCCGGATCGTCCCGTTTGACAGCCCAACTCCGATGTGTACTGCAACGTCACCCATTCACTCCCATGTTAAATGGTTGTTCCTGGGTCAGGGGGCGTACACATCGTAGGGACGTTGTATCCCGATATCGCCGATGCGATTCAGGGAAAACCGGGCACGAAATGCCCGCTCCCGCGCCGTTGTATGTGATATCGGAATGATATCGTGACGTGTAAACCCACCATTGCAGTGCACACAGGACCGACCTCATAGCTTAGCTTTCTCACACAGCTTTCCTAATAGCTGAAGTCAGAGGCTTAGCTGAGGTACTATTTCTTATTTTTTTGCACCTGATAGATTTTTGGTCATAATAACCCCTTCAGCTTTATTTTCTCTGTGGCAGACCAGTGCGTTGCTGCTCTCCTACCTGCAAATAGCACGTACGCCACCTGCTTGTGCGACTACTTGTGCGCACTTAATAATTTTTGCAGGGACTAGTGTGCTGCTTCACTGCCAAGTGTTAGCACACACTTAACCCGTCAAAACGGCAATGCGAGCGCTTTCCGAGACACATCTGCGATTTGTAAGTCACACATTACTCGCTATTACTCGCTTCCCCATTCATTAACATTGGACTCGCTAGACTCGCAACGAGTAGCGAGTCCCGGGCTCGGACTCGCTAGAGTCAAGCGATTCCGAGTAATTTAGGACTCGCCCATCACTAATGGCATGGGGTTCAAAGGGTTATTCAAATGGTCTGTAGCTGGGAAGAATAACTTTGTATGCTCTAAAGAATCCACAGCCTTAAAGAGAATGTGTGCCCCTGTTGATTGTCAGGCAGTAGTGTATTTTGGAGATTCATCGCTCTATGTATTTTTTTTTTCAAAAATCTTTACTTATAAAGAGGATATGAACATGTTATGCAAATGCAAATCCATGTGCATAGGGCGGAATTAATCAATTACTTATAACATATAACACCCTCCATAAAAGCAGAAGTGATGCAAAAGTTGTGGGTAAATCAAACTGGATCCCAGTTATCAAGAATCTGCAAGGAGGCAAGTAAACTGGAAGTTGGTTAGTCCTACAAACGTCAACTGCCAATCAAGTTATGCATAAACAGTGAGTTGGCATTAAAGCCCAAAAATATTTATTCGCAGTAAGAGAAAAGTAACGAAGAGAAGATGAAGAAAAAAAATAAGAAAAAGAGGGAGAAAGCAGGGAGAGAAAGAGAGAAGGGAATGGTAAGGAGGGATAAGGGAAGGAAGCAGAGGAGGATGGGGGAATGCCTACAGCTAGATTGATTCCACAATCTCAACCATATGACCTTGATCTAGTCGAGAAGTGAATCTTGAAAAAGGGAGTAGAGGACCCTAAAAGGTAGGAAAATCCAGGAACTCTGGGGACTCTTTGTACATGAGCCATGCCTGCCAAGTCTGGAAATATTTCGCTGCCTGTTCATCCGAATGAGCAGACAGTCTCTCCATTCGGGAAATGTGGTCCATTTCCCTGAGCCAATCAATCAACTGGGGGGGGCATTTTAGATGTCCATCTCTGAGGAATGATTGATCTAACGGCGGCAACACAATGCCGTAATAGCCCCTGTTTAGTTTCTTTGAGTGACCCAGGGATCATGGATTAGAGGCAAATCCGCTTTGTCTATTTAATGAGTGGTGGCATCATGTGTTCTGTAGCTGGGGTGTGTGGACTGTATAAGGGTGTGATTTATGCTCACTTTATAGTCTATAACAGGTTTACTGCTTCTAGGCATACTTGCAAAATGTATTTTCTTTCCTGTTTTTCTTTTCTATCTGTTATTTGGTGAAAGGCTGCTCACTGATTATAGTAGCCTTGTACAAGAAGCAAATCAAGCAACCTCTGTGTGAGTAGAAAGGAATTGAGATATAGGGCAAAGAGCAGTGTACTGTAGCACCCAGACAAAAAGATAGTTCAACTTAAAGAAGCCAAGCAATAGACCTTGACCTATGTCTCCTTCATTTTTCTTTTTTAGCTTATTGGCCTTTGAGTGATGTCTTTAACTTTTCTATTACTTCTAATACCAATGACATGGATAAAGATAGAGATTTTGGAAAGGATGATGACCCTAAATATACTCAACTAGTTAACATCTATAATGTATATACTGTATAATTTATTATTACGATGTGATACTATGCTATTATTGTTAGTAAGGCCTCTTCTCCTCTATTTTTCCACTATGATTTGCCTTCCTATCCTTTCTGTGCTTCACATCTTGTGTCTGTGGCTATTTTATGGCACAATTGGCCTATGTATATCTGATCTAAAGTGTTTTTTTATATTGACTATCTAATATATAAAGCAGAATGTGTGTGTGTATGTGTGTATGTATGTGTGTATGTATGTATGTATATCTGGGATTGGCATCTACATCGTCGCAACTACAGCCACAAAATTTTGCACAGTCACACGTCTGGACCCCAAGAGCGTCATAGGTTATGTTGTGAGGCGAAATTTTAACCCTGCGCGTTCCAGTTCACCAAACAATTTTGCCCCTATCTACATAATGGGAAAAAAGTGAATGGAAAAGTGTTAGAGGAAAATCGACAGCTGTCAGCTATAGCCACAAAATTTTGCACAGTCACATGTCTGGAGCCTGGGAGCGTCATAGGCTATGTTGTGAGGCGAAATTTTAACCCCGCGCATTCCAATTCACCAAACAATTTTGCCCCTATCTACGTAATGGAGAAAAAGTGACAGTTACCAGTTGACAGTTGTGAATGAGAGGGGCTTAGTGATAGCGCCAAAGACTAACAGCACATACCAGCATATAGTCACTAAGGTGGGACCCCAACATGAGATATTCACCACGCACGGGGACATGTATACACACCACACGCACACAAATAGTAACAGCAAGTGTATAGTCGCTAAGGTGCAGCCCCAACACTGGATACTCACCACGCACCCGAACAAACACACACACATTACAATGAGACACACACAACACAGAGACACACACACACACCCCAAGGGGAAACACACACACCCTATAGCGACACATGCACTCACCCCACAGGGACACACACACACCACAAAGACACACACACCACAGACACACACACCACACAGACCCCCCCACAAGGACACACACATATAGCCACCCTATAGGGACACATGCACTCACCCCACAGGGACACACACACCACAAAGAGACACACACACCACAGATACACACACACCACACAGACCCCCCCACAGGGACACACACACATACACACCCTATAGGGACACATGCACTCACCCCGCAGGGACACACACACACACACACCACAAAGAGACACACACAACAGAGACACACACCACACAGACCCCCCCCACAGGGACACACACACACATACACCCCAGGGACACACACACCACACAGACAGACACAGATGTGCACAAATCACCTCACACAACTCACCTCATACGTGTGCTATCTTTAATTTCCTAACATAAACATCTGATTAAAAACAGCCAATGTGCAACACATGTGCCATATAGGGAATTAAGGCAGATGTCAGTCACATGAGCTGTCTATTATGTGTATGTGTTAGGTAACATATACTGCCCGGCCAGGGGGAGGGTTTACTATTGGCTGGAGATTTATTAGGCTGCCTATAGCAACCAATCACAGCTCAGCTTCTATTTTCTTACAGGTCATTAATATGACATATTCAAATTCTATTTTGTTATAGCTAACATCAGTTATTTATTAACCCGGGCGTAGCCGGGTACTACAGCTAGTACTGATATAAATATTTGATTTTTGGCATCTGGTTGTTATATTTGTGCATGCGAGTGATTGATATGTGTGAAACTGGGTAATTGATATTTGCAATTCACTTGCAGCCTAACCCCATGTTATTTTGATATGTCTACAATAATACATACACACATTCTGACAATGCATGTCATACCATATAGATTTCCTTTATGTGCCTTACAGTAACCACCTATTGATGCCCTTACTTCCCCACCACTTGCCCATTTAAAAGATGGTGACTTTTGCCTCACACATGAGCTACACACATTGGAATTGGAAAATTCTCCTCTGGCAGAGTTATTTATGACTATAAAAGAGGATGAGCACACATAGGGCCCTATCTGTGGTGAAATATGCACTTAATACACTCACCTTGTTTGGTTGTGTGCAACACAACCACTAATACACCTGGGATCTAGTCCACTGTAGCGATCAGCCAGTAGTCCATGTGATGTGAAAAGAGTAAGATCGGGCTGTGGACTTGGTTTCGGAAAGGAGGATACTCCACTCGTTGGTAAAATATCCAAGAACCTTTATTTCTAATACACCTCTACGCATTTCGTGTGCATCCGCACACTTCCTCAGGAGGACAAAGGTTACAGCTCTGCATGCTGACTGTCTATTTAAGTCATATTGCATCCAGAAGTGAGGAAAAACTACGTCATCACATAAAAAAATTGTAAACATTTAAAACCTATCAGTATCTAAAAATATCTAAAATTATTAATAAAATCATATAATATACATATCTGTATGACAATTATTTGTTTTGTCTCTTATAAAAAAGGAAAATCAGTGTACATTCAATTGTCTCTATAACATGAATGTGGTGACCGGGAATCCGACTCTATATCGTCCCTTCATATTACAGGAGTACATTATTCACCACCAAAAATGTGTAATGAAAAGTAGAAATACCAAATCATTATATATATTCTAATGTATTTATAGATCTAAATTATCTACATTCTCTATTCGGGTTTAGAACCCATCCTTTATGTTAAACTTGTCAAACACAGCATTTACCCATATCACTATCCCAGAACACCGGGTAATTTGTCTATTGTTACAGGTTTTTCTTCCTGGCTGCATTCCTTCTCCATTCTGCCCTATTCCACAATTTTGGAATATCAAGGACTGTATACTTATATCCTTGCATCGTCTTCTTGCTGCTATCAGTGCACCAGACATCCCCTCACATCATACGATGTGCTGGGAGCCACGATCTCAAGACTCTCTAGTATTCCTTGTGGCAGGGAACCACATTGCTCAATTTTATGGACCCCCAAATTGACTTATTATGTGCCTCATTTGAACAAATCAGAGATCTCATTAAGACCCCCTGGATGGAGGGTTTGTAATTTATGAATCCAGTATATTTCTTTCCTTGTTAGCATCACATCTCTATTCACAGTCTCCTGTAGGGGTAATCGTTATATCCATGCTTTTACTATGTTTAACCAAGCAATGTTTGGAAAGTCCATCTGACAAATAACCCTCCTTGACATTGAACGATGTGAAATTATCCATTTATGAAGCTATTGTGTTGTTTTACCAATATATTGCAGTCCACACATACATTCTATAAAATAAATCACATATGAAGTCTTGCATGTAAGGTGATACTTAATTTGAAATATTCGCTTGTTAACTGAAGACTTAGCTGAAGCTGAAGACTTGAAGGAGTTGACTCTATGTTTAATGACTCTGCAGCACAAACAATTTATAGTATTGCATCTGAAAGAACCAGGGGTGAATCTGGCATCTGTGCTGCCTGAGGCAAACTGCAAAACGGTGCCCCCCCCAGTAAGTTTTTTTCAATCGGTAGAAATAAATCTAGTTTGCACAGATTTATATCTACAAGTGAAGGAAAAGGCGGCACTCACCATTTGTAGAATCTTGTGCTTTATTACATCGAGGTGGGGAGGGGGTGCAGGAGGCGCGGACTGCACTACAAGGCACAGCAACACCATTAACAGGGATTGAAAGCGGGAACACAAGGTGTACAAGTGCTGTATACACCGTATCAATCCTGAAGGTGCCCGGTTACTTTTTTTCTCACTTTCGTTTTAAGATTTATATCTACCCTGTAAAATGAAATGAGGACAATAGTGGATATTTTATTTTAGAGATATAGAAAAAAAGTTGTTCAAACACATGTATGTCAGCGCCATCACACACATACAAGGACCACACAGACGAATCCAGAACAAGGGTCATTAATGGCAATCACAGGATTGGCTCAACCATACAGACACACTACAATGATGGTAGAGAGGTGCTCCTGTAGGCAGACACAGTCCTGCAACCTGAAGCGTGCTGAGCATGTGAGCTGGTATTTAAGGTGGGAATACAAGCTTTGATGTATATGTACTTCAAGAGGTAGTGAAGGGGTTAAATTGCACTATATATACATGTATACAGCACACATATACTGGACAACACATGCTCATTATATACACATCATACACTCACACAAGCACACACATCAGACATGTCTTAGGCGGCCGTCACACTCATCAATATCGTGAGCGATATTGTTAGCGATCACGTGCACGCGTGATCGCTAACGATATCGCTCACATCGCTGGTGAGCTGTCACACAGACAGACTCACCAGCGATGTGGAGCAGCGAGATCGCTGGTAACTATGGTACACATCGGGTTACTAGGCGCCGCGCCGCGCGACATTTACCATAGATACCATCTCCCAGCATAGGCTGTGCCGCTGGGAGATCGTTCATCGTGGTGTGTAACACCACGATGAAGCAGATTGAACAAGCGTTTATTGCTTGATATGAGCTCCGGCTCTCATATCTGCGATGTCACGATCAAGCGATTTTACATTGTAAAATCGCTTGATTGCACGCAGCGATGCACAAACGATATCGCTTAAGCGATCAAAAAGCAGATCGCTTAAGCGATATCGTGCAGGACATTGAAGCGTGTGACGGCCGCCTTAGCTATATAACAATGCTCTGCAGGTACACATCATATACACAGCACATGCATGCTGGAGAAGTGTATATACACACACTTCACTATACTCAAAAGATATCTAAACACACACACAAACACACAAAGCTCACAAACAGACACAAAGGTGACACACAGACACGTAGCTCACACACAGACATACAAAGATCACACAGACACGCAGCTCACAGACATGTAATTCACACAGACACGCAGCTCACACACACACAGACACACAAAGCTCACACAGACATGCAACTCACACAGACACGCAACTCACACACAGCTCACACCCACACAGTTCACACACACACAGACACAACTCATACACAGCTCCCCCACACTTAACTCACACACAGTCACGCAACTCACAGACATGCAACTCACACAGACACACAACTCACACACAGCTCACACACACACAGACACAACTTATACACAGCTCCCACACACAACTCACACACAGACACGCAACTCACAGACACGCAACTCACAGACACGCAACTCACAGACACGCAACTCACATGCATACAGCTCACACGCATACAGCTCACACACACAGACACAGCTCACATACTCACAGCATACACACATAGACACGTAAGGGTACTTTCACATCAGCGTTTTTTTTTTAAATCGCGGCAGATGCGGTGAAAAAACTGCATCTGCCGCGATTACCGCATAACCGCTGCACTTGCGGCACAGGTGCAGCAAGCCCCATACAAAGTCTATGGGGGCTTGCGGCAAGTGTAGCAAAGCGGTATCGGCACTTGCGGCCGCGAAAAAAACCGCAGCTGACCTGCTTTTTTTCGCGGCCGCACCTGCCGCAAGTGCCGAAACCGCACTTGCCGCATCTGCACCCTTACAGCAAGCCCCATAGACATTGCATGGGGCTTGCCGCAACTGTGCCGCAAGTTTAGCGGTTATGCGGTAGTCGCGGCAGATGCGTTTTTTTCACCGCATCTGCCGCGAATTTCAAAAACCGCTGATGTGAAAGCAGCCTAACTCACACACACATACAGCTCAAACACAGACATACACACAGAGACAACTCACACACACAGCTCTCCTACACAGACACGTAACTCATACAACTCACACACAGCTCACACACAGCTCACACAACTCACAGACAAGTAACTCACACACAGACATGCAACTCTCACACAAGTCACATGCAACTCACATACACAACACACACACATCTCACACACAGACAGACTCACAGATTATACAGATACCTCACACGGTCCTCTGTGCTGGTTGTACATGTGCAGCTTCACATGCTCTGAGCCCCTGGGCCTCTCCCTCACTCCCTGGCCAGCAGCAGATCTGTCACCTTGTGACCCGGAGCTGCTTATTTTTGGTATCTCAGAATAGGAGGCTGCTCTCTGATCTTTGCTGTCTTTCACTTCTTCCTGCGGTCTGCAGGACAACATGAGCACCCCCCAGATGCCGCTCCCTCTTTCACCAGCAGGTGGCGCCGCCTGAGTCAGGCTACTCACATTGCCTCATCAGTGATACGGCCCTGGAAAGAACCTACATTTTCCTTTTCTCTCATTTCCTGAATTGTCGTTCTTTTATTCCTCAAACGGCTAGGGGCCAATAGGTTTTTAAGAGTGGGTGCTCTTTTGAATGTGATCCCAGGTTACCGGGTAGGATGCCTCCCAATACAGGATCATTTAATAAAACAGACCAGTGTGTTTCCAGTATCGTTTTACTCTTTTGGTGCTGTCTAGAGAAGGTGGTGAAAAAATTATCTGTAAAATTGGTATCTTTATCCACTGATTTCACTTTTGAATGAAGTAAATCATTCTGGCTCATATTTGCACAATTATTGTATGCCCTGGCTAACAATTTTTGGGGATATTTTTTCTCCAAAAACCTATTTTTTTATATTTGTGCTTGTGACTGAAAATCTGACGCTAGACTGCAGTTTTTCCTAATTCTTTTTAATCTGGTTCGCTGATAAATTGTTGATCCATTTATAAAAATGTCCACTATTAAAATCCAGAAAACTGTTGGCATCAACTTTTTAAAAAAAGGTTTTCGTCCAAATTTTACCTTAAGCGTGAAATATTGTAAAATCCAAATAGGTATTGTAAATATTTTAAATATTGTAAAATCCAAAGAGATTTTCAAGAAAGTATTAGAGATCATTATGCCGATTATCACCTACTATATAATTGTCTAAGGGTTTTTTGAGTGTGTCTGTCGCCGAAATCGCGCGCCACACAGAGGCAGCTCATTGGCCGCTGCCGCTGAGCTCAGAGTATGCAAATAGCGCGTGCTGAACATTCGAATTTCGCGCCAATTTGCAGCCCGGCGGAAGCGGTGCGCGAGCGCCGGTTCCGCAGGTATGCACAGTCCGGCAAACAGTGGACCCAGCGCGCGCGAGCCAGCTGGGAGACAACCAGCATTAGCTGATTGTCT
Source organism: Allobates femoralis (assembly GCA_033576535.1). Taxonomy (NCBI): domain Eukaryota; kingdom Metazoa; phylum Chordata; class Amphibia; order Anura; family Aromobatidae; genus Allobates; species Allobates femoralis. The sequence goes on along the minus strand of JARQOC010000001.1, from coordinate 508,042,135 downwards.
CCCGGCTAGTGAGCCACTAACCAGAGCTCAGCCGCGGCTACCAATCAGAGAAGTAGCTCGGCCTGGTGCGCGGTTTGAATGCCGCTCCTCTGATTGGTCGCCGCATTCAGCGTCGACCAATCAGAGGAGCTGCTCACGCCATGGCGCCATATTGTATTTGAACGCGGTGAACCAATCAGAATAGCGGCGCGCGCCATGGCGCCATATTTCAAATACACTATACTCAGTGTATTTGAAATATGGTGCCATGGCGCGCGCCGCTATTCTGATTGGTCGCCGCGTTTAGCGCCGACCAATCAGAATAGCGGCACGTGCCATGGCGCCATGTGTTAAATCCACTGAGTACAGTGTCTTTGAAATATGGCGCCATGGCGCACGCCGCTATTCTGAATGGTCGGCGCTGAACACGGTAACCAATCAGAGGAGTGGCATTCAAACCGCGCGACGCGTCTCTCATTGGTTGCCGCATTCAACGCCGACCAATGAGAATAACGGCGCTTTCCATGGTGCTATATTTCACATACACTATACTCAGTGTATTTGAAATATGGCGCGCGCCGCTATTCTGATTGTTCGCCGCGTTCAGCGCCGACCAATCAGAATAGCGGCACGCTCCATGGCGCCATGTGTAAAATCCACTGAATATAGTGCATTTGAAATATGGCGCCATGGCGCACGCCGCTATTCTTATTGGTCACCGCGTTCAGCGCCGACCAATCAGAATAGTGGCGCGCGCCATGGCACCATATTTCAAATACACTGAGTATAGTGTATTTGAATTATGGCGCGCGCCGCTATTCTAATTGGTCGGCGGTGAACGCGGCGACCAATCAGGATAGCGGCGCGCGCCATGGTGCCATGTGTAAAATTCACCCATGACTTCAGATTTTACACATGGCGCCATGGAGAGCGTCGCTATGCTGATTGGCCGCCCGCGTTCAGCGCCGACCAATCAGGAGAGTGGCGCGCGCCTTGTGTAAAATCCACTGTTTGAATGCCGCTTCTCTCATTAGGAACGCGGGCGGCCAATCAGCATAGCAGCGCACGCCATGGCGCCATGTGTAAAATCCACCGATGACTTCAGATTTTAAATATGGCGTCGTCTCGAGCGCCGCTATCCTGATTGGTCGCCGCGTTGAAGTCATCGGTGGCTTTTACACATGGCGCTGTGGCGCGCGCCGCTATGCTGATTGGCCGCCCGCGTTCCAATGAGAGAAGCGGCATTCAAACCGCGCGCCACTTCTCTCATTGGTCGCCGCGTTCAGCGCCAACCAATCAGAAAAAGCGGCGCGCCATGGCGCCATATTTCAAATACACTATACTCAGTGTATTTGAAATATGGTGCCATGGCGCGCGCCGCTATTCTGATTGGTCGCCGCGTTTAGCGCCGACCAATCAGAATAGCGGCACGTGCCATGGCGCCATGTGTTAAATCCACTGAGTACAGTGTCTTTGAAATATGGCGCCATGGCGCACGCCGCTATTCTGAATGGTCGGCGCTGAACACGGCAACCAATCAGAGGAGCGGCATTCAAACCGCGCAACGCTTCTCTCATTGGTTGCCGCATTAAACGCCGACCAATCAGAATAACGGCGCTTTCCATGGTGCTATATTTCACATACACTATACTCAGTGTATTTGAAATATGGCGCGCGCCGCTATTCTGATTGTTCGCCGCGTTCAGCGCCGACCAATCAGAATAGCGGCACGCTCCATGGCGCCATGTGTAAAATCCACTGAATATAGTGCATTTGAAATATGGCGCCATGGCGCACGCCGCTATTCTTATTGGTCACCGCGTTCAGCGCCGACCAATCAGAATAGTGGCGCGCGCCATGGCACCATATTTCAAATACACTGAGTATAGTGTATTTGAATTATGGCGCGCGCCGCTATTCTAATTGGTCGGCGGTGAACGCGGCGACCAATCAGGATAGCGGCGCGCGCCATGGTGCCATGTGTAAAATTCACCCATGACTTCAGATTTTACACATGGCGCCATGGAGAGCGTCGCTATGCTGATTGGCCGCCCGCGTTCAGCGCCGACCAATCAGGAGAGTGGCGCGCGCCTTGTGTAAAATCCACTGTTTGAATGCCGCTTCTCTCATTGGAACGCGGGCGGCCAATCAGCATAGCAGCGCACGCCACGGCGCCATGTGTAAAATCCACCGATGACTTCAGATTTTAAATATGGCGTCATCTCGAGCGCCGCTATCCTGATTGGTCGCCGCGTTGAAGTCATCGGTGGCTTTTACACATGGCGCTGTGGCGCGCGCCGCTATCTGATTGGCCGCCCGCGTTCCAATGAGAGAAGCGGCATTCAAACCGCGCGCCACTTCTCTCATTGGTTGCCGCGTTCAGCGCCAACCAATCAGAAAAAGCAGCGCGCCTATGGCGCCATATTTCAAATACACTGTACTCAGTGTATTTGAAATATGGCACCATGGCACACGCCGCTATTCTGATTGGTCGGCGCTGAACGGAGCAACAAATCAGAGGAGCGGTATTCAAACCACGCGCCGCTTCTCTAATTGGTCACCGTGTTCAGCACCGACCAATCAGAATAGCGGCGCATGCTATGGCGCCATATTTCAAATACATGAGTACACTGTATTTGAAATATGGCGCCATGGCGCACGCCGCTATTCTGATTGGTCGGCGCTGAACGTGGGGACCAATGAGAGAAGCGGCGCACGGTTTGAATGCCGCTTCTCTCATTGGTTGCCGTGTTCAGCGCCGACCAATCAGAATAGCGGCGCGCGCCATGGCGCCATATTTCAAATACAGTGTACTCAGCATTGTATGGTGGCTCAGTGGTTAGCACTGTATTTGATGTCTCAGTGTTTAGGTGGCTCAGTGGTTAGCACTGTATATGGTGGCTCATTGTTAAGTGGCTCAGTGGTTAGCACTGTATATGGTGGTTCAGTGGTTAGGTGGCTCAGTGGTTAGCACTGTATATGATGTCTCAGTGTTTAGGTGGCTCACTGGTTAGCACTGTATATGGTGGCTCAGTGGTTAGCACTGTACATGGTGGCTCAGTGGTTAGCACTGTATATGAGGGTCAGTGTTAGTGCTCAGTGTTTAGATTGTATGGGCTCAGTGGTTAGTATTGTATGGTGGCTCAGTGATTAGCATTGTATGGTGGCTCAGTGGTTAGCATTGTATGATGGCTCAGTGGTTAGCATTGTATGGTGGCTCAGTGGTTATCACTGTATATGGTGGCTCAGTGGTTAGCATTGTATGGTGGCTCAGTGGTTAGCATTGTATGGTGGCTCAGTGGTTAGCATTGTATGGTGGCTCAGTGGTTAGCATTGTATGGTGGCTCAGTGGTTAGCACTGTATATGGTGGCTCAGTGGTTAGCACTGTATATGGTGGCTCAGTGGTTTGCATTGTATGGTGGCTCAGTGGTTAGCATTGTATAGTGGCTCAGTGGTTAGCATTGTATGGTGGCTCAGTGGTTAGCACTGTATATGATATCTCATTGTTTAGGTGACTCAGTGGTTAGCACTGTATATGATGTCTCATTGTTTAGGTGGCTCATTGGTTAGCACTGTATATGATGTCTCATTGTTTAGGTGGCACAGTGGTTAGCACTGTATATGGTGGCTCAGTGGTTAGCATTGTATGGTGGTTCAGTGGTTAGCATTGTATGGTGGCTCAGTGGTTAGCACTGTATATGGTGGCTCAGTGGTTAGCTCTGTATATGGTGGCTCAGTGGTTAGCATTGTATGGTGGCTCAGCGGTTAACATTGTATGGTAGCTCAGTGGTTAGCACTGTATATGATGTCTCATTGTTTAGGTGGCTCAGTGGATAGCACTGTATATGGTGGCTCAGTGGTTAGCACTGTATATGGTGGCTCAGTGGTTAGCACTGTATATGGTGGCTCAGTGGGTAGCACTGTATACGGTGGCTCAGTGGTTAGCACTGTATATGGTGGCTCAGTGGTTAGCACTGTATATGGTGGCTCAGTGGATAGCACTGTATATGGTGGCTCAGTGGTTAGCACTGTATATGGTGGCTCAGTGGTTAGCATTGTATGGTGGCTCAGTGGTTAACATTGTATGGTGGCTCAGTGGTTAGCACTGTATATGATGTCTCATTGTTTAGGTGGCTCAGTGGATAGCACTGTATATGATGTTTTATTGTTTAGGTGGCTCAGTGGTTAGCACTGTATATGATGTCTCATTGTTTAGGTGGCACAGTGGTTATCACTGTATATGGTGGCTCAGTGGTTAGCATTGTATGGTGGCTCAGTGGTTAGCATTGTATGGTGGCTCAGTGGTTAGCACTGTATATGGTGGCTCAGTGGTTAGCACTGTATATGGTGGCTCAGTGGTTAGAATTGTATGGTGGCTCAGCGGTTAACATTGTATGGTGGCTCAGTGGTTAGCACTGTATATGATGTCTCATTGTTTAGGTGGCTCAGTGGATAGCACTGTATATGGTGGCTCAGTGGTTAGCACTGTATATGGTGGCTCAGTGGTTAGCACTGTATATGGTGGCTCAGTGGGTAGCACTGTATACGGTGGCTCAGTGGTTAGCACTGTATATGGTGGCTCAGTGGTTATCACTGTATATGGTGGCTCAGTGGATAGCACTGTATATGGTGGCTCAGTGGTTAGCACTGTATATGGTGGCTCAGTGGTTAGCACTGTATATGGTGGCTCAGTGGTTAGCATTGTATGGTGGCTCAGTGGTTAACATTGTATGGTGGCTCAGTGGTTAGCACTGTATATGATGTCTCATTGTTTAGGTGGCTCAGTGGATAGCACTGTATATGGTGGCTCAGTGGTTAGCACTGTATATGGTGGCTCATTGTTTAGGTGGGTTAGTGGTTAGCACTGTATATGGTGGCTCAGTGGTAAGCACTGTATATGATGTCTCATTGTTTTTTGATTTAAGTGAGTCCTCCCACTGAGAAATAGTAAAAATGGAGGCTTAGCTGAGCCCAAGGAAAGAGTGACAAGGTAGGATAGGGACCCATCAGATCTAAAATCACCTTGAAGCTGGTTGATGGGCAAACAGGTATTGGCCAATATGTGTACCAAGAACCTTAGATTATGAAGATAAAATATCCAAAAAATACATACTGTAGACGATAGACACATAGGTAGGTGATAGATAGATATCGTGTACTCCTTGCATTATTGTTAAATCTTCATAAATAAACTACATGCATATTCTAGACTACCCGATACGTTAGAATCGGTCCACCATCTAGTTTATTATAAGTAAATAGTCTATGTATGTAGTTGGAACCACCCTCGAGCCCATCGCGGTGCCAAGCTGTTGATGGTACAATTTATCCTGAAATTCAAAGTAGTTGTTAGTGAGAATACATTTCAAGCTATCCATAATGAACTTTTTTTGTATTTCCAGAATCCGGGGATCACTATCTACAAATATTTGGAAACTGAGGAGACCCAGGTCATGTCGGATATTTGAGTATAGGGAGGATGTATCTATGGTGACAAAAAACAGTGATTCACACCATTTAAACTCTCTAGTAAGTTCTATTAACTGTGTAGAATCCCTAAAGAAACTCTCCAATTTCAGTACATGGGGATTAGAGATGAGCCACCACCCTAGTGTTCGGATTCGATTTGGTTCGCCGAATTGGGCGTTTGTTCGTAGAATGTTCGTTGAATGTTCGTCGAACACCATCGAATCCCATTGAAAACAATGACAGGATAACACAAACACATACAAACACATAGAAAACACATAGAAAACACCTTCTAAAGTGTCCAAAAGGTGATAAACTACTCAGAAGATACAACAAATGTATGGAAAAGTACATATAAAAATGTGAAAAGAAAAGAGATAGACGAGTAAAAGGGTGAGGAGACACAGATATAGGCATGTCGTGCCCTTCCAAAATCAGTTTTTACTCCAGTAGTTGTAAGGCTTCATGCACACGATGAGTATTTTTTGAGTTTAACTTCAGTATTTGTAAGGCCATATTCAGATGACGATTATTTGGTGCATTTCACTTCAGTGTTTGTAAAGCCACATTCAGAAGATGAGTATTTGGTGAGTTTTACTTCAGTATCTGTAAGGCCATGTTCAGATGATGATTATTTGGTGCATTTTACTTCAGCATCTGTAAGGCCTTGTGCAGGCAATGAGTATTGGGTGATTTTTTTTACCAAAGTATCTGGAAGGCCTCGTCCGGAAGATGAGTATTTGGTGTTTTTTACCTCAGCATCTGTAAGGCCTCGTGCACACGCTGAGCATTGTGTCACATTTAGGGGACTACAACAAGAGTCTCCATTTTTTCCAAAAATTTGGGCCCAAACACAACTTCAGTGGCATCAATTGCCCCACAGTTGCAAGCTTAAAATGGTTGGTGAGGTGACTTTCATGCAGTACATTCCAAAATCCACAAGCCTTTAGTCTCCCCATGTTATCTGTAAGATTTGTCACCAAAATCTAAGTAGAGGCCAAAAAATCATTAGTTCGAGTAGTTCATGCATGAACTGTCACATGGATATGAAGCAAAAGTCGCAGTGGGAAGCTCACTGTGCTACAATGTGGCCTAGCGGGCAGGGCCAACCACCGTATGGACCATCAAGTGCATCCACTGCCTCTTCATCCTCTGTGACTGTGGGACAGCAGTCACACATGCTTTTGGACGCAGACCTTCCACCTCTTTACCTGCAACAGCCAGTGTAATTGGAAGGTTGTCACTCCTTTTGGAAGTGGAAACACCTGCTGGTGTTGAGCGCTGTCAGACATCAAGAGCACTAACTTTGGATGAGGGTAACATAATATGTCCACCTGCACGTTCCTCACAGACCAACAGTTTGTCTGGTACACCCTGCTCAACCGTGTTTCACCGCAGCAGCCAGCCCTCGGTCCCTCAGATGTGGACAAGTAAAAGACCATTTCTCCTAGCCATGACAAAGCTAAGAGGTTGAATTTCACCATCTGCAAGCTGTTGGCTACAGAAATGCTCCATCTCCACCTGTTGTAGACAGAGGATTTTTGAGATCTTGTGTCTGTCGCAGTGCCCCAGTACCAGATGCCCAGTCGCCACTACTTCTCAAGAAAGCTGTGCCTGCGCTACACCGGCATGTCGCACACAACATCACTGCTTCCTTGAGAAACTCTGTGTGTGACAGGGTGAATTTCACCACAAACACTTGGACCAGTAAGCATGGACATGGCGTTACATGGCGGTGACTGTGCACTGGGTAACTATGAAGATAGCAGGAGAAGGGGCTGCTGTCCAAGTCTTGCCATCCCCACGAGTTGTGCGTCAATCCTCTGCATGTACAAGTCCCTCCCCTACTTTTGCCTCCTCAACCTCGTCTCAATCCTCCACATGCACCCAAAGCCTGTCTAGTAATGCCACCTGCATTCTAACTGCGCACAAGGAATCCTGCACACCTCCTTACTATGATGGCAGCAGGGCTCAATGGCATCAGGCGGTCTTTACATTGAAATGTCTGGGAAATGTGAGTCTCACAGCTGAGGATTTGTGGTCAGCTGTGGAGACCGAGTTTCATCAATGCTTGTCTCCACTGAACCTGCAGCCAGGGAAGGCCAAGTGCGACAATGCTGCAATTCTGGGTGCAGCCCTCCACCGGAGCAATGTGACACACGTGCCTTGCATGGCTCACGTCTTATACCTGGTTGTCTAGTCAATTTTTGCACACTATCCGGGCCTAGTTGGTCTTCAGCAGAGGGCACGGTCGCTGTGTGCTCACTTCCGCCGTTCGCATCCTGCAGCTCAACGCCTTACATTTCTACAGAAGTAATTTAGCCTGCCAGTTCACTGGCTGAAATGCGATGTGCCGAAATGATGGAATTCAACTCTGCACATGTTGCAGCAACTGTGGCAGCACCGATGAGCCCTGGTTTAATAAGTCATGACGTATAATCTGGGCCTACAAGATCCAGAGATGGATGCAAATCACACAGCTAGAGTGGTCTGAAATGAATGACCTATGCACCATTCTGTACAGTATTGAAATGTTGACGAAGATGTTTAGTGATGATGATGCCATTATCAGCATGACTATTCCCGTCATTTCCATACTGGAGCACACTTTAAACAGTATTCGGAGTCAGGTGGTGGCACTAGAGGAGGGGGAGGAAGTACAGGAGGAGTCATATGTTGAAGGTCTTACAAGATCTCCAAGGTGCAGTTCACAGTTTATGAATGAGGGTCTACATTATGCTTGCTCAGAACCTTCTTTATCTGGGCCTGGATCTGACTCTAAAAGCTTCTGGGCATCAGTGCAGATAATTTCCTCGTCTTGACTCACAAAAGCTTTGGAGCAGACCTCTGATTCCCAGGCTATAGCATAAGTGAAGAGCGATGCATACTCAACCATCTGTCTTACCCTATACTCAGATGGGTGGCTGGGGACTTGGGAGCTGTGCGGAAGCAAGTGGGAGTTGGGTGACACCTCTGAGGACTGGTGTATTTGTGATGTAGAAGTTGAGGTGGAGGAGAGCCCACTTGCTGAAGCGCTTGCTATCCATTCAAGCACCTGCTCTTTTTGTGCCTCATCGAGAATTAGTATCGATTGTCGTCTGAGTCGTGTCCGTACGAAAGGGATCATATCAGAATCTCCACGGAAAGAAGTAGACATCTTTCTTTGGCTGGAAGATGGTCTTTCTTCAGCAGATGTTACTCTTGCTTTCCCACGTACCCCACGGACACAAAGATTTTTTCCCTTTCCACCACGCCTATTCCCCTTTCCACCAGCAGCAGGCCTTTTGCAACTCATTTTGTACGTGAACAAATTCGCAACTCTGCAGTTGTTGGCAAAAAATATTCTCATGGAAATCGAGCAGAGCTGAGTGGCCAGACAGTGGTACTAGGCACAAAAAAATATGTTTGCTAGGTGCAGTTATAAATTAGTAGAATGAACTTCACTTAAGGTGTACTTGGTTGTAATATACGTGGCCTACAGTAATGTTTTTGTGTACACTGCTTTTAGACAAAAACTGACAGGTTTGCTAGGTGCAGTTAAAAATTAGTAGAATGAACTACACTCAAGGTGTACTTGGTTGTATTACACGTGGCCGACACTACAGTTTTTTTGTGGACACTTCTTTTAGGCAAAAACTGACAGGTTTGCTAGGTGCAATAAAAAATTAGTAGAAGGAACTACACAGGCGGTGTAGCTTCTCTCACAAGTGGGCTACACCACTGTGGGACACTGCTTGTCTGCTACTAGCCGAACAAAGTGCCTGGACTAGCTGCAGCAAAAAAAATGCCTAATTAAGACAGGTGATGTAGCTTTCTTCACAGCAGTGCTACACTACCTGCCCTAATGGATTCAAAGAGCTATATTACTGTGGCCAGATGCTGTAAGAAAGACTTGCACAGCACTGGCACACACCTGACACACCCCTGCCTGGCAAAAACTAATAGAGACTGCTCTAACCAAGCCCTCAAAAGGGCTGCAATTAAAACTAGTCCCTACTTCTATGAAGTAGCCCTGAAAAGGGCTGATAGACTACTAGTCCCTATCCCTAATCTCTACTCTATGGAGCAGCCCTAAAAAGGGCAGATATTACTAAGATTCACACCCTCCCTCCAGTCCCTACTCCCTAAACCTATCTATCTAACTTTGTATTCACTCACTAGCTGACTGAGAGAACACAATTTAGAGTTTGCACTGTTTAGCGCGCGCACACAGCTGCAGCGGTGTCATCTAACACCCTGCAGCAGCTATCAGCAAAATGGTGGCGATCGTTAAAATGGCCGAGGACATGTGACAGACACAGCCAATGATGACCTTGGTTGTGTGAAAAAATGCACTTTGCAGTGTGGAACTGTGATTGGCTAGCAGCCTGAACCGCCCCACTGTACATGCTTTAGGAGAGAAAAAAAAAAGCGACCTTATTGCTGCAGCTCTGATACAACCCTCCCTGCACACTATTCACACAAACTAGATATTAACATTCATTTGCAGTATTAGGGCTAGGTTTAGGGTTAGGAAGATTAAGCTTTTGGTGATCGAAGTGTTATCGAACATATACTAGAACTGCCGAATTTCAAGCAAATTGTTCTAATTCGGCGAATAACTCAAACACCGCCAAAAGCAGCTCGAATTTGAGATTGGCAAACAATTTGAATCGAACACCGCTCATCTCTAATGGGGATACATTATCCTATCCACATATGCCGCCAGGTTGGCTGTGAGGGAACGTATACCTGATATGATCCGTCTCCACGGTTGGATTTTTCCTGTTTTTATGGATTTTTGGTAAGTGGTAGAAAAAAGCCATAGGTGGATTTTTTACTTTCAGAAAACTGTGGCGCCCTGCCAATGCAGGTAACCACATATCTCTCTGCTGCACAGCTGGGTTTCCACAGCAGGTACCACTACAAACAACACCTTCCACCCCGGCACAGTAGGGGGAGCTCAACCTGCTGCACTTAGGCAGGATCCCCTATAAATACTGCTGCTGGGGGCGGAGTTAGTCAGAGTGTAGCAGACGCTAGAAGAGCTGCGGAAGGTTCTGGTGCTGGTGCCACGAGAAGGCACAGGCCAGAGACCCAGAGGAGCCCTTCAGCGTCCCACCAACCTAAGTGGGACTTAAGGCTGGGAGACCAGAAGCAGGACCAGAAGCAGGAACAGGCAGCTCCAGCTAGGAGTTCGTGCTAGAGAGGAAAGAGAAGCCGGATATTGGGGATCCGCACCAGTGGAGAACTACAAGTCCCACAGGAAACCCCTGGGCACCGAGGGAGCTACAGCTACCCGGTCTCCTGAGAGAGACAAAGCAAGGGAGCCAGGTGCAGTGGCAACTGCAGATACCAAGAGAAGGTTGTCCCAGAGACCGCACAGGAGGGAAGGAAAAACAGAGCAGAGAAGAGAGTGGAGGCAAGTCAGGATTCAATAGATTGTGCTTCAGAGAATACAAAGGAGAAGGAGGCCTTACACCCACTTGCTGTGGGAGTCCACTGTGCAGCCCAGCTACCCGTCAGTGCTTGGGACCATTTGCCTGGACACCATCAGTAAAAGGTAAAGAGACTTCTGCTGTGTTTTTGCCTTCTTTCTACTCCCTCACCGTGCCCCTCCATAGACTTTTCCTATCCTCCCAACCGACCCAACTCTGCTGCATCCTGCCCAACCTCACCACTCTGCCCTGGAGGTCCCAGTCCTGCCAGTGGGGACTATTCCATCACAGCCACAATATCACCGACCTCCAGAGGACTGTAGCGGCGCTGGTGATCCCTCAACAGACACAGCAGGTGGCGTCATGAAGACGAAAACTGTAAATAGTCCCTGTAAATACCCCTTTTCACTGACCCCCAGGGCTACAGCCTCGGGCAGCCTACCGTGACATCCCGGACCGAAACTGAGCCCGAGCCCTGAGTACCCTGCCCTGGACAAGTCAAAACCTGCTTCACTTTTGTCAAGGATTTTATTTAAAATGCCTTGAGCTATATTTTTATTATAAGAGCTTACCTCTTTCTTGTATGCTGTTTCATTCGACACCCTGGAAGTTTTTTTGTTATCAAGAATATTAAAGGCTTTCTTTATATAATCACATCTATCCTGTAAAACAACCCCTCCCTCCTTATCAGCTGATCTAATCACCAATTTAGTATTTTCTCGTAATTTTTTTACTGCCTCCAGTTTAGCTGTATTTAAAGGGAACCTGTCAGGTGGTTTATGCCCCCCCCAGCTATCATTGTCTGCACCTGCAGCTTTATAATACCAGTCTAATCATCCCTGTCTGAGCTCATATTGTAATGTGAAAGGTAAAAGAAAAGCATTTATACACTTACATTTCCTTATGTAATGAGGCAGTCAGTCCCCAGCTTGGAGGACGGGGACTGTTTGGCAAGTTAATAGTTAACATTTCAGCCTTGTGATAGAACATGTTGGGAGACCTGATGTGATGTCATAACCATGTGACTACAATAGGCGGAGCTAAGTTCTCATAGAACATAATACATTTGCAGCCTTAGCTCCACCCACTATGGTCACATGATCATCACATCACACAGGTCCTTTAGCTATCCAAGTTAAAAGTGAGTTAACTATTATCCTGCCAGACAGTCCCCCTCCTCCATGGTGGGGACTGAAATGTAAGTGTATAAATGCTTTTTTGTCACCTTTCACATTACACTATGAGCTCAGACAGGGATGATTAGAATAGTATTATGAAGCTGCAGGTACAGATAGTGATAACTGGGGGGGCATAAACCACCTGACAGGTTCCCTTTAAATTACTGATATGTTTATATTCAGCCAATTTAATTCCCTCAAAATCTTTTAAAACCAGATCTGAAAAAGTTTTCAGATGATCACCTTGCCTGAGAACTGGATAAAATTTCGATTTATTTCTCAGATCCATGTGTATTATTGTTTCTTCTATCAGATTAATATTGTTACTGTTCCCAATGTCATGAACATCATTTTTTGCTAAAAAAAATGTCTTTTTATTGTTAGTTTCCTGATATATAACTGGAGGTCTATATAGAGATCTAATTCTTGCGAATTAGAGAAGGGACAAAGTGATAAACCTTTGTTTCGTAGCAATGTTTCTGCTCTAGTTAACACATATGTAGATAGGTTAAATATATTGTCACCTTCCTGCATTGATTTAGTCGAGGACGCTTTTATTCTTTCTTGTTTCGCTTTGCCGATTCTGCATCCCCTGAAGAATTTTTTTCTTTTTCTGGGTGGATTGGTGAAAAATTTTGTTATCATATTTTGATGATTGATTCGTTTTAAATGTTTACAATTTTTTTATGTGATGACGTACTTATTCCTCACTTCCGGATGCAATATGGCTTAAATAGACTGTCAGCACGCAGAGAGAACCTTTGTCCTCCTGAGGAAGTGTGCGGATGCACACGAAATGCGTAGAGGTGTATTAGAAATAAAGGTTCTTTTGGATATTTTACCAACAAGTGGAGTATCCTCCTTTCCAAAACTGAGTCCACAAAGTTATTTATGAGGCTCCCTCTCACACACCCCTACCATTCCCTGAAGAAGTATTCCTACCAAACATATGTAGGGTTGTCTCTGTGGTTTGGGTCAGCATGACTTTATATTATGGGTGAGGTTGTGTGCAGGTTATGCTGTCTGTGCATGTGACCATCTTCTAGAATATACTATGGCCACGTTTTTCTTGCACACTGTTGTTTATAACTGAGATTACTAGTTGTGGGCTGTGTAGTGTTTGGATTTAAGCATTATACTTTGCGAGTTTTGCACTTTGTTTTTGTATTGGGATACTTTTGTACCTCTTGGGTAGCATTAGGATATTCCTTTATCTTTATACAGCCTTTACTTTATCCTATCTAGGACACTCACCCTGTTTATATATTTTCAGTAGTTGTTTCATACTGTTTTCTGTTATGGATTCTGCTATATTCATATCTGTGTGGTATATGTTGGAATTGATGTACAAACAGGTTGAGGACGTGAGCCATGTAAGGCATGTGTATAAGTAAGTGCCACCACCAGGTTTGCTCTATTATCGCACATGACCTTCCCTGGCTCCAGCTTCAGTGGAGATAGCCATTGGTCAAACTTGGCCTGCATAGCTGTCTACAACTCTTCAGCTGTGTGACTGATATCTCAACGGCATTTTAATTTCAACACTGCCTGATGGTGGTGAGCCCTGGTAGTGCAGTACGGAGGTGGGGGGATTATCTCTGGACAGTTGCAACATTAAGGAAGGAGTTGAGCGCACAACTGTATGTCTGAGATGAGGTGGAGGAGGCAGGGGCAGTGTATGAAGCAGTAGATACAGATGTTTGTCCCAAAAGTCTTGGGAATTTCAAGACTTTTGCATCAGCTCCTTCCCCACCTGGCCCTGCAGCCACCAGTGTTACCAAGAGCCCAGTCAGCTAGATATATTGCCCCTGTCTGTGCTTGCTCATCCAGGTGTCAGTGCTGATATGCATCCTGTCTCACACAGAGTTTCTCAAGGAATGGGTGATGTTGTCTGCAACATAATGTGGTAGCACAGGAACAGCTTTCTTAGAAAAGGAACGACGACTGGGCAACTGATTCTTAGGGACTGCGATGACCATCAACATTCAAAAACTGTCTGCATCCACCAGGTGGAAAGGCAGCATTTCCGTGGCTAACAAATTGGAGATGGGGAAGTTCAAGATCTTAGCTTTAGGATGCGTAGGAAGAAATAATCTTTTATTTTCAAATATTTTTATTAAGTTTTCAAATAACAAAACTGTAAATACTTTATGTATTATATTATACAGAGTGGTTATTGTAGATATAACATATGTGGGTTATTATCAAATAGTACACATATATCAGTATAATATATTATTATCACAGATTTACAAAGGAAGAACATACATTTCAGGAAAGGGGAAAAACAAACAACATAATAATGGGCATGTAAGAACTGTTACTCTGCTTTCTGGGGAACTTTCTCCAAGTTAGTGCTTAGGCACTTTGGGAATGTATTGTTAATACTGTTTTGTGGTGGACGGTGAGGATTCCATGATGGAACTTGTTGTATGCACGATAAACTTTGGTCTATGTTAATCTATGATCCAATTCCACAAATTGGTACGGGTTAGAAGGGTAGATATGTATTTAATCTCTCATATGAATAATACATGTGTGGTGTAATGGACATATAGCTTATATGTTATACTATAAGTGATACCTGCATATATTGTTAAATGCACTTTATTTTCCCCACCGTTGCTGGATATGTATCTGTTGTTATTAATATGTACAGTATTATTCCCGTGGTTCTGTAATTTAAAGGGAAAATTTCCCCTCTGTACTAAATCTTGTCACTGTTTTTGACATGACGTATTAAATTATCTTTTATATGATTAGGTGTTGTCCCCAGACAACGGATCTTTCCGCAAGCATTTTGGCCCCAAACAAACAGGAAAGTTTTAGGGCCATTTTACATTTCAAACTTTTTCCGGAACAAAGTTGCATCCGCCGAATTTTGGGAAATTGTTCGGATTTCCCATCCCGAGCCGAATCTGTCATTTTTGGGCCAAACTTGAAATTGCAAACATCTTCAGAGAAAAATTTGTCCATTTCTAAATGGCACACCATTTTTGCAAAATGAGTGCAAACTGGAAAGTTAGGCTACCAGTTAAAAAGGGTTTGTCAGATAATGAAAGAAATTAGCACCTGGTGCCAGATTAACACCAATAACTTGCAGATATCTGAAAGTGTTTTCTAATTTTCATCAATGTTCTTATTCATTTATGTCATTTACATTTTTATTCTGTGCTTTAGAATATATTCAATTAATGAAATAAGCTTAAAACACCATTAATTTGCTCATGTTAGGATATCTTCACATAGGACACCACAATGACCTTAACATTAAGGAAATTGTGTGTTGATCTCTAATTTTGATCTCTAGAGTACATAATATGTTCAAACGCAAACTAAGAAAAATATATATAGTAAAAATTACTACTGCCTGCCAAAAATAACAGGTTTTCAATCAAATATAAACAGCTAATCAATAAAAAAATGTGATTCTAATTTTCAGAATTTTTCCTTAAAGCACCCAGTTAAGTATTGTCTTCAAATGATCGCTATCAAAATATTGTGAGAATAGTTATTTGAAGATATGCTAATTTATGATTATTGCACAAAGAAGTAACTTACCATAATATTATTTTTTCTTCACATCAAGAAAGGATGGTTAATAAGATGAAAGAGATTATGGCAGAAAAGGTGCATATATGTGACACTTTGAAACCAATAATTGCTAGAAATCTGCACTCTCAACACATGATAGAGACTGAGAGCATGCAAGAAGATAAAAGCATAATATACTTAATCACATTATTCAAGTGGCAAAAGCCTTTTGTTCTATAATAAGAGCCAGATAAAAGGTCTCAAAAGTGAGTAAAAAGCTTCAAGCTTTCGCTAAATGAAAAGTTTGACCTTTTATTTCTTGAATTTTATAAGAAAACAACATCATTCAACAACATTCATTTTCATTATTAAACCATTAATTTTCTATGGAACTCAACTTAGATGGCCATATACATTTTGCTATGAAGGTCATGCTACAAATTTAACATTTAACATGAAAGAGCGTTGTTATTTTGGCAATCCCTTTTCATGTGCTGAACCATAATCCTTAAAGGGGTTATCTGGGATAAGTGAAAAAAAAATTGTGCCTAAGCCTTAACAGGTAGGTAGTTGGCAGCTATCTGCTTTGTGGCCGGTACTGTACACCGCCGACCGGAGTGGTCACAGACCGCTCCTGTCGCCGATTTTGGCACTTCTGGTAATGTCACGACTACCTGGGGAGAATTCCCTCCATTCGGTAGACAGACGCATATCCGACGTCACGGTGATTGATAGTCGGCTCCCCCAATCAGGTAGCGGGGAGCCTACTGTGAATCAGTGTGATGTCAGCTATGCACCAACTTCCACAGAGCAGAATGGAAAAGCCACTTTGCTCTGTGCTTATGCCACCATGCTGCTCCTGGCAGGAGTAGTCTGTGACCGCTTTGTGCCAGGGGTGAATAGCGAGAACTGGTACCAGCAACAACTGGCAGGTAGGTGACAGCTACCTGGCTGTTAGTGTTTGGGCACTTTTTTTTTAGTAAATATCCTGATATCTCCTTGAACCCCTTACCACAAAGGTCTTTTTCACAATCCTAACGAGGCAAATTTCAGTTTTGACCAGTGTCATTAGTTATTGAATTTCTTACAAACCATATTCCAATTCTTTATGGATGAAAGTATTCTTTCAGTGATATATATCTTCATAGTGTGTATATTTGGCATTTAACTTAAGAAAAAATTTCAAGCCTAATGAAAATTTAGAAAAATTAATTTTTAAGCTGAGTTTTCATGCCCTTCAAAACAGATAGTCATGACACTAAAGATAACTAATAAATAAAACTCCCCACATGCATCACATTTTAAAACTTTTTGTTAGAAATGTCAAAGTGTTAAAAATTTTGCAACATTTTTTCATTTTTCCACCAAAAATTACAAAACTTATTTTATTGGGGACCACTTCACATTTGAAGTGACTGTTAGGCGTCTGGCACACTTTGAGTTAAAGTACTTGGAGTACTATTAGAATTTTGGGGTGCCATATTAGCTGGAATAGATTGCTGACACCATGTCAGTTTTGAAGAGACCCTGTGGTGCAAAAATAGCAGAAATCCCTCATTACAGAACCAGTTTTGGGATTACACCTCTTTAGGAATTTATCTAGGGATGTAGTGAGCACTTTTATCCCTCAGGTGATTCAGGGTATTGTATAACATTTGTCTTTCAAAATGAAAAATTACCATGTTTTTCATCACAATGTTGCTTTAGCTCCACATTTTTCATTTTCAAAAGCACTAATAGGAGAAAACAGAAAACAGGTATAATTTTTTATGCAGTTTCAACTAAGTACGACGATACCCGATATATGGTCAAACTATACCCGGTATTGGTCACTACTTTTTAGGCACATGCCTGGGAAGGGAAGGATCGCCATATTGGAGTGTAGCTTTTTATGGCGCAGTTTATGAGTTTCATATCACGTTAGAAAACAAAAAAGTATGTGTGTATTATGCTGAAATACCTTGCAACTACTACTACTTTTCAGGCACAGTGCAAAGCTCAAAAGGGAAGAAGTGTCATATTGGAGTTCAGCTTTTGGTTGAATGCTTTGTGGATACAATGTCACATTTCCAAGAACAGCAGAAACTCACCTTCCCCATTAGTTATACCATTTTACACAATTGGGCAGTGATGAAAAAGAATTACCATTTTACCACTAAAATTTTGCTTAATCGCCAAATCTTACATTGGATGGAGCATTATTTGACTTTTGGCGCACAGATTTTCCTACAATAGCTCTAACACTTGTGAGGTAGCAACCGGGGAACCCGCTTGCATAACGACAAAACACGTGTTTATAAGTTTAACCAATGTCTACCCGTTTATTTTTCACATATAATAACATAACCCGAGTAGCATGTTGGACACATATCACATGGATTATAAACACTTTACATAAATACATCATACATTACATAGAACATTGCACATATACATTCACAATAACCCGGGACCTGTAACCACGACTCTCTCTCCATTGGAGCTCTAACACCTGCTCCCGTGGTAGCTACGGCCTCCGGCCTACTTACACATCTTACAATACATTTTTAATAAATACATTTATTATATTTCGACGATGACCCCTCCGGGTTCATAACAGGGATTGAGCAACCTGAGTACCGGGTATGTCATGTATCCCCAAGGGGCTCCTTCCTGGACGTATCTCCGCCTACGTCCTGGTCAGAGTCCACCTGGTTCAGCCATGGTGTCCCCACTCTAGGAGCCCTTTTTAACCCCTGCTTCTGACCTTGTTACATACTCCTCAACGGGCCCTGTGGGTCCCAATGGCGGTACCTGCCGCCTGGCTTTAGTCACCCAGCATGATGATATACCATTAACCCGTAGTCAGGATTTCCCGCCTGACCGGGACCTTACATGCCATATGTGATCAATCATTCAAACGTCCATGGATCACATACATTTCTTACACCCGCTCACAGCCCATCATAACATCTATGGACTGTGGCTCCTCCATGACCATAACAGGGACCTGGTCAACCGTAGAATCCGGGCTAACCATGCGTCACCGTGGCCTACTCAGCACGGTACGGGCTACCAGTCGCCACCAAACCTCCATCTCATCTCATGGCAGGTCTCCAGGTCGACGACTGTACCCTGCGTCTGAGTAGCACCCTAACGGATCAGCCATGGTTACCCTTCTAGGAGCCTTCGTGACCCCTGTCTCTGGCCACAGGCACACCCACACCATTAGAGGCCGTGGTTGAGGGACGGGTACCCTCTGCAAGCAGCAGGGCAAGCCTCCCTCTCGTCCCACAGGGACGGAACGCCTCCAACATCATCCATACTGGCTGGGTCACTTTCTCCCCACATTATTATACAATGTTCTTACATAGGTCATCATCTTACATTCAGGGCAATTGCCTAAGCCCCTACATACATCAACGGGTCCTTTAGCGACTGCCTAGTCGGAACCAATAGCAGTTATGCCCGCCTGGCATTAATCACACACAGCTCACTCCGTTACACGGGAACCGCTGTCTTACCGGGCACGGATCCGGGTCTCGCTACCTGGGTAACGGGTTGGCCAAGCCTCTCACAGGCTTCGTCCTGGACATGTTTCACTGCACGTCCAGTCCAGCGTCCAACAGGTCAGCCACGGCTTCCCCACCCTAGGTGCTGTCACGACCGTGGTCCTGGCTACCGGTATGGAGCTAGCATGCTCCCTTCACCATCGCAACATGGCGGCATGGACTCGCACTCCCAGTCCCTCACACAGACTGGCTCGGCTCTCAGGCTGGTAATCAGCCCACATGCTCTCAGGCTGATGTCTGGCTGAGAATGAATCTCTCAATCACTCAGCTGGCTGACTCTTATCGTGCCGGCCACACCCACACTGAGTCACCCAGCTGGGCTGCTATTCCTCTGGACACACCCACCTGACACACCCACCTGGGCTGTCAGCAATCACTCCTTACATCCCATTCCTCATGGACTCCTCGATTTCATGAGCCACTCATTAGTCACATTAAACGTTGTGTTCACAGTTGGTTCAAACAGCATTATCACAGTCAAACCGGCCAGTGTGAACAGGATCATACCCTGATCCTGCATGTGATGCACCCCGGCCATGAGGAACATGCCGGCGGTGCCTCACACACTCCATTTTCAGAGTCCCGGACTATCAGAATAGCAGAAACATCTTCAAGTGACAACTTTTTGGAATGTACACCCCTTTGGAAATTAAACTACAGATGTAGTGACGATTTTAACTCCATGGTTGATTTTCAGAAACTAGCAGGGGATGTGGCATATAGAAAAGTACAAATATGCCATCGTAGTACCCAATGTATTGTAATGCTTGCATTTTGTGACCAGTTTTTGCTTATGGAGTCTTGCCCCCCTAAATTAAGTAGTCTCTCTGCGCTACTGTATCCGTGTCTTTGTTACAGTTCTGGTTTGATTCAGGGGTGGGGAGTGGTAAAAAAAATTGCATAGGGCTTTGTGGTATTTTTGATCTCAGCACAAATAAAGCGGACAGCTATGGGCTGCAACAGATTACAGCAGACATCAGGGAGCTGATATTATCAAGGTAAGAAGAGCCTTCGATTTTGTTCCTTCCGAGCCTGATACCAGCCCCCAGCAGATGGCTTTACCGTGGCTGTTTACTAGATAGGGGGAACCCCAAGTCATTTTTTTTTATTATTTATTCAATTTTACACCACCCATAGCCAGTGATATGAGCAGGAAACACTAGACTGACTGCAACCAATCACAGAAGATGGCACAAATGGTAAGGAGCGCTTATCTCAATCAGACTGCAACCATTCACAGACACTGTCACAGAGGGTGGGCTGGTGAAGCAGTGAATATTCACATAGGTTAATAACCGGGACCAGACACAGTCTGACAGTGGTCTTATCTTCTGAGGAAACAAGATAAGTATAATTGTACTACTGTAATCCCCATTTTGCTTCCTTTAGCAGCCCGCTAGCCTTGCCAAAGGACACTGGGTGTTCGGTACTAACCCCGAACTTAACAGTTCAGCTTCGCTCATCCCAACTGACAACTTGTCCAAAACCATGTCAGAACAGATAGTAGTATGATGAAGAAATTGTATATGAAACCCAATATTACAGCAGTGGACCTATAGCTTGCTCTTACAACTACAGTTGTCATATTGAGTTGACCATTTGAAAAATGTGATCAGTTTAAACAAGGCAAATATGAAAAACTGATATAAAAACAAACGAAAACATAAAGATATGAACATGTTGGATAAATCTGCTACATCAGGGCCTGGGCAAGTCACTATCATAGTATCCAAAATGTAGTGTTCACTGTCCCCCAAAGAGTGTGATGATCATGTGAGAATTTATGTCAGAAGAATATATCTAAGGTGAAAGTAGACTTTGCAACATGACTATAACTTAGTATAAATACACTGATAAATCCATCAGGGAATAGCTAATAAAAAAGTTGCAGTACCCAAACATTTTCATGGCAGAATGGAAAAAAATATATATTTGGTCCACAACAAAAATGGAACGAATGGTATAGATGTATGTTATTTAAGGCTGTCTTCAACATTGTATCACCTTTTCCTTTTGAATGAAAATTGAATATTGATGTGATATGCTAAAATAAAGAAACCTTACATGGAGAGTCCCAACTTTTTCACAGCCTTTTCTGTTTTCATTTCACTTTTGAAATATATTGAACACATTGAAAATATGTATAATACATTAATTTATATTGTATGCAATTATTTATAACACATGTCAACATATTGGTATTCACATCAGCTAATAAAGTCCCTAATTACCTACATAATTGTATAATTATAGATAGCTACGGAAATGAGAAAAGATCATCAGGGTCAGAGATCTACATAGTGTATTTAATTAATCCTCAATATGTAGAATTATGAACAACTGAGATGTTAATTTTGTTATGATTAAGTGCATTAAGTATCATATTATAATAACTAGGGAGAAAAACACTAGCTTATGATTAATATACATGTAATTACAAAATTATTACATTTTGAGAGGCTATAGAATGAATAATTCCTAATGGTTATTTTTTTTTTTCCTTAGCTCACATTTGAGCAATTGTCCCCAATTTTCAAGAGCAATAATAATTTAACACTTTCGCCAACTTGCCTAATTTGGCTGACTGAGATATACTTTGACTACAGCTGTTTTTTCTTCGATTGAACTGAATGAAGGCTTAATTTTGATGTGTTTAGTTTTATTTGCACTATCTTAGGGTACATCTTTATGGTGTTCGTGTTCATCACAGAGGATAAATATTGTTATATTTTAAAAGTTAAGACTTTTACAGTGCAATGATGCTAAATACAGTATCAAATACAAACTTTGTCCATTCACCACAACCCCTAATAAATATAGACATCTTCCTCTGCTCAGCAAGAGAGAAGGGCCACTGCAAAGTGCATCTCCCATTTGGAAGGACTTAGCATAAACATTGGGCAAATTCAGGAAGTACTGGGTTAAATCCTAGCACAGCAGGTCTTGATTGCATGCACCTGTCTTTCTATCTTTGCCTAAGGAGCCAGGGCATGTATTCACCTGAGTCTCTCTTTTCTAGGGAAATTTACAGTGAGTGGAAAATGCTAATTGACCAGGCTGATCAAAATGAGCTATGCATAGAGTGAAATATTTCTCTTTGGCGCTGGAAGCTACTGAAGCTCAGTCTGAAGTGGGCACCAACACTGGTAGGACCATACTCCTTATTTGTGTAAAGCTTGCTCCAGGTAAATGGACTACAATATGTTTAGGTGAACCCACACTAACATATATTTGCCTGGTTTATTTGCCGTTATACCTTTGTGCCCAGAAAGCCTGTGTTGACTGTTAAAACCCTTGTGGTGGGGTTACACGTCCCGATATCGCGGCGATATCGGAGGCAACGACGCGGGAGCGCGCATTTAGTGCACGTTTCTCCCTGCATCGCATCGCCAGTTTACACGCCGCGATATCGGGATGCAACGTCCCTACGATGTGCACGCCCACCAACCCAGGAACAACCATTTAACATGGGAGTGAATGGGTGACGTCAGCGTGCACATCGTAGTTGGGCTGTCACACGCTGCGATGCTGGTGCAACGGCCTTGCGATATCGGAGAGTTGAATAGCTCTGCTATTCAACTCCGATATCGTTTTGGCATCGTTCCAGCATCGCGTTGTATGCTAAAACACTACAACGCGCACCCGATATCGGCTCCAACTCGCGACCCACGTGACTTTTTGTCGGAGTTGGGTCGGAGTTGGACGCCGATATCGCGGCGTGTAAACCCACCATTGGAGTTTTATGAAGTCAATAGAACTGCACATGTTTAAACCAAATCACATTGCCTATGTGAACTCTATCCAATGCCTATGTCAGAGCATGGATCCCTACATCATGTACAACCAAATATAAAAGATGTAATGTGAAGTTTTTAAAAACTAATTTTAATGCTTTTAAACATTACCTAATTTTTCTTTCGCTTTTCAATGCTATATTGTTCACTTTGGCGAATGACAAATGAGTGAAGCTGGTAAATATGTTGATATTGAGATATCTATTTACAGAATACAAGTCCAACGTCATTATTTTCTTCAAAAATATCACAAGCAGGATGAGGCAGCACTGAGTGGGGATTAGAGCTGGAGTGACAGAGATCTACTATAGCTGTTCAACCTCTTTAAAATATGAATTCAAATGCTTATCTCTCAGTAATGAAAAAAATGGACTGGCTTGTAAAGGTAGTGCTGGACATGTCTTTGAAAAAGCTATATGAGCATATAAATACAGGTGCAACTCAATACATTAGAATATGATCAAAAAGTTAATTTTTGTCAGTAATTTAATACATGAAGTGAAACGCATATATTATATAGTCATTACAAACAGAGTGATCTAATTCAAGTGTTCATTTCTGTAAATGTTGATGATTATGGCTTACAGCCAATGAAAACTCAAAAGTCATTATCTCAGAAAATTAGAATAAATAAATCTATAATTGTCTTGCGGCCACTTCCGTCTGAGGCGGAAATCGCGCTCCAGCGCTCATTGGTCGCCGCCAGCAGCGCAACCAATGAGCGCAGCGTATGCAAAACAGCTGCACGCCGCGGCCGCGATCCAATCAGCGACGTGCGATTTCGGCCTCACAGACACCGTGCTGTCAGCCTACTCCTGGCCGCACCCGCCCGCTAGAGCTCCGTTCCCCCCACCGCTCTGGTCTCACCCACATCCGGTGTTTACATCATCGCCGGAAGCTACAGCAGGTAATGAGCGGTCATGTGACAGGATCTGTGCACGTCACTTCAGCCCGCCTATCACATGACCGCTCATTACCTGCTGTAGCTTCCGGCGGTGATGTAAACACCGGGTGTGGGTGAGACCGGAGCAGATGGGAGGGGGATGGACGTGTGCTGACCACTGGCCCTCCATCCTGCGCTGACCACTGGCCCTCCATCTTGCACTGACCACTGAGCCTCCATCCTCTGCTGACCACTGAGCCTCCATGCTCTGCTGACCACTAAGCCTCTATCCTCTGCTGACCACTCTGCCTCCATCCTGTGCTGACCACTGAGCCTCCATCCTCTGCTGACCACTCTGCCTCCATCCTGTGCTGACCACTCTGCCTCCATTCTGTGCTGACCACTGAGCCTCCATCCTGTGCTGACCAACGAGCCTCCATCCTACACTGACCACTGAGCCTCCATCCTGCGCTAACCACCAAACCTCCATCCTGCGCTAACCACTCTGCCTCCCTCCTGTGCTGACCACTTTGCCTCTATCCTGCGCTGACCACTCTGCCTCCATCCTTTGCTGACCACTCTGCCTCCATCCTGCGCTGACCCCTCTGCCTCCATCCTGCACTGACCACTCTGCCTCCACCCTGCGCTGACCACTCTGCCTCCATCCTGCGCTGACCACTCTGCCTCCATCCTTCACTGCCCACTTAGCCTCCATCCTGCACTGACCACTCAGCCTTCATCCTGCAATGACCACTCAGCCTCCATCCTGTGCTGACCATTGAGCCTCCATTCTGTGCTGACCACTCTCCGCCATCTTGTGCGGACCACTGAGCTTCTATCCTGTGCTGACCACTGAGCCTCCATCCTGTGCTGACCACCGAGCCTCCATCCTGCGCTGACCACCAAGCCTCCATCCTGCGCTGACCGCTCTGCCTCTATCCTGCGCTGACCACTCTGCCTCCATCCTGCACTTACCACCAAGCTTCCATCCTGCGCTGACCACTCTGCCGCCATCCTTCGCTGACCACTTAGCCTCCATCCTGTACTGACCACTCAGCCTCCATCCTGCGCTGACCACTCAGCCTCCATCCTGTGCTGACCACTGAGCCTTCATCCTGTGCTGACCACTCTGCCTCCATCCTGTGCTGACCACTGAGCCACCGTGCAGTGCTAACCACTGAGCTACCGTACTGTGCTAAACACTGAGCCACCGTACTGTGGTAATCACTGAGCCACCGTACTGTGCTAATCACTGAGCCACCGTACTGTGCTAACCACTGTGCTAATCACTGAGCCACCGTACTGTGCTAACCACTGAGCCACCGTACTGTGCAAACCACTGAGCCACCATAATGTGCAAACCACTGAGCCACCATATACAGTGCTAACCACTGAGCCACCATATACAGTGCTAACCACTGAGCCACCATATACAGTGCTAACCACTGAGCCACCATACTGTGCTAACCACTGAGTCACCATATACAGTGCCAACCTCTGAGCCACCATAGAGTGCTAACCACTGAGGCTCCGTATACAGTGCTAACTACTGAGCCAGCGCATATTCTGCTAACCACTGAGCCCCTGTATACTCTGCTAACCACTGAGCCACCGTATACTCTGCTAAGCACTCTGCTGCAGGCAGGAGGGGGTCGGGGAACAGTGGCCGTGTGCGGGCAGGAAGGGCCCTCCCTGCCCGCACCCGGCCGCTGTTCCCTGGCCCCCTCCTGCCCACACCTGGCCGCTGTTCCCCTGGCCTCCTCCTGCCTGCACCCGGCCACTGTCCCCCAGCGCCCCCTGCTCACACCCGGCCGCTCCTACCCAGTCCCCTCCTGCCCGCTGTTCCCCGGCACCCTCCTGCCCACACCCGGCCGCTGTCCCCCGGCCCCCTACTGACCTTACCCGCCCGCTGTACCCTCCTGGACTCCGGCACCGCTGCACAGTGGCACCGCTGCAGACTGGTACTGCCGTATGTATCTACTATATAATTGTCTACTTCTGTCTGTTTGTCTGTAACACAAATCCTGCGTCGCTGATTGGTCAGGCCACCCGCCCACGACCAATCAGCAACAGGGACAGTCCACCCGCAAATTAGCGCGGGATTTCAACCACGCTTCGCTGATTGCTTGCGCCCGGACGGTTGGCAGCAATCAGCGATATTGGCGCAGGATTTAAACCCAGCTTCACTTTGCATTATTCTTAAATCTTCATAAATAAACTACATACGGTACATTGTCTAGAATACCCGATGCATTAGAATCGGGCCACCATAAAGTACCGTATATACTCGTGTATAAGCCGAGTTTTTCAGCCCAAAAATTGGGCTGAAAAGTCACCCCCTCGGCTTATACACGGGTCAATACGGTAATATATGTGTTGGGGCTGTGTCCGGGTGCTGGGGAGGCTGGAGGAGGCGGGGGGAGGCTGATGACTGAGCGGCCCGTCACGTGGGGCCGCTCATTAGATATGCACGGCTCCCCCGCCCATCACAGCGGCAGGGGGAGCCGTGCATACAGCCCCCCCAGTGTATACAGGCAGCCCCCCAGTGGCACTATCCCCCCCCATCATGGAAAGAGTCCCCACACTTGGCAGAGCCCCCCCCCCGTTGCTTTACCATCCAGTGTCGCCGCGGGTCCTGCGCGCTGTCATCCCGGTCTCACGTGACCCGGCGCGCTGACGTCATTCCACAGCGACCGCCGGGTCACATGAGACCGGGAAGACAGCGCGGGAGGAAGGACGCGACAGCCCGCCGTGATGAAGACGCTGGATGGTAAGTTAATGCAGCGGGCGGGCGGGGGGGGGGCTCTGCACAGTGTGGGGGCTCTTTCCATGATGGGGGGGCTAGTGCCACTGCGGGGCTGCCTGTATACACCTTGGGGCCAGCTGTATACCCCTGGGGCCAGCTTTATACCCCTGGGGCCAGCTTTATACCCCTGGGGCCAGCTTTATACCCCTGGGCCAGCCAGTGTATACCCCTGGGGCCAGCTGTATACCCCTGGGGCCAGCTGTATACCTCTGGGGCCAGCTGTATACCCCTGGGGCCAGCTGTATACCTCTGGGGCCAGCTGTATACCCCTGGGGCCAGCTGTATACCTCTGGGGCCTGCTGTATACCCCTGGGGCCAGCTGTATACCCCTGGGGCCAGCTGTATACCCCTGGGGCCAGCTGTATACCCCTGGGGCCAGCTGTATACCTCTGGGGCCTGCTGTATACCTCTGGGGCCAGCTGTATACCCCTGGGGCCAGCTGTATACCCCTGGGGCCAGCTGTATACCTCTGGGGCCTGCTGTATACCCCTGGGGCCAGCTGTATACCCCTGGGGCCTGCTGTATACCTCTGGGGCCTGCTGTATACCTCTGGGGCCTGCTGTATACCCCTGGGGCCAGCTGTATACCCCTGGGGCCAGCTGTATACCCCTGGGGCCAGCTGTATACCCCTGGGGCCTGCTGTATACCTCTGGGGCCTGCTGTATACCTCTGGGGCCTGCTGTATACCTCTGGGGCCTGCTGTATATACCCTGGGGCCTGCTGTATACCTCTGGGGCCTGCTGTATATACCTCTGGGGCCTGCTGTATACCTCTGGGGCCTGCTGTATATACTCTGGGGCCTGCTGTATATACTCTGGGGCCTGCTGTATATACTCTGGGGCCTGCTGTATATACTCTGGGGCCTGCTGTATACCTCTGGGGCCTGCTGTATACCTCTGGGGCCTGCTGTATATACTCTGGGGCCTGCTGTATACCTCTGGGGCCTGCTGTATATACCCTGGGGCCTGCTGTATACCTCTGGGGCCTGCTGTATATACCTCTGGGGCCTGCTGTATACCTCTGGGCCTGCTGTATACCTCTGGGGCCTGCTGTATATACCCTGGGGCCTGCTGTATATACTCTGGGGCCTGCTGTATATACTCTGGGGCCTGCTGTATATACTCTAGGGCCTGCTGTATACCTCTGGGGCCTGCTGTATACCTCTGGGGCCTGCTGTATACCTCTGGGGCCTGCTGTATATACCCTGGGGTCTGCTGTATATACCCTGGGGTCTGCTGTATATACCCTGGGGCCTGCTGTATATACCCTGGGGCCTGCTGTATACCTCTGGGGCCTGCTGTATATACTCTGGGGCCTGCTGTATATACTCTGGGGCCTGCTGTATATACTCTGGGGCCTGCTGTATACCTCTGGGGCCTGCTGTATATACTCTGGGGCCTGCTGTATATACTCTGGGGCCTGCTGTATATACTCTGGGGCCTGCTGTATACCTCTGGGGCCTGCTGTATATACTCTGGGGCCTGCTGTATACCTCTGGGGCCTGCTGTATATACCCTGGGGTCTGCTGTATATACCCTGGGGCCTGCTGTATATACCCTGGGGCCTGCTGTATATGCCTCTGGGGCCTGCTGTATATGCCTCTGGGGCCTGCTGTATATACCCTGGGGCCTGCTGTATATGCCTCTGGGGCCTGCTGTATATGCCTCTGGGGCCTGCTGTTTATACCTTTAGGGATGCTGTATATACCACTGGGGGGGATGCTGTATACTACCACTGGGGAGGCTGCTGTATACTTCCACTGGGGGGGATGCTGTATACTACCACTGGGGAGGCCTGTATACCACACTGCTGGGGGCTGTATACCTGTGCTGGGGTCCACCCTCGGCTTATACACGAGTCAATAGGTTTTCCCAGGTTTTGGGGTCAAAAGTAGGGGGGTCGGCTTATACACGGGTCGGCTTATACACGAGTATATACGGTAGTTAATAAATAGTTACTTATTTAGTAGTTGTATTTGATAACTTTCTTTTTCTTTTTCCAAATTTGATATTATTACAAATATCTTCATAATTGATATATGATATCTCCACAAATTTGTCTGATCGAAGAAGTACAAACTAGAGTATTTTATTTAATGGAAATTCATTTACTGTATTCATTTAGGTTATTCTTCTACTTGTGGTGTTTAAATTTATTAATAAAAGAGTTTAGTGAAACAACATAGCTGAATTTGGTAGTATATGATAACTCTATTATAATTACTCTTTCTAGAATAATTCATTATACTGGATTGTAATGTAATGTGATTGTATTAATATACATAAACTTTCTGTAAATTAATTTATTCCATATATAAATATTGCTGCATATTTATTATTTATTGTATTGAAAATCTTTAATAAAATTAAACGAACAAGAACATTTGAATAATATATAAGACCAATTAGAATTTTTTTTTTAACTCATAAATGCTGGCCTAATTAAGTATGTACAGCAAATGCATGCAACACTTGGTCGAGGCTACTTTTTCATGAATTACTGCATCAATGCCTCGTGGCATGGAGGCGATCAGCTTGTGGCACTGCTGAGGTGTTATGGAAGCCCAGGTAGCTTTGATAGCAGCCTTCAGCTCGTCTGCATTGTTGGGTCTGGTGTCACTCATCTTCCTCTTGACAATACCCCATATAATCTCTATGGAAAAGGAAATCTCCATCCCTAAAAAGCTTGTCGGCAGAGAGAAGCAAGAAGTGCTCTAAAATTTCCTGGTTGATAGCAGTGCTGGCTTTGGTCTTGATAAAACACAGTGGACCTACACCAGCAGATGACATGGCTCCCCCAAACCATCACTGGTTATGGAAACTCCACACTATACCTCAAGCAGCTTGGATTGTGGCCTCTCTACTCTTCCTCCAGACTCTGGGGAACCTTGCTTTACATTGACCTTTTGTGGTTTACCCTCCTTGTGGAGTGTGTCAATGACTGTCTTCTTGATATCTGTGAAGTCAGCAGTATTCCCCATGATTATATAGCCTACTGAACCAGACTAAGGAACCATTTTAAACACTTAGGAAGCCTTTACAGGAGTTTTGTGTTAATTATTCTAATTTTTGAGACAAGGACTTTTGGTTTTTCCATAAGCCATAATCAGCTGTGGTCCTTATCTAGGCCATCTGGGATCACCAGTCTCTGTAGAGCACATTTTGTATGAGATATTTTCCATCTCCAGATTTCACGGATCAAATTTCTTCCTTTTTCCTGTTGAGAGTAAGTGGGGTAGTCTCTTTCTTACTTCTGTGGAGTGTACACTCTTATGGTCCCTTTACACGCGACCACAGGAAGGTAGACACCCGCAGGCATCAGACACAATTGTGCCTGTTGCCTTGAAAAGACCACGATGTGGCGGCGTGTAATTCAGGACTTTCCTTCCTTCAGGGAAGACACAGGATGGAAAGTCCTGAATTACACGCAGCCACATCGTGGTCTTTTCAAGGCAACAGGCACAATTGTGTCCAATGCCTGCTGGTGTCTACCTTCCTGTGGTCGCGTGTAAATTATTATTATTATTATTATTAGGTGTTTATATAGCGCTATTAGGATACATGGCGCTGTACAAGTTAGAGGGTAGACAAAGACGTGTAAAGGGACCATTATGGTCAGCAGGGTCCTCTCTCTTTATCTGTCCTCTCCCCTACATATATTTTGTAATTACAAGCTTTCCTGTTTTGACATTTGTTCAAAATTATTTTCCACAAATCAATTTTTTGAGGGAAATTCAGTAACGTTGGTGAATTGAAATCTCAAAAGTTCCACTCTTTTCTTTTTACAAAGCTAATTACAAAGGATCTGCTCATCGCTAGTTGGAACCACATAAGAAAATGGATAAAAGTAGAGCTAAATAACTTGCATACTGATCATTTAGGCCATTATGTTATGAATGGTATGACTTTTATTGAATATTTAATGACTATTACATTTCAGTAGTAATGAGCGAGTGGCGAAATGTTCGTAATCACTATACTCATAATGATTACTTTGTAGTATGTGTAGTTGCTTAGCAAAGCTTCTAAAAGGGGGTATATAAGAAGAAAAGAACCGGCGCAGATCTAAGTGCAGGAGGTAATTCATTTAGAATAGGCGGTTTAAAGCCTGACATTTGCTCACTTTTTTGGTGTCTTTGCTGAATTGCAGGAATAAAAGTGAAGATCTCCTTAGGCTTGCAGCTTGCCTATTCGGGTGGATCAGGTCTTCAATGCAGCAAGACCTGATTTGACAGTGTGCGGTTTTAAAAATTCCAGACTTATAGGTCGGTGCTTCCATAGGAGACCTGGGGTTCGTTATCAAACGGTTTCTTTATTTAGAAATATCATAAAAGACAGTGCAAAGCGATTCGACTCTAGCATGAGTCTTCCTCAGGTACTATTATACAATCAATAATAGTACCTGAGGAAGACTCATGCTAGAGTCAAAATGCATTGTACTGCCTTTTATGATATTTCTAAATAAAGAAACCATTTGATGACGAACCCCAGGTCTCCTAAGGAAGCGCCGACCTATAAGTCTGGAATTTTTAAAACTGCATAATGATTACTTTGTAATACTCGGGAACTCATCCAAATAGCGAGCCCAATACTAGTCAATTAGTGATAGACTCCGCCCACACAGATCCAGCCATAAAACAAGCATTTCCGGGACAGGGAGGGTGGTCTTTTTTGAGTTTTCACTGCATAAAACAGCTTGCTGTGCTCCCCAGAGAGACCTTAACATACAATTGGCTCTCATTGGGGTGCCGACTCCCTTTGTGTACTGAAGGGAGCTGGCAATATGTGTCAGACTATTCAAAATTGATACATCACTCACAAGCATCAGTGATACTCGTGGAGTAACAAGTATCGCTAATACTGTACTTTTCATGCGAGTAACAAATAGTAATGATTACACTTGCTCATCACTACAGTTCACAATGAAATATGTAAGCATTAGTGATGAGTGAGTGTAATTGTTATAATTCGCTACTCACACGGACAGTACGGTATTCGTGATACTTCTTCCTCAGCGAGTAACACTGATGTTCATGAGTGATATGTCAATTGTGAATGATCTGACAAAATTGCCAGATCCATTCAGTACACAAAGGGAGTCGGCACCCCAGTGAGAGCAGATTGAATGTAAGGGTCTCTCTGGGGGGCACAACAAGGTGTTGAATGCAGTGAAAACTTTAAAAAGCCCACCCTCCTTCCCTGTCCAGAAAATGCTCGTTTTATGGCCGGATGTGCATGGGTGGAGCCTAACATTGGACTCGCTATTCGAATGAGTACGCAAGTATTACAAAGTACTCGTCACAAGTGTTAAAGAAGTTGCCTGATACTTGTATCTACTCTATATTGGCAGCCATCTTGTCTTTATAAGAGCCATTTTAGTTTATCATCCTATTCCTTTTCTAAAAGTTGTCTGAACTTCATATACCTTAATAGGAATGTAATATGGCAATGGCTGAGGGCTGAGAACATAGAAAAATATGCAGACATGGGTATGGGAGTATGGGAAACATTTCCTATCTTATCGCCAAGTCATGTATAAGAATAATAGTCATGGAAGTCAGCGGATGGTGACCCCATGAGTTAGAGAGCAACAAACAGATGCCTAAATGGATGTAGCAAATGATTTGTAACCTGTGAATAAGACATTCCTTGATTAGGTGTCATATCTCAATGAAGGTGTTGATAGATTTACATCTGTTTTGTGCACGTTACATGCATTTTCATATTTTTTGTATGACTATGTCCCCACCATCTTGCCACGTATCACCCTATGAGGTAATGCCCCATTGTGTCAGTGTCCTAGATTATGGTATATAATCTTGCCTCCCAAATAAAGTGTGTGACTCTCTCTTGGAAAGACCTGCCTGCTGTGTCTTTTGTCCTGAGCGTCCACATACAGGGTCGGTGCCGATACAATTTTATTATTTTCTTCAAATCAGTCTATTCTGGTTAGCATAAGCATTGAAGCCCGGTTTACGGATTTATCACAAGTACAGCAATTATGAATATTTCGCTACTCGCTTATAACTAGAGATGAGCGATGTTTGATTCGAAATGTTCACCAGTCTCAAATTTGGGCTGTTTTGGGCGATGTTCGAGTCATTCAACGAATGCGAACAATTAACTTCAAATTCGGCAGTTCTAGGTTATGTTTGATAACAGTTCGTTCACTAAAAAGACTCTATAAAGTGGTCTGGGGGCAGAGGAAAAGGCTGAAATGGGGGCATGATTGTTTAAAAGCCAGTGATAAAAAGCCGCCGGCTTTTAAACAATCATTCAGCCCAATCCACTGCCTCCCGCAGTCTCCCATGCCAATCCTTCGCTCCCCCCACCGCCTCCCATCCCGATCCTAAGACAGGACCGGACGGGGAGTGCAGCACCAGGGAGTGGTGAGCAAAGGAACAGGGCGGGGAAGCTGGCGGTGGTGAGAAGACTTCACCGCCGGCTTTCCTGCTCTGTGCTGCGCTCCCCGCTCCCTGATGCTCCCCCAGCCCGGTCCTAACTTAGGATCAGGCGGAGAGGCAGCGGAGAGAGCAATGAGGGGCCATCAGGGAGCGGGGAATCCAGAACAGAGGAGTAAAGCCGGCGGTGATTTCAAATGATCAGCTGATGCTGATCAGCTGTTCATTTGAAGAAGCCACGCGGTGCTGTCAGGGAAAAGCTCATGTGAGTTCATGCAGCATGAACTCACATGAACTTTCCCATGCCCGGGTGCTGCACAGCTTAGCTACATCTAATACATTTGAAAAATTAATTAAAAAATACATTTAGGGACTGCATCTTTATTAACCCCTTGAGGCCGGAGCGCTGAGGCATTTTAAGTGGGGTAAACGTTGGTCACCTGAGGATAGCTCAGATCATGCCACCTGAGCTGTCCTCGGGTGACCTGAGTTAACCCCCCTTACAATGCCGCTGCGCTCCGGCATCGAGGGGTTAATAAAGATGCAGTCCCTAAATGTATTTTTTTGATGTTTTTATGAATTTTTCCAAAATATTTTGAAGAATCAAATCGAATTCGAACAACGGGGTGGTGGCTCATCTCTATTTATAACTAATAAGCATAATACAACATTATAATTAATTCTTTTATGTTTCGCAGTTCAGTGATGTAAATGATGGGTAGTAGTATACTTTTATTATTAGTGATGAGCGTTTAAATGTTGAAGTGAACAATGTTAATGACTTCCAGACTATTCATTGTTAATGCAACAAAAATTTCAGAATGCCAATGAGCTGTGAATTTATTTTAATAGAGAGCAATTACCCTTTGGAGGAGGTCAAATTCAAACAAACGTTACATACATTAAGGTTCTTTTCTTTTTCCATGATGGCAGCTGAACTTAACTACTTAGCACGCTGCAATTAATTTGGAATATAAAAGTTGTGTTTTTTTTAATGTTTTGTTTTTGTTTTGGGAGTTCAGATTCTCTTTAACCCGTAGACGACAGCCTAACGTCTACAGACGTCCAAAAAAAAGGGTACTAAAGCCCAGCCATACGTCTGTAGACGTATGGCTACAAAATGCCCTGTAGCGCAGCCCCTGTAGCTAATATCTCTAGGGTGTCAGCGTACCGATTGTAGCTGAGACCCTAGAGATTAGTAATTAGCTATTTTTTTACCGGCACCTGTAATGTGATGGCCGGTAAACACCGTTTACCGATCATCACATTGAACAAAGTGAAAGTGCCGGGAAAAATGCTTTCACTTTGATCCGACATGAAAACACATGTCGGAACAAAGTGAAAGCATTAACCCCCTAGCCCACCAAGACCCCCAGTACTGGGGATCATCATCCCCCCCCACCCCACCCCCTAACCATCTGAAAATGGCGGCGGCCGGCGCCAAACCCGCCGCCTCCGCTGCATCTCTATGCGATCTGTCAGATCGCATAGAGATGCCGCCATTCCTGGGGGGCCACTGGTCCCCTCAGTGGCCCCCCAATGCCATCCCCCCTCACCCCTGGTCTCACCCCTGATCTCCCCCTGCTCCCTGCGCGGCTCCCCAGCTCCCCCTCTTCCCTGCGCGGCTCCCTGAGTCCCCAGCTCCCCCTCCTCCCTGCGCGGCTCCCCTCCGGTCATCAGAGCCCCCCCTCCTTCCCCAGGTCTTCCCCATGCTGTCCCCTCGATCCCCGACCCCCCCCTCTGATCTGCAGCCCCCCCGGTTCGCTCCGCTCTTCCCCGGGCCCCCTTCCCTGCTCCTCTCATACTTACCCGTCCTGCAGCGTCGCCGGCCGTCTTCTCTCTGCCTCTGTCCCGGCGCCGCTGCTCTGCGTGCACCGGAACAGAGGCAGAGTTAACCCATCAACGACCACACAGGGGTCTTCTGCAGTTAACCCCCTGTGTGGTCACAAGGGGTTAGCTGCAGATCATTATCCCTGTGTGATCACAGGGGGTTACTGGATCTGCAGTTAACCACTTGTTACCACACAGGGATGATGACCTGCAGTTAACCCCTTGTGTGGTCACAAGGGATTAACTGCAGGTCATCATCCCTGTGTGGTCACAAGGGGTTACTGGATCTGCAGTTAACCCCTTGTGACCACACAGGGATGATGACCTGCAGTTAACCCCTTGTGTGGTCACAAGGGGTTATAACTGCAGGTCATCATCCCTGTGTGGTCACAAGGGGTTACTGCATCTGCAGGTAACCCCTTGTGACCACACAGGGATGATGACCTGCAGTTAACCCCTTGTGTGGTCACAACGGGTTAACTGCAGGTCATCATCCCTGTGTGGTCACAAGGGGTTACTGGATCTGCAGTTAACCCCTTGTGACCACACAGGGATGATGACCTGCAGTTAACTCCTTGTGACCACACAAGGGGTTAACTTCAGATCATCATCTGAATGAGAATCGTCGCGGGACCTCCCACTGGACTACGTCGGACCATCCCACTGGACTACGTCGGACTTCACTGTAATAAAGATGGGGTCTAAATATGTGTTTGTGTTTTTTTTCCAATAAAAATATTTTT
This sequence comes from Allobates femoralis, assembly GCA_033576535.1. Taxonomy (NCBI): domain Eukaryota; kingdom Metazoa; phylum Chordata; class Amphibia; order Anura; family Aromobatidae; genus Allobates; species Allobates femoralis. The sequence continues at coordinate 508,006,550 of JARQOC010000001.1, read as the reverse complement.
CTCTGTGTTGTGTTTCTTTACAATCTATTAGAGATTCCTAATGGTCCGGTCTAATATTGGCCAGACGTTATGAATCTCGGGCTTAGTGCCAGCTGCCAAAAAGCTGGCATTAACCCCTTATTACCCAGTCTGCCACCGCTACACGGCAGCTGGAAGAGCTGGATACAGCGCCAGAAAATGGCGCTTCTATGAATGCGCCATTTTCTGGGGCGGCTGCGGGCTGCAATTCGCAGCGGGGGGGCCCAGAAAGCTTGGGCCTCCCTACGCTGAGGATTCCAGCCCCAGCTGCCTAGTTGTACCTGGCTAGCCCAAAAATATGGCGAAGCCCACGCCATTTTTTTTAAAAAATTATTTTATGAAATATAAACAAAAAAAGGAGCTTCCCTATATTTTTGGTTTCCAGCTAGGTAAAACTAGGCAGAAGGGGTTCGTGGCAGCCCGTAGCTGCCTGTTGTACCTGGCTGGACCAAAAATATGGCGAAGCCCTACGTCATTTTTTTTTTAAATTTAATAAAGTAATACTAAAAAAAAATGCAGGGGAGGAGACAACCAGGACACGGTGTGTCCGTATCTTGTGCACATGCTCTAAGGGCCCTTTCACATCAGCGTTTTTTGAAATTTGCGGCAGATGCGGTGAAAAAAACGCATCTGCCGCAATTACCGCATACCGGCTGCACTTGCGGCGCGGTTGCGGTAAACGCCATGCAAAGTATAGGCGTACTTGCGACAAGTGCGGTTTTACACTTGCGGCAGGTGCGGCCGCGAAAAAAAACCGCAGTCAGCCTCGGTTTTTTCGCGGCCGCACCTGCCGCAAGTGCAAAACCGCACTTGCCGCACCTGCCGCAAGTACGCCTATACTTTGCATGGCGTTTACCGCAACCGCGCCGCAAGTGCAGCCGGTATGCGGTAATTGCGGCAGATGCGTTTTTTTCACCGCATCTGCCGCAAATTTCAAAAAACGCTGATGTGAAAGGGCCCTAAAAGTGAGAAATTGTGTGAAAAAAAGAAAATGTTCATAATGACATTATCAAATTCTGTGAAGTAGCTGTAGATTCCAAATGCTCACTATACCCCTAGATAGAATCCTTGAGGTGTCTAGTTTCCAAAATGGGGTGACTTGTGCAGGAGCTCCAATGTTTAGGCACATAGGGGCTCCCCATATGTGACATGGTGTCCGCTAACTATTAGAGCTAATTTTCCATTCAATTTGTTAGCGGACACCATGTCGCATATGGAGAGCCCCTGTGTGCCTAAACATTGGAGCTCCCCAACAAGTGACCCCATTTTGGAAACTAGACCCCCCAAGGAAAAAATCTAGATGCATAGTGAGCACTTTCAACCCCCAAGTGCTTCACAAATTAGTCTGTAAAAAGGAAAAAAAAAGATTTTTGTGAAAAAAAGTACTTTTTCATTTTTACGGATCAGTTTGTGAAGCACCTGGGGGTTCAAAGTGCTCACTACGCATCTAAATACGTTCCTTGGGGTGTCTAGTTTCCAAAATGAGGTCACTTGTGGGGGAGCTCCAATACTTAGGCACATAGGAGCTCTCCATACATGACATGGTGTCCACTAGCAATTGGAATTGTAAGTGGATACCATGTCGTGTATGGCGAGCCCCTGTGTGCCTAAACATTAGAACTCCCCCACAAGTGACCCCATTTTGGAAACTAGACACCCCAAGGAATTTATATAGATGCATAGTGAGCACTTTGAACCCTCAGGTACTTCACAAATGGATCCATAAAAATGAAAAAGTACTTTCTTTTCCACAAAAATTTTCTTTTTTCATTTTTACGGATTCATTTGTGAAGCACTTGGGGGTTCAAAGTGCTCACCACCCATCTAGATAAGTTCCTTGGGGGGTCTAGTTTTCAAAATGGGGTCACTTGTGGGGGAGCTCCAATGTTTAGGCACACAGGGGCTCTCCATACGCAACATGGTGTCCGCTAGCAATTGGAGCTAATTTTCCATTCAAATTGTTAGCGGACACCATGTTGCATACAGAGAGCCCCTGTGTGCCTAAACATTGGAGCTCCCCCACAAGTGACCCCATTTTGGAAACTAGACACCCCAAGGAATTTATATAGATGCATAGTGAGCACTTTGAACCCTCAGGTACTTCACAAATGGATCCATAAATATGAAAAAGTACTTTCTTTTCCACAAAAATTTTCTTTTTTCATTTTTACGGATTCATTTGTGAAGCACTTGGGGGTTCAAAGTGCTCACCACCCATCTAGATAAGTTCCTTGGGGGGTCTAGTTTTCAAAATGGGGTCACTTGTGGGGAGCTCCAATGTTTAGGCACACAGGGGCTCTCCATACGCAACATGGTGTCCGCTAGCAATTGGAGCTAATTTTCCATTCAAATTGTTAGCGGACACCATGTTGCATACGGAGAGCCCCTGTGTGCCTAAACATTGGAGCTCCCCCACAAGTGACCCCATTTTGGAAACTAGACACCCCAAGGAATTTATATAGATGCATAGTGAGCACTTTGAACCCTCAGGTACTTCACAAATGGATCCATAAAAATGAAAAAGTACTTTCTTTTCCACAAAAATTTTCTTTTTTCATTTTTACGGATTCATTTGTGAAGCACCTGGGGGTTCAAAGTGCTCACCACCCATCTAGATAAGTTCCTTGGGGGGTCTAGTTTTCAAAATGGGGTCACTTATGGGGAGCTCCAATGTTTAGGCACACAGGGGCTCTCCATACGCAACATAGTGTCTGCTAGCAATTGGAGCTAATTTTCCATTCAAATTGTTAGCGGACACCATGTTGCATATGGAGAGCCCCTGTGTGCCTAAACATTGGAGCTCCCCCACAAGTGACCCCATTTTGGAAACTAGACCCCCCAATGAACTTATCTAGATGCATAGTGAGCACTTTGAACCCTCAGGTGCTTTACAAATTGATCCGTAAAAATGAAAAAGTACTTTTTTTTCACAAAAATTTTCTTTTGTCCTCGATTTTTTTCATTTTCACATGGGCAACAGGATAAAACGCATCCTAAAATTTGTTGGCCAATTTCTCCTGAGTACACCGATACCTCATATGTAGTCATAAACCACTGTTTGGGCGCACCGCAGGGCTCGAAAGAGAAGGAGCGCCATTTGACTTTTTGAATGGTAAATTAGCTCCAAAAGTCAAATCGCGCTCCTTCCATTCTGAGCCCTGCCGTGCGCCCAAACAGTGGTCTATGACCACATATGAGGTATTGGTGTACTCAGGAGAAATTGCCCAACAAATTTTAGGATGCATTTTATCCTGTTGCCCATGTGAAAATGAAAAAATCGAGGCTAAAAAACATTTTTGTTGGAAAAATTAAAATGTCCATTTTTTGTTTCCACTTTGCTTTAGTTGCTGTGAAGCACCTGAAGGGTTAATCATTTTCTTGAATGTAGTTTTGAGTAGCTTGAGGGGTGCAGTTTTCGGAATGGTGTCACTTTTGGGTGTTTTCTGTCATGTACACCCCTCAAATGGACTTCAAATGTGATGTGGTCACTAAAAAAATGGTTTTGTAAATTTTGCTGGAAAAATGAAAAATTGCTGATGAACTTTGAACCCTTATAACGCCCTAACCAAAAAATTTTTTTTTTCCAAAATTGTGCTGATGTAAAGTAGACATGTGGGAAATGTTATTTATTAACTATTTTGTGTCACATAACGCTCCGGTTCAACAGAATAAAAATGACAAATTTGAAAATTGTCAAATTTTCAAAATTTTTGCCAATTTTTTTATATTTTCACAAATAAACACAAAAATTATCGACCTAAATTTACCAATAACATGAAGCCCAATATGTCACGAAAAAACAATCTCAGAATCGCTAGGATCCGTTGAAGCGTTCCAGAGATATTACCTCATAAAGGGACACTGGTCAGAATTACAAAAAACAGTCTGGTCATTAAGGTGGAAATTGGCTTCGTCACTAAGGGGTTAAACCGACATCCAATCTCAGAAACACGTTTACTAATAAGTGCCATCTGGCACAATGAATTATTGAAATGGGAAAGAAGTATTTGCAAAGGCATGAGGATCCACGACCGCACTGATCCAGATTAATTGAATGTAGTTATCACAGGGGTTATTATTTCTATTACTCTTGAGGGTTTTGTTTTACATATACTACTCTACACTTCTATTCATAACATAAATCTCAACAAACTGTATCACTGCCTTATTATGATATATGGTGCATGTAATTCTTTCTTCCTTAGGTCACATAAATATCGTCATACCTCATTAGTTTTTCACAATGCCATTCAATTACAATTCTAGCTTACTAAACAAGTGGTTGTAAGGACACAGTAGAAACTAAAATGACTAATATAAAAATGTCTAAATAGATATAGATATAGATATATACATAAATACTTATAATTACACTAAAAGGTCAAGTAGGCACTTAAAAAACATCACATTAATTCAAAATAATTAGCAAAAAAAAAAGATTCTTCTGAAAAAATGCTTTTTTATGCTGGATGTTTACCCTACTGGGCAGCACAATGGCAGCAGGTATTAAACTTAAGCCAGTGTGACTTAAGGTGCATTTACATGAAAGATTATCGTGAATGTGTTTTTATCAGAATATCATGATATTCTTGCAGCATAAACAGACTATGGAACACCAGATAAATGCGCTGAATGCTCATTCAATAGGTTGAATTATTTTAAGCAGGTTTAAGAATCATCGCTCTCGGCAGTGCATCATCATGTGTAAAGGACTTGTGCTACGGAAAACAATATAAAAACGTAAGGAAAAAAATATATACACAGACATTTGAAACTACCATGCAATGAGTAAAAAAAAAGCAGGTGCTAAAAAAAAAACACAGGGTACTTAGCACATATATTTTTGCAAAAACAGACAAAGCCATCCCACCACATCAAGGTATACCCAATCCGGGATGGTCCCTACTCTAACTGTTTTAAAATTTGCCCTTGTGTCTACTGACCTCAGTAAAAGTAGGAAACAGAGTGTGACCTTGGTCCCAAAATGCACACATAGCCTCCTATTGCTGTGTGTCCATTCTGGGACCCAGGTCACACTCTGCATCCTGCTATTACTGAGGTTAGTGTACACACGGGCAGGTTTTAAAATATTTAGAGTAGGGACCATCCCGGATTGGGTACACCTTAATGTTGTGTGATGGCTTTGTACCTTTTTGCAAAAAGGTATGTACTAAGTACCCTGTGTTTTTAAAGCACTTGCTTTTTATTTATTTATTGCAGGGTATTTTCATTAATTTGTGTATATACCTTTTACTTAAGGTTTAGTCTTTTACAGGCATGTTTACTAATGACACCTGGGTAGTGGGAAGGGATGTGCTCTGACTGGACTCACTTGAAGCCGTGGTGCCAGGAAATGAACGTCTGAAATCCACTCTAATGAGGAGAGATACAGGAAAAATCTGACACCGAACTTACCTTCATTTTCCATATGCTTTATTTCAGTGTTTCTCAGCCATAAGAACACATAGTGTTGAGGGAACGCAGTCCCACACTGCTGGACGCATTTCAGATCAACATACTTAGTCTACAGCATAACCAAAGAAACATTTTTGGTGCACATGATAATAAAGTTTTTTGTATCAGATAGAGACTTGAAGTGCAATTTTTACAATCACATACAAATGTTTCCCTTTTTACTTCCGTGATGGCAGCTTCAGCATCGGCAATCTTTTGATGTAACTGTTGGTTAAGTCCATCAAATTCTGGATGCAACTTACCGCCCTATGTCTGTGGACCTAACACCACAATTGCAATATGAACTTAAAGCTCTGTTGAATGAAGGTTTCCAATTGGGAGTAATTACAAAGAATATATGTATGTTGAAAAGCTCATATGCCCCCTCTTTCATGCATTGCCAAAAAACCAAAAAGGTTGTTTACCACTGCCATTAAGACCAATTGTAGCTGGCATTGGGGGTTTAATGAAAAGCTCTCAGACTGGCTTGATTCAAAGTTGCAACCACTATTACAGAATTCTTGAAATAAGGAAGACGGCACTCACCGGTCTGTTGCTGTGCTTTTATTCAGGGTGCAATATTCACATTGTGCAGGGGGGGGGTGTATAGCTGAGGTGACACGGTCACCTCAGCTATACACACCCCCCCTCCCTGCACCATGTGAATATTGCACCCTGAATAAAAGCACAGCAACAGACCGGTGAGTGCCGTCTTCCTTATTTCAAGACTATATTGTATGTTGCCTAGTGACGGGCATCACCTGGCCGAACACCGGTCGCTCCAGAGCGTTCTCTCCGATAAGCCGGCAGCATTGGTGCCCCTGTTCCTTCTGTGTTTTGATTGACTATTACAGAATTCAATTGGTTTAATTAAAAATTCAAAACATCTTTTGCATAGTATACATGAAATGATGTAGCTGGAGGGTTATTCATGAATCACCGGCGACGTCATCTCTGAATATACATACCGCATGATCGTGCTTTAGAGTCCTTATCAAACATACTATGTGCTTGAAGTCTCTATTCTACTGATACAAAGAACTTTATAATCATGTACCAAACATCTTTTAACAACAAATTATTTCCAATTTGACACACAGTATTTTTTGCAGTTGTGTGGTTGCCCGATGGGTGCTAATTCTTTCCCATCGCTGGCTCACCCATTCTTTGAGCAATTTATTTCTTGGTTGGGTGAAATGGTGGGGGAGGTACATCGACAATGTCCTCATCATTTGGTGTGATGCCGCCGGTGTGCCCCTGTGGCGCCCCGCAAATGCAGGCGTCACAGAGGAATATTACACCCGTAAAAGTGGTGTAACTGCTCCAGCTGCAGGTGGACCCTACGATGGTGGGTGGGACCCATTCCCAGCACTCCCACATTAGTGAGGGAGGGAAGTTACCTGGGAGGGGGTAAATTCACCCCTAGGGGGAACAAGAAGGTCTTTGCTCCGAGGTCTTCGGACCTGAAGTCTCTCGGCTGAGGGACCAGGAGGAGATGGAAGAGGAGAGGTTCTAGGAAAGGATAGCTAAGTGGAACGAGGCGGAAAGTCACACCGGGTCGGCAACAAGCCACACCGGAGGGAAGAGGAAGGGGCCTTGAGGAGGTCCTGAAAGAGGGCGGCCGACAAGAGAAGTACGGGCCCTAGCAAGAAAGGAAGATCCTCAGAGTGAAGTGTCCATACTCCAGGGGATACTCCAATCCACCCAGGGGAACACCGGGCCCTGGGATCCGGCCAAGGTCCAGCTTTGCAGTCAGCAAATGGCTGCTGTGGCTTGTTCATACGCTGCAGCACCCTGCCATCGGAGAGGTCTGTCTGCTTCCTCACCAATGAGGGAGGGGACTCCTGGTACTACCTACACGGAGCTACTGGGTATAGATCGATCCAAAGTGGGGAAGAACGGACCCGGGTTAGTTAACGAGGGTACACCAAGTGTTCCACCATACCACCTTGGAATCCACTTGCAGCCACACGTTAAGCTACCTGTCTTTGTAACATCTAAAGTGCTGAACTGTGAACTGTAACCGCTGCTGCTCCAACTAACAGTAAAGTACCCGGGAGAAAGTGCCTTTGCCTCTGCCTGTGTTTCTTCTGCATGAACTTGTTCCCTTTGTAGGAACGCTGCCCCAGAGGTCCAGCCCTACCTGTAGGGGTCTTTACCAACCAAGCCGCATTACCATCTACCTCCGGTGGACTGTGGCAGCGCTGGTGACCCATCACCAGACACTACAGGTGGCATCATGAGAACTGTATATAATCCCCTGTAAATATAACCCCTTTTTAAAGAAGTCACCCAGGACACGGTATCAGGCTCGGCCACCACTCCCCGTGACACAGGAGCCGTAATCCCTTGGAGCCTGATACCCGAGTACCTCAAAGCCTGGGGCTCGACACCCCCCCCCCAATCCTCTGAGGCGTTTTTGCGTTTCATTGATTATATTAATGAGAATCCATATAACATCAGGTTCACCCATACCATACACGGGGATACTGCCTGTTATCTTGATATTGAGCTACAGGGTTTTCATCGGATGGGTGTCATACATACTTCCCTGTATAGAAAACTGGTGAGCGGTAATGCTCTTCTACATGCCAGGAGCTGCCACCCATGACATGTGGTTCATAATTCGCCAATTGGAGAACTAATTAGGGCTAAAAGAGCTTGTTCTACTGAAGGGACCTATAATATGGAAAAAGTTCAAATTAGGAAACGTCAGCAAAAACGTGGGTACACTTCACATTATGTGAATAGAGTCGTAGCAAGGGTTTAGTTGTGGCCCCATGACTCCCTTTTACCTGATAAAGTGGAAAATACCACTGTTCAGGATGAAATTACCCTGTCTGTGGATAATATAACAACCACTAAGAGACACAACAAGACACATTGTGGTGGTGGAATAATAATAATAATAATAATAATAATAATAATAATGATAATCCTATTTATATAGCGCCAACATATTCCTCAGCGCTTCACAATTCAGAGGTTCATATTTAAACAAATTATAAGAAACAGCTATCAGAAAATGCAATACAATGCAATACAAAAAACAATACTATACAATACAAAATATAATACAAAGCATAATACAATAATTAAAGCAAAATAATGACAGTCCTGCTCATAAGAGCTTACAATCTACCAACGAGGTGGGGTGACACAAAGTACAGGTGCTTATTTACAATGATGGTGTAGTCAACTTGAGGATATGGGAACAGATAGGAGCAGTATAAGTGGCCAACAACCATTATTTGTGATCTACTTGAGACTAGTGGAGCCGATGAGCTATGTCTAAGTGGCTTTGACTAGGGATCATGATAGGCCGTGTTTTTAGGGATCGCCTGAAACTATCTAAGTTGTGGATACACCTAATTTCTTGGGATACAGCATTCCAGAGAATTGATGCAGCGCAGGAGAAGTCTTGGAGTCGGGAGTGGGAGGTTCAGATTAATGTAGAAGTGAGTCTAAAGTCACTTCCAGAGTGAAGAAAACAGGTGGGGTGATAGACAGAGATGAGGGTGAAGAGGTAGGGAGGTGATGCACTATGAAGAGCTTTGTGGGTGAGAACAAGCAATTTGAAGTGGATCCTATAGTGTATAGGCAGCCAGTGCAATAACTGGCATAGAGCAGAAGCGTCTGAGTAAAGGTTAGCTAGATAGGTGATCCTGGCTGCTGCATTAATGATGGACTGGAGAGGGAGGACTCTAGTGCAAGTGAGGCTGATTAAAAGACAATGACAATAATCAAGGCGGGAGTGAATCAGTGCCACATAGAGGGTTTTTGTGGTTTCCAAGGTGAGATAGGGGCAGACTCTAGAGATGTTCTTCAGGTGCAAGCGGCAAGAGCGGCGAGAGATTGTATATATGGGGTGAAGGAAAGATCAGAGTCAAACATAACATCCCGACAGCAACCCTGCTGACTAGGCGTCATCGTGGTGCCGCACACTGAGAGAGAGATGTCATATTTAGGGAGGTTAGTGGAGGGCAGGAGCAGAAGACGTTCAGTTTTGAAAGACTGAGTTTCAAATAGAGAGCGGACATGATATTGGAAACTTCGGTTAGACAGTCATTGGTGTTCTTTATTAGAGCAGGAGTAAGGACAGGAGAAGAAGTGTATAGTTGTGTATCATCAGCATAAAGATAGTACTGAAAGCCAAATCTGCTGATGGTCTGTCCAATCGGGGCCATGTAGAGAGTGAAGAGAAGAGGGCCAAGAATTGTACCCTGAGGGACTCCAATAGTGAAAGGAAGAGGGGAGGAAGTGGAGCCAGCAAATGAACACTGAAAGAGCGGTCAGAAAGATAGGAAGAGAATCAGGAGAGAGCTGTATCCTTGATGCTGGTGGAGTGCAGCATAGAGAGTAGGAGATGGTGGTCAACAGTGTCAAAGTCTGCAGAGAGATCAAGAAGAGTAAGCAGAGAGTGGTCAACATTACATTTTGCTGTCAGAAGGTCATTGGTCTCTTTGGTGAGAGCAGTTTCTGTAGGGGGTGGAAACCAGACTGTAAAGGGTCTAGAAGAGAGTGAGTGGAGAGGTAATGGCTGAGGCAAGAGTGGACCAGGGACTCCAGGAGTTTAGAGATGAAGGGAAGATTGGAGACTGGTCTATAGCTGTTTGTGCATGATTGGTCAAGAGAAGTTTTTTTTAATAATGAATAATGATAGAGTGTTTGAAGGAAGAGGGGAAGATGCCAGAAGAATAGATTGAAGATTTTGGTTAGGTGAGTGGTGATCATCGGAGAGACTGGAGTAGATGTGAGGGGATGCAGTCAGCGGTGCATGTGGTGGGACGAGAGGAAGAGAGGAGCTTGGAGTCTTATTCTTCTGTGACTGGGTCAAATGTGGAGAGTGAGCCGGAGGATCTGTGGGGAGAGGTAGGGGTAAGAGCAATTTGAGGTTGGGAGTTGATTTCCTGACAGATATTTTCTATTTTCTCTGTGAAGTAAAAAGCCAGATCATCAGCACAGAGGTCAGTGATAGGGACCTGCACTTTAGGTTTGAGGAGAGAGTGAAAGGTGTCAAAGAGGTTTTTTTTTGGATTGTTGGATAGTGAGGAGATCAGGGTGGTGAAGTAGGTTTGTTTGGCATGGTGAAGGGCAGAGTTGTAAGTTCTCGGTATAAATTTATAGTGAATTAAGTTTTCTGGTGTGCGGGTTTTCCTCTTTAGATGTTTAGTACTCCTAGAGCATCGCTGGAGGAATCGAGTTTGTGATGTGAGCCAGGGCTGTTTCACTCTGTGTTTGGTGGTTCTGAGGGTGAGGGGCGCTATTTGGTCCAGGGAGCTTCTGAGAGAATCATTTAAGTGATTTACTGCCAGATCGGGACAGGAGAATGAGGAGATTGGGGACAATGATGAGTGTAGAGAGTCTGCGAATGTATGATGGTTAATGGCCTGTAGATTTCTGAATGTGTGATGGGTAGGTCTGTGCTGGGGTGGGCGAGGATTTGTGAGTGTAAAGAAGAGAATGTTGTGGTCAGAGAGGGGAAGAGGTGAATTATCTAAGGAGGAGGTTGAACAGAGCTGGACAAAGATCAGGTCAAGGGTGTTACCATCCTTGTGTATCTCCAAGGTTGAGAGCTGTGAGAGGCCAAGAAATGTGGTTAGAGATAAGAGCTGGGATGCAAATGGGGAGATGGGGCTGTTTATGGGGAAGTTGAAGTCTCCCCGAATAAGGGTTAGTAATTCTGAGGGCATGAAATGTGGCAGCCGTGCAGTGAAATGGTCGAGTAACTGGGTGAGTGACCCTGGTTGGCAGTATACCACTGCTACTCTGAGGGGGAGGGGGTGGAAGAGCCTAATGGTGTGGACCTCAAAAGAAGGAAATTATAGTTATGGAGCTTGGGAATGACCTGGAAAGTGCATTGTGGAGACAGGAGTAAGCCAACTCCACCACCATGTCTGTTCCCAGGTCTCGGGGAATGAGAGAAATGTAAGACAACATAAGAAATAGGCAGGGGACACTGTGTCTGAATCTTGGATCCTGGTTTCTGTGAGAGCCAGGAGGTTAAGAGAGTTAGTGAGAAAGTAGTTGTAGATGAAGGGAAGGCAAATACAAAAATAGTAGTAATATTCCAACATTTTCTTCCAGCTACAGTGTGGATTATTATAACATAGTAGGAGTGATCCATAAATTCATGCCAATTCTTCACCAGGACCCCATTCTTCAAAAAATTCTGTCGGGGGGGTATAGATGTGTCCCCAGAAAGCTGTAAATTTGGGAAATATACTATCACCATCCCAATTTATGAGGATACAACATATTCCAACATGGTTGTCTTCAAAAGGGAGTTTCAAATGTAGTGGAACCAGATGCAATTTGTGTCGCCACATTGAGGTTACAAAAACCTTTTCTAATCGCGTGTACATACTGTGTTGGCCAAAAGTATTGACACCCCTGCAATTCCATCAGATAATACTCAGTTTCTTCCTGAAAATGATTGCTATCACAAATTCTTTGGTATTATTATCTTCATTTCATCTTAAATGAAAAAACACAAAAGAGAATGACGCAAAAAGCAAAACATTGATCATTTCACACAAAACTCCAAAAATGGGCCAGACAAAAGTATTGGCACCCTCAGCCTAATACTTGGTTGCACAACCTTTAGCCAAAATAATTGCGATCAATCGCTTCCGGTAACCATCAATGAGTTTCTTACAATGTTCTGCTGGAATTTTAGACCATTCTTCTTTGGCAAACTGCTCCAGGTCCCTGATATTTGAAGAGTGCCTTCTCCAAACTGCCATTTTTAGATCTCTCCACAGGTGTTCTATGGGATTCAGGTCTGGACTCATTGCTGGCCACCTTAGAAGTCTCCAGTGCTTTCTCTCAAACCATTTTCTAGTGCTTTTTGAAGTGTGTTTTGGGTCATTGTCCTGCTGGAAGACCCATGACCTCTGAGGGAGACCAAGCTTTCTCACACTGGGCCCTACATTATGCTGCAAAATTTGTTGGTAGTCTTCAGACTTCATAATGCCATGCACATGGTCAAGCAGTCCAGTGCCAGAGGCAGCAAAGCAACCTCAAAACATCAGGGAACCTCCGCATGTTTAACTGTAGGGACCGTGTTCTTTTCTTTGCCTGTGTTTTTCTCCTGTAAACTGTATGTTGATACCTTTGCCCAAAAAGCTCTACTTTTGTCTCATCTGACCAGAGAACATTCTTCCAAAACGTTTTAGGCTTTCTCAGGTAGGTTTTGGCAAACGCCAGCCTGGCTTTTTTATGTCTCGGGGTAAGAAGTAGGGTCTTCCTGGGTCTCCTATCATACAGTCCCTTTTCATTCAGATGCCGACAGATAGTATGGGTTGACACTGTTGTACGCTCGGACTGGAGGGCAGCTTGAACTTGTTTGGATGTTAGTCGAGGTTCTTTATCCACCATCCGTACAATCTTGCATTGAAATCTCTTGTCAATTTTTCTTTTCCGTCCACATCTAGGGAGGTTAGCCACAGTGCCATGGGCTTTAAACTTCATGATGACACTGCGCACAGTAGACACAGGAACATTCAGGTCTTTGAGGATGGACTTGTAGCCTTGAGATTGTTCATGCTTCCTCACAATTTGGTTTCTCAAGTCCTCAGAAAGTTCTTTGGTCTTCTTTCTTTTCTCCATGCTCAATGTGGTACACACAAGGATACAGGACAGAGGTTGAGTCAACTTTAATCCATGTCAACTGGCTGCAAGTGTGATTTAGTTATTGCCAACACCTGTTAGGTGCCACAGGTAAGTTACAGGTGCTGTTAATTGCACAAATTAGAGAAGCATCACATGATTTTTCTAACAGTGCCAATACTTTTGCCCACCCCGTTTTTTATGTTTGGTGTGGAACTATATCTAAATTGGCTTTAGGACAATTCTTTTTGTGTTTTTTTCATTAAAGACAAATTAAATGAAGATAATAATACCAAAGAATTTGTGATTTCAATCATTTTCAGGAAGAAACTGAGTATTAATTGACAGAAATGCAGGGGTATCAATACTTTTGGCCAACACTGTATTATATATGTGCCTACATTAACTGCAACACCACACATGTCGTTTATATGGCTTCATGTGTTCAGTGTTGCAAGGATTATTTAGGATGTACATCAAAAACACTAAAAATGTTTAGGCGAACACATATCTGCATCCAACCCCAATTCAAATGTTGCCTATAGAAGTCTATTGGGTTTATCTAGACATTTCAGGGAAGAGCACGGGGAAGATACATGTAGTCTCCAGGTAAAAGGTATTGAGAGGGTCCTCAGAGCCAAAAGGGGTGGAGACTTGGAGTAATCGGTCTGACGACGAGAGATCCATTGGAATTTGGCCCCCAATGTCAGAACCCCGGAGGGGTTAAACTTCCGTTCTGATCTTTCTTAATTTTATTAACTGCAACATATAACATATTTGTATAGAATATATTCATTATGTAGGCAAATAATTTGTATTGGAAACAGTTTTTGCTTGCTTTTGCTATAAATGTTAAATGGGTTGTATTTATATTATCCTAGATACTGGTATGAAAAAGAATTGCCACAATATTAATGAAATCAATTAGACAGGTTTTCTATCTTCATCCTGTAACATAAATGGTTAAGGCCAATACTGATCTAAATTAAACATGTATGTTTCTTGAGGTGGGGTTTTACTCGTATGTATTTGTGTGTTAATGTTTCTTTGGTTATGCTGTAGACCAGTAGTCCCCAAACTCCAGTCCTCACAGCCCCCAACAGATCATGTTTTCAGGGTTTCCTTAGTATTCCACATGTGATGGTATCAAGATCAAGGAATTACCTTTGCAATACTAAGGAAATCCTGAAAACATGATCTCTTGGGGGCCGTGAGGACTGGATTTTGGGAACTACTGCTGTAGGCTAAGGACGTTGATCCGAAACGTGTGCAGCGGTGTGGGACTGTGTTACCTCTACACCATGTGTTTTTATACCTGAGAAACACAGAAATAAAGCATATGGAAAATGAAGATGTGAGTCCGGTGCTGGATTTTTCCTATATCATGTTTACTAATGTTTGCTCTGACTCAGTTTTTTGTGTGTATTAAAAACATTGGTAGTAGGGATGAGCGAGTATCCTCGGCGCTACTCGTTACTCGCAAGAGTGTCCCGGTACTCGGGATGCTCGGCGAGCACCGAGTACCGCCGAGATGCTCAGACTCCTCACTAATAATTAGCAATCTGACACAAATACACAGCTCCCTTCAGTGCACACAGTGAACTGGCACCTCATAGAGAGCAGATTGATTGTTAGGATCCCTCTGGGGGCTACAGCGAGGTGTTGTATGCTGCGGCGATTTGAAAAAGCCCACCCTCCTGCCCTTTTCCAGAAATACTCGTTTTATAGCCGGAAGTCTGTGGGCGGAGCCTGTCACTAATTGACTTACATTGGGCTCGGTGCTCGGGCCGAGTACACGAGTATCTTGGGATGCTCGGCCAGAGCATCGAGCACCCGAGCATTTTAGTGCTCGCTCATCTCTAATTGGTAGCCTATGCACATTGAGCTACAGATCATTTAGTGTGCACCATGTAGAGTGGTCTGCCTGCATAAATAGGCCGTTAACCCCTTTGCGACAGAGTTAATTTTGAGCTTAATGACCTGGCCAAATTTTAGAAATCTGATCAGTGTCACTTTATGTGGATCCCACTGATTCTGAGATTTATTTCATGACATAATGTACTTTATGTTAGTCGTATATATTTAGGACAACAATTTTTGTGTTTATTTCTGAACAAATCAAAAAGTTTCAGACTTAATTTTTCAGCCCTAAAACCAGAAATCTTTTTCACACAAGTTAGTAATTAAATAACATTTACCAATGTCAACTTTACATCAGAACCATCAGAAACATATATTTTGTTAGGAAGTTAGAAAAGTTAAATGTTTTTCAGCAATTTCTCATTTTATCAACAAAATTTCCAAATCCATTTTTTAAGGACCACATCACATTTGAAGTGACTTTGAGTGGCCTATTTGACAGAAAATACCTATACTGACACTATTCTAAAAACTGCACCCCCCCAACTACTCAAACCCATATTCAAGAAGTTTATTAACCCTTCAGGTGCTTCACAGCAAGTGTAATGAAAGAAAAATGACATTTTACCTAAAAATGTTGCTTTAGTCACTTTTATAAGAGACATGAAATTAAAGGACGGGGGTGCACATGCTTCAAAAATTATATCACTAGGTGCGACCCCACTCAGTGGTGAAACTGAGAATTTAGGGGAAAAAAAAGAACCACTGTAGAGACAGGGGTGCACACTTTGGTGAGGTGCTTTTATTTTCTTTTTTAGTATTTGCAAGTGACAGTACAACAACAGAGTAAAATAAAAACAATTAAAACAGTTACAGGGTAACTTATCACCCACCCAAACATACTCCCACCTATGGTAGTCGGCAGGAGGGATCAATTGTAGACAATAGGCAAAATCATCAATATAGTAACATTTAACAGGCAGTATTTAAAGAGCAGCAATAACAATAGCAATTGGCTGTGAGGTAGGTTAGATTGCAATCCTGGAGCATTAATGGAACCAAATACATAACACCTAGATACTTATAGAGCTTATAAGATCAGTACATACAATCTGTCCCATATATAGATAGCAAGACCTTTGAATACCTCTATACAGACCACAGACTAAGGAGCACTAATGCTGCTTCCAATAGCCAGGCATTAATGCCTATTGTGGATCCCTGCCAGGATTTGTTATGAACCTGTGGCATATGGGGTGCGGTGAGCGGCCGGACGCGTGTTGCCAAGACAGGCTTCGTCAGGGGCTGAGGCCACTCTTTTTGTACCTGTCTTAAATATGTGCTGGTCGAATCCTCAGTCTCCTCTATTGTGTGCGCCATGCCGCCCAGTCAGCCCGCCCCATCACTTCCGATACGTCACTTCCGGTAATAACGTGACGCCGGGTGATAGGTGGAGGAAGGCTGTCAATCTCCAACACTGAGTGTGGAGGGACGGAGCGGAGACGCCATGTTAGTTATGGGCAGTTTGCCAATGACCTGCCGCTAACATGAATCAGTGTACTGCTGAAAGTAGGAATGAGTGGCGAGCGGGGGGGGGGGTGAGAGAAGAATGGATCATTCTCAGTGTGAGACTATAAGGAAAATGGGGGTGAATTAATGAATTTTAGTCATTGCTGAGCATCAGCAGTATATCAAGCGCCATCAAAACTGTTGTGAATAGCCAGTGGCGGTATTCACCAAAAACAGTCCATTACCCCCATTCATTAGTGGCAAAATATCAAGCGTCACCATGCTATTGCGCGTAGGTCGCAGTGATATTGCCAGACTAAGTCTGGGATAAGTAAAAAACATATCTGGACGGTGTCATATAGTTCTCATTCATCAGGGACCGCTAAAGGACCCTATTGGAACCATATCCAGTCCCATCTATTAGTGGTACCCTAAATTTGCAGGAGCATCACAATTTAGGCTCATTACGCAGTTATCAACCTTATCCTGAGACATAGTAAAAGCCCATGTCACAGTGGAACCACCTTGTGTATACGTATATACACACTTAACTATTCCACAGATCTCAATCAGACACGACGTGCAGAGGAACCCCAGCGACGATATTATGGGGAACCATCCTCATCAATATTGTAACCTATCCTTGTGCCTAGTATGGCCCTGGCAAAAGTCACATCAGATGGCAAATGGTTTTTGTACCTTACGGCAAAAAGCGTTTATGATGCAAATGGTATTATGTGTTCGTCCGGGACCTTGTAGCCAGAGTTACTATGGGGTCTCTAGCCATAGTGCACGTATGATCAGTATTTTAAATACTTTGTCAGTCAGGGTCCAGGTTCCAGAGGTAAGTTCAACAATAATCCCCATTTTGTTTAGTAGAGTATCAGGACTGTGATGGTGGTAAATGGAGAACAGCGTCCGGTCAGAATGTATGGTTTCCTTGATCCTGTGCAGCTACGGAAGTGGTTAAGTACAATGTCCATCATATCAATGAGACTGTCCCCAGTTCTGTCAGTCTATGTTCAAAGGATGGACAATGGCCGGAATCCCGTTATTATTGTGTAGAGGCTCATGGGTCGTCTTCCTTGGAGATCTCAGGGGCTAAGTATGTAGAAAAAAAACTAGATCAATATGGGGTTTTAGAACATGGGTTGTACACAATTAAACCTCAAATGTCCAAGACAAATCCCCCAAAGACCCTGTAAAGTTGAGCTCCTCATTTAAACCAAAGGGGTTACGGTGTTGAGCTCAAATATCCATCTAGACTCCTTCCATAAGAGCTGCTTTCTTAGGAAGTCTGAGCGGCCATTACCTTTGATTTGTTCCAGACCGGTAACTTGAAGGAGGTGGCTCCTGCTCCGGTGGTGGTCCATAAAGTGTGCTGCAACTGGGGTGATGTTCATGCCTTTTTCCAAATGCAGAGCTGCAAGCTTAATTGTAGAAATGTGTTTTTGTACACGCTTACGTAATTCTTGGGAAGTTTGACCTACGTACAATTTATTGCACAGACATGTCAGCGCATAAATTACATTGCGGCTTTTACAATTAATGAAGTCTTTGAGTCGGTGTTCCCTATGGTCAGTTGGATTTATGAATGTGTCCCATCTAGGGGTCATGATGGGACAAACGCTACATTCCCCACATGGAATAGAACCACGTAAACGTGTACCCCGATTCAATCTGGTTGTAGGTCGTTTGTAATGACTTCTCACCATAAGGTCCCCTAAATTTGGGTCTCTTTTGGCTGTCAAAACCGGTCGATCCCCCACCATCCGTGCAACATTGGGCTCCATGGTTAGAATCTCCCAGTGGGTACCCAAGATGCTCCTGATTTTAGACCACTGATTATTGTAGTCTGTGATAAAACAGATTTTCTGATCTTGGATTCTCTCTTCTGTAGCAAAAGGTCTGCTTGTGATTTTCCCTTTTCACGTTGATATGCCCTGGAGATCATCTTTTTTGGATACCCACGCTCCTTAAATCGTGTTGTCAGGTCACGGGCCTGTTTATACAAATCCTCATCTATTGTACAATTTCTACGCACCCGAAGGAACTGACCTGTGGGAACTCCCTGTTTGGTGCGTAGCGGGTGGAAGCTTGAAAACTCCAGAAAGTTGTTGGTGGCTGTGGTCTTTCTGAATAGTTCAGTGACCAGTCCTTCTCCTCGTCTTCTCACGGTTGTGTCCAAAAAGGTGGCTGAGGTCTGTGATGTTGAGAATGTAAGGAAGATGTTAAGTGTATTGGTATTAAGATATGTCAGAAATTCATTGCACATTTCCATTGTTCCACTCCAGATGAAAAAAATATCATCAATGAATCTGTTCCAGGTTCTTACATAGCGTTGATACATGTCACAGGGATAAACAACTGTCTCTTCCCACCAGCCCAGGAAGAGGTTTGCTACTGCAGGTGCGCATCTAGCCCCCATAGCAACACTGGACACTTGGCGATAGAACTGCCAAACAAACACAAAGTAGTTGTGATCCAGGACAAAACTCAAAAGATCTACAAGAAAGGAGTCATGTAGTCTATTTGAGTTATCCTGTAGGTCTAAGAAATGGGACACTGCCAGTAGGCCGTCCTCGTGCTTGATATTGGAATACAGGGATTCCACGTCACACATGACGAGGAGATCCCGTTTTTCCAAATTCATATTGACACAT
This sequence comes from Allobates femoralis, assembly GCA_033576535.1. Lineage (NCBI taxonomy): Eukaryota > Metazoa > Chordata > Amphibia > Anura > Aromobatidae > Allobates > Allobates femoralis. The sequence goes on along the minus strand of JARQOC010000001.1, from coordinate 507,987,435 downwards.
TCCTGTATAAAGTGGGAGGTGTCCTTCAAGTAAGATGGTAACTTGAGCACGAATGGTTGTAAGAAAAAGTCAATATAAATACAAGCTTTTTCATTTAAGCTACCAATACTGGCCACAATAGGTCTGCCTCGGTGTTTATCCATATGTTTGTGTACCTTGGGTAGTACGTAAAATGTCGGGACGACAGGGTGTTGAACCATCAGGAAACGTTCTTCCTCTTTGGAAATGACTCCGAGGTTGAAAGCTGAGACCAGCCGTCTGTTGAGTTTAGTTGAAAACCCAGGAGTAGGGTCAGAAGGTAGTTTGTTATAAAATCTTACATTATGGAGCTGTCTATGAACCTCCTCATGATATAACTCCATGGGCCACAAGACCACGTTACCCCCTTTATCAGCCTCCTTTATAACAAAGGAATGATTATCTCTCAGACTTCGCACAGCCGTCATCTCATCGCGGCTTAAATTAAGGGGTCCCTTCCCCGCATTATTAACTCTCATTAAGTCACCCCGGACCAGATTGAAAAATATTTTAACATTGGGGGCCAGTGATAATGCCGGTGTTACCTCTGTTTCTAAAGGGAAAATGTTTCCTTCCAAGCCCTAGGTCGTATTCATCATGTAGAGCAAGGAGGTCCCGGAAGATCGCCTGGTCCTCCATTTGGAGTGACTTTGAGTGGCCTATGTGACAGAAAATACCCATACTGACACTATTCTAAAAACTGCACCCCCAACTGCTCAAAACCATATTCAAGAAGTTTATTAACCCTTCAGGTGCTTCACAGAGAATTAATGCAAGCGTAATGAAAGATAAATTACATTTTACTTAAAAATGTTGCTTTAGTGCCAATTTAGTCACTTTTATAAGAGACAGCATGACAAAATGGACCCCAATTTTTTTACCCAGTTTCTTACAAGATTGCTGATAACACACATGTGGTCAGAAACTGCTTTTTGGACAAATGGGAAGGCTTAACAGAAAGGTCGAATATAGGTTTCTGCTGCCCTAGGCCCTTTCAGTGGTCGCACGCCCTACTGATCAGTCAGACTGAGGGCCTTCTCATATTACGTTCAATTTGCATTTGTTGCAATGTTTTTTCACTAGCATTAATGCATAGAAACGCGGGGAAATGCATGTGGTACTGCACCCGTAGACTTGTATGGGTAAACGCATGCAAACGCAATACAAAACACAATGCAAAACACGGTTGCATTTGAAAGCATGCATTTTCACCCAGCGCACTGGAAACATTGGAAGTGCGGCAAGTGTGGTTTTGCTGAATCCCGGTACTTGCGGCATGTAAAAAAAATACTGCTAGCCAGATCCGGCAAAACCGCACTTGCCACACCTCACCGCAAGTACCATAGAAAATGAATGGGGCCTGCTGCAAGTCGGCGGCAGATGCAGCAAAATCTGCCGGATATTCCGCAATTCAGCAAAAAAGGTTGATGTGAAAGCAGCCTTACAGTAGTCAGGGGGTTCACAGATGTCCGTAGCCTTCAGATAGTAGTGAAGATCTCGATACACATTAAGGTACCTTTACACGCGGCAACTTTTCTAGGAATTTCACTGGCAATTTGCTGGTTGCAGTGAAATCATGGAGACATTGTTCCATTTGTACACAGCAACAAGATAGAACAATGTGTCCATGATTTCACTGCAACCAGTAAGTTGCCAGTGAAATTTCTAGAAAAGTTGCCGCGTGTAAAGGTACCCTTAGAGTAAAGTTGGCTAAACTGGCCAATATGAACAGGTTGCGCTGACAGTCTAATGAGTGTGGAGGCTCTAACTGATGATTGTTGGGGGAGATAAGGATCCAGCATGTCCGATTAACAGCTGTAGATCTTTTGGTCCTCTAAGTGATTTGCTGCAGCCAGAGATGTCTAGCTGTGGTTCTAATAGAAAATACAGGAATACTTTGCAGAATGACTGCTCCTGTATATAGGAGAATCAAGAAAGATCGCTGGCGGCCAAGCAATTAGACAGCTATTTATAATGTTGTAGGGGCTTTAGTCAATTAATTGTTTGGCTGACATTCAGCGGTATTTTTAGTCCAGCTCACTTACCCTATAATGTTGTAGGGTCGAGTCTGTTAAGTTAAAGATTACAACATCCACATGACAACATCACCAGTATCCCCATCAATATAATAATACTGTACATCACAAGAACCCATTTCAGTATATTACCAGAACCACTGTCAATACAGTAATACATCACCAGAACCACCATTGGTACATCATCAGAACAGTACATCCCCTATATTAAAGGGAACCTGGTTGACACGAGAAGGTTAGGAGGGAACCTGACACACCCCTTGGGAGTTCTAAACTGTGCCCACCAGCTGTAACAAGATGTATTTGGGGTTCCAGTAACCCCTCTATATGTCCAGATGTCCCCCTACATACCTCAGAAATACACTTTTATTCACTCCCGGGCTGTATGGTAATGAGACCTGAAAAGGTCCAGGAAGGTCTGCTCTATGTGGTCCTAGCTGCCCCCTGCCTGAAATACCAGCCCCACTCTTTTGAAACTGCTGTTCAGCCTCCATTCTCCCTCTCCCCCATTCCATTCTGTGCAGCCCCCATTCTCCCTCCCCCCCATTCCATGCTGTGCAGTCCTTATTCTCCTGCCCCCACTCTCCATACTGTGCAGCCCCCATTCTCCCTGCCCCCATTCCATGCTGTACAGCCCCCATTCTCCCCCTCCCCTTCATTCCTCGCTGTGCAGCTCCCATTCTCCATCTCGCCCCATTCCACACTGTGCAGCCCTATTCTCCCCCCCATTCCACACTGTGTAGCCCCCATATTTTCTATTTTGTCCTTTGCTCACTTGAGATAAGAATTTAGTGGATAGGACTTGTGATCCATGGGGAGCCATGTAGGGGCTCACAAGCTTGTGTTTTGGACCAAAAGACAAACCAATACCCCACAATTTGTTATAGTTTAAAACTAACTAAATTTCCACAATTTCAGTTTTCTGTCATTGTGGTTTTTTCTTGCACTCTTTTGTTGCTGTGTGTAGCTGGGCCATATGGGTGCGTTTGTTCCGGCGCAGGTAGCGGTGTTGAATGCCACAACAGCCCGCCTACTGAAATGGGGGCTTATGTAAGAGGCTGGGCATACACTGTGCAGGCCTGTGTGAACTGCGCCCTATATGGAGCCCATTGTGTGTGCAGGACAACCAGTGGTCACTCCCTCTGTGTGAAAGGAGGTTGCTAGTGATTGGGGCTGGTGTCTTGCATTCATAATGCCTTCAGTTATAACCTGGGCAAAGCTGCAGACAGCACTGAGTGTAATGGTCGTCTGACCAGAATCTGCTGTGGTAAGAGAATTTATTTTTTATTTTGTCCTTTGCTCACTTGAGATAAGAATTTAGTGGATAGGACTTGTGATCCACGGGGAGCCTTGTAGGGGCTCACAAGCTTACGTGTTTTGGACCAAAAGACAAACCAATACCCCACAATTTGTTAGAGTTTGCAGCCCCAATTCTCCCCTCCATTCCACACTGCGCAGCCGCCATTTCATGCTGTGCAGCCCCCCAGGCTTTGCTTGTTCTCTATCTTTGGCTAACACAGAGCTTACCTGCATCGGCTTCTCCTCCTGTATGGCGTTCTGCAGAGACGCCGGCAGAGTGAGGAAAACTTGTGACATCAGCGTGACCCCTGGAGTGTCACAGCACCACCGCACACCATGTCAGGAAGCCTCTGGGTGCTCCACTGAATCTAGAAATGTGGCAGCTCTGTGACACTGGGGAAAGTGCCGACACCGCCACTGCACTGAAATACCCCTACCCCGTAAAGACTCCGGTTCTCATATGGAGTCTGGGGAAGTGGAAGGAAAGTTAAAAAAAAAAAAAAAAAAAAGATTACCTCTACCCTGGAGCCACCCCCTGCGACCTGCTGTCCCAGGCACATTCCCTCCAGTGCCTAATTGAAAATACCACCCTGCTCAGAAGGATAAGAGCAATATTTGAAATTTGGAACACAAATTTGGTTGAAATATATTGCAGGCACCTTGTCGCATTTGCAGGGCCCCTAAGGTACCTAAACAGCAGAAGCCTTTCACAAGTGACCCCATTTTGGAAACTAGGTCCATTGAGGATTTTATTCAGGTGTACAGTGAGCATTTTGAACCCACAGGTACTTCACAGAAATTGATAACATTAATTTGACATTTCATTTGTTTTCCCAAAAATCTATCTTTAGATTTATCTATCTTTATCACTTTTGATAGAGGTAACACCAAAAGTGGATCCCACAGTTTGGTTTTTACTTTCTTATGAGCTCTTAGAATTAAACAAAATTACCCATTGTATACATTGCACCTCTCAATGACTTCATCTATAGCTGCAGTGACTATTTTGTAACATCCACGCCATGATTTTTTTCTGGAGAATTGCAAACATGCAAGCCTAGTGCCCATATATTGTGCCCAGCTTCTGCTTCTGGCAACATGCACTCTGTGAATTGTTAATTGTGCTTTCCTGGCTACAATGATGTCAAATATGTGACCAATAACTGTTTTATAGGGACACATGGATTCAGAAAAAGGAGACATTTGGATAGGGAATGCAGATTTCACTGGATTTCAAATATTTTTTAAATTTTAAATACCGTATATACTCGTGTATAAGCCGACCAGTGTATAAGCCGACCCCCCTACTTTTGCCCCCAAAACCTGGGAAAATCTATTGACTCGTGTATAAGCCGAGGTGGACCCTAGCACAAGTATACAGCCCCCAGCAGTGTGGTATACACCAGTCCCAGAGGTAGATACAGCAGTCCCAGTGGTAGTGTACACGCAGCCCCAGTAGTATATACAGCCCCAGTGGTATATACAGCCCCAGTGGTAGTATAGACGCAGCCCTAGTAGTATATACAGCCCCAGTGGTAGTATAGATGCAGCCCTAGTAGTATATACAGCCCCAGTGGTAGTATAGACGCAGCCCTAGTAGTATATACAGCCCCAGTGGTAGTATATACAGCCCCAGTGGTAGTATACAGGGCCCCAGAGGTATATACAACCCCAGTGGTAGTATATACAGCCCCAGTGGTAGTATACAGGGCCCCAGCAGTATATACAGCCCCAGTGGTTTATACAGCCCCAGTGGTAGTATACAGGGCCCCAGAGGTATATACAGCCCCAGTGGTAGTATATACAGCCCCAGTGGTAGTATACAGGGCCCCAGCAGTATATACAGCCCCAGTGGTAGTATACAGGGCCCCAGAGGTATATACAGCCCCAGTGGTAGTATATACAGCCCCAGTGGTAGTATACAGGGCCCCAGCAGTATATACAGCCCCAGTGGTTTATACAGCCCCAGTGGTAGTATACAGGGCCCCTGAGGTATATACAGCCCCAGTGGTAGTATATAGCAGCCCCAGTGGTAGTGTATACAGCCCCAGTAGTAGTGTATAGCAGCCCCAGTGGTAGTATACAGGCAGCCCCAGTAATGCAGGGCCCCCCCAGCCTGACTCCGGTCACCTGTAAAGCAAACTATACTTATCAGTGTCCCGCTGTCCGCGCCCGCTCGCCGCTGACATCCGCGATCCTCCATCTTCATGCGTCTTCTTCCTGTTTCCTGTGCTCGTCGCAGGGAATGACGTCATTGCCTGCGACGAGCACAGAAACAGGAAGAAGACGCATGAAGATGGAGGATCGCGGATGTCAGCAGCGGCGGGCGCGGACAGCGGGACACTGATAAGTATAGTTTGCTTTACACGTGACCGGAGTCAGGCTGGGGGGGCCCTGCATTACTGGGGATGCGGGGGCTGCTGTATACCGATGTATACATCGGTATACAGCACTGACTCGCGTATAAGCCGAGGGGGGTACTTTTCAGCCCAATTTTTGGGCTGAAAAACTCGGCTTATACGCGAGTATATACGGTAGATTAAAGGTACCTTCACACACGGCAATTTTGCCAGGCAATTTCACTAGCAATTTGCTGGTTGCAGTGAAATCATGGGCACATTGTTCCATTTGTACACAGCAACAAAATAGAACAATGTGTCCATGATTTCACTGCAACCAGCAAATTGCCTAGCAATATTGCCGTGTGTGAAGGTACCTTTACACTTGTTCTCAGAGTTGTAATTTTGTTTTTTTGGTGAACAGGACTGTATGTGGGCCTATTTCTTGAGACGCTGTAACATCTCCCTCTGCTCACCTCAGGTAGTGCTCTCAGCTGTCTGTGTGAGCTTAGCGGTGATGTCAGAGTCAAGTTAATCTAAGGACACAGCTAGCGCAGTTCAGCTATGACCTCAGATGAACTCTCTGACAATAATGTTTACACAGCCAGTTGTCAGTGTGTGTGTGTGCTGCTTGTGGAGAGCGGATGCTGTAATGTCTCCCTCCACTCACGGCAATGTAGCAGAGCTGAGATGTTTCATGGGACATAGTGCTGTGGATTACCAATGGAGGGTATGTTTATGTTATTTAAGTAGTAAAACAGGGTGTCTGTGTTTTTTTTTTTAAATCAAGTATTTTTCTCTGTATTTTATTTTAACTATTTACTAACCGGATTGGTAATGTGCAGGTGCCAAACATTGCCAATCCAGCACTTAACCCATTACTTGCCAAAAGCAAAGCTCTCTGGATGGAAGAATATTCAATTAAAAATGACAATGACATGATTTGCTGTTTTGAAAACATTCATTTTACAAACACAACACAAAAAATTGGACCTAATTATAAAATCTTAGTTGCTAGAAGCAAAAGATTAGGCGTCCCAAAAAAAGGACATTGGTAAATAATGGGTTAAAGACAGCTGTCAATACTCAGCTGTCATTAACCCCTTCTATCACTCCAATGCCACCACACCAGGGCATCGGGAAGAGTGGGGAAAAGACGCCAGGAATTGGGGATTCTAATGAATGTGCCAATTTCTGGGGCGGCTGCCTCTCCATGCTGAGAATACCAGCCTCCAGCTGCCTGGCTTTACCTTGGCTGGTAATCAAAAATAGGGCACAGCCCACACTTTTTCTTTAAATGATTTATTTAAATAATTAAGAAAAAAATTAAAAAAATTAATGGACTTCCTTGTATTTTTGTTTCCCAGCCAAGGTAAAACCAGGCACCTGGCGGTGGCAGTGCATAGTTGGCTACTTTATCTGCGCTGAGAATTAAAAATCCTCCGTGGACCCATGATGCCTGCCTCGGGCACCCCCACTTCACCACCGCAACCCCCCCTGGGGTAAGATTTTTTTTTCATTTAGATTGTAAAACGCTCCCCGATTTTCCATATTGGGGAAAAGAAGTGTATTTTATAATCTGAATAATACAGTGTATGCAGCAATAGGATTACTCAATCCTAGGTGCATTAGTCTGCATTTATCAGTATTGAATCTCATTTGTCAAGTGTTTACCAATTCACGCCTCCCTGACGAAGCCGCTTCATAGCGGCGATACGCGTGGGAACCGGGCTCCCTGCCTTCTATTTACCACGCTCACCGACAGTGGATTCCCTATACCGCTCCAGCTACACACGTGGCTGGGGATTTATCACACTTTGCGGGCGCACAGATCGCTGGAGAGACGGCTCACTGGTGAGATACAGCCTCATTTCTGGCTTCATTTTTTGTGAGATCTCTTATACACCAGGTTATTTGTGCCGGTCTTTCATGGCTACCAGATTATACCCAGCTGTTGCGCTCCCTGTGTGTGCTACACAGTTAATGGGTTGATGGGCTCCATTTGTCAGGTGATGCTCCATCAGTCTGTCAGTTATTTTCAGTAATGCACTTTCTGTAGATCCTTTGAATTTACCCAGGAATTGTTCCCAATATACATGGGAATAATTGTATAAATACGACCATATTACATATAAAATTCTTTGCATTACTCGGTTATGTGCATTGTATGCAATTGAGAGACTGTTTTTGAGATATGTAACCTGTAAATACAGGGGCCTTCTCCTTGTGGATTGTGGTCCATATATGTGTTTTAATTGTTTTTAAATGTTGTTGTCCGTCCTTAATAAAAAGCCTTATTGATTTCTATATTCTATTGTGGTGGTGTGCTGCTATTTGCATTTGTCAATTCTTTCTCTATGATAAACGTCTTCTTGTTGGCAAAGCAGCACCCCCGACCCTTATTGGGATAATATACATTTAGTAGTGCACCTTATCTTTTGTTTTTGTGTTTACCAATTCAGGCATATTGTGCAGATCGTTTTTTAATAGTATACTCTCAAGGTCAGTTTTTAATATAATATAGGTATGTATAGTCGTCATCAAAGACTGATACTTTACTTTCCATCCCATCCACAAGATATTTGGTCCTAGCACAGCTCCATGCAATAACCCACTGCTGACTATATCCCATGTAAAGAATGTATCACTTATGATGACTATACAATGATTGTTTCCTATCTTCCTATCTCTCACTCACTTGCACTTAGTTTCTTGTAGTCCCAGCTTCTAGAGCTTCAGTATAAGGATGTTATGTGTTACAGTATCAAACGCCTTTGCAAAGATAAATCACGTCATCTACATTACAACATCCAGATTTGGACTTGCCACCTCATAGAAACCCAACATGTTGGTTAGACTAAACTTATCTTTCATGAATCCATGCAGTTATTATATTATTCTCTGCAATATATTTTAGCAGGTCATCTAATATATAAAGCTGAATGTGTGTGTATGTATGTGTGTATGTATGTATGTAATAATATGTATCTAATAATAAATTATACTGTAAGTATTTCAAATACATAAAATTATGTATCAAAGGCTATATAGCGACTTAGTAATTAGACTTAATTAAAAATAATAATATACAGTATGTCTACAGTTGTTATGTAATATCTAATATATAAAACTGAATGTGTGTATGTATGTGTGTGTGTGTGTGTGTATGTATATCCGGGATTGGCATCTACAACCGTCGCAACTACAGCCACAAAATTTTGCACAATCACACGTCTGGACCCCGAGAGCGTCATAGGCTATGTTGTGAGGCGAAATTTTAACCCTGCGCATTCCAGTTCACTAAACAATTTTGGCCCTATCTACATAATGGGGAAAAAGTGAATGGAAAAGTGTTGGAGGAAAATCGACAGCTGTCAGCTATAGCTACAAAATTTTGCACAGTCACATGTCTGGACCCTGGGAGTGTCATAGGCTATGTTGTGAGGCGAAATTTTAACCCCTCGCATTCCAATTCACCAAACAATTTTGCCCCTATCTACATAATGGGGAAAAAGTGACAGTTACCAGTTGACAGTTGTGAATGAGAGGGGCTTAATGATAGCGCCAAAGACTAACAGCACATACCAGCATATAGTCACTAAGGTGGGGCCCCAACATGAGATATTCACCACGCACGGGGACATGAATCACACACTACACGCACACAAAGAGTAACAGCAAGTGTACAGTCGCTAAGGTGCAGCCCCAACATTGGATACTCACCACGCACCCGAACAAACACACACACACCACAAAGAGACACACACAACACAGAGACACACACGCACACACACCCTCAAGGGGACACACATGCACTCACCCCACAGGGACACACACACACCACAAAGGGACACACACAACACAGACACACACACCACACAGACCCCCCCCCACAAGTACACACACACATAGCCACCCTATAGGGACACATGCACCCACCCCACAGGGACACACACACACACCACAAAGAGACACACACACACCACACAGACCCCCCCACAGGGACACACACACACACCACAAAGAGAAACACACAACACAGAGACACACACACCCCCACGGGGACACACACACACCCTATAGCGACACATGCACTCACCCCACAGGGACACACACACACCACAAATAGACACACACAACACAGGCACACACACCACACAGACCCCCCCAGAGGGACACACACACATAGCCACCCTATAGGGACACATGCACTCACCCCACAGGACACACACACCACAAAGAGACACACACACACCACACAGACCCCCCACAGGGACACACACACCCTATAGGGACACATGCACTCACCCCACAGGGACACACACACACCACAAAAGAGACACACACAACACAGAGACACACACACCTCACACAGACACCCCCCCACAGGGACACACACGTGTTCACCCCACAGGGACACACACACACCACAAAGACACACACACAACATAGATACACACACACCACACAGACCCCCCCACAGGGCACACACACATACACACCCTATAGGGACACATGCACTCACCCCACAGGGACACACACATACACACACCCCAGGGACATAAATGCCACATAGACAGACACAGATGTGCACAAATCACCTCACACAACTCGCCTCATACGTGTGCTGTCTTTAATTTCCAAACATAAACATCTGATTAAAAACAGCCAATGTGCAACACATGTGCCATATAGGGAATTAAGGAAAATATAGAATAGTGGTGTTCAAGTTGCGGCGCTAAGGAAGGACACTGTGCAGGTAAAAGCTTTTGAAAAATTACCTCCTGATTTATTAGACAAAAATAGTTAGGATTCCTCCTGCCACAACATGTTTCAACGCCCAATGCGTCTTCCTCAAGTGGATGCTAGCATCCACTTGAGGAAGACGCATGGCGTTAAACATGTTGTGGCAGGAGGAACCCAACATTTTTGTCTAATAAATCAGAGAATGTGGATGCTAGCATCCACTTGAGGAAGACCATTGGCGTTGAAACATGTTGTGGCAGGAGGAATCCTAACTATTTTTGTCTAATAAATCAGGAGGTAATTTTTCAAAAGCTTTTACCTGCACAGTGTCCTTCCTTAGCGCCGCAACTTGAACACCACTATTCTATATTTTCCCTGGCTCTCTCCTCCCTATGGGGAGTGTGGTGGTTGCGAGCTGCTCTAGTTGAAAGGACCTTGCTGACGTGGAAAGCACATGACCGTCATGGGATCCGGATAGAAGCAAGTTGTTCCATCACGTTGTCAGCCTTGAATCAGGAGCCGACGGGAGAGGATCTACAGCTGCTCTCTCACCATTGAGTCTACACTCTTGTTGTGCAGATTTGGCACAACAAGAAAAGGTGAGTGAGCATAAGAGTAATAGTAATCACGATAGGCTCTTTTAAAACAGTGTGGCGCAATGATTATTTTTTATATTCACATATAGGGAATTAAGGCAGATGTCAGTCACATGAGCTGTCTGTTATGTGTATGTGTGAGGTAACATATACTGCCCAGCCAGGGGGAGGGTTTACTGTTGGCTGGAGATTTATTAGGCTGCCTATAGCAATCAATCACAGCACAGCTTCTCTTTTCTTACAGGTCATTAATATGACATATTCAAATCTATTTGGTCATAGCTAACATCAGTTTATTAACCCGGCCGTAGCCGGGTACTACACTCCTGAAGAAATCACATGTGGGGGAAGTGCGAGTGCCATTTCATATCCTGTTGCAGGAGAACAAGTGCAAGTTGTTATCTTGTGTTATATGCATGACCGAGTGCATTTAATATATACATATAGACTGAAGTTTATCAAGCAGGACATATAAAATATCTTGTGTGGTTTTTTGGGTGAGAATCTTATTATTGAGGACTGTTTTTAGCCCAGATTTATCATTAATGATCAAATGATTTTCCTCTATCCTCCTAAAGGTGCTTAACAGTAGAAGAATTAGTTAAGTGCACTGGAGGGGGTTACTTTGACTGATAGTACTTAATTACTTTTGTACTTCCTGTGCGTATTTATATCTTGATGCCAATGCCATTATTTTAAATTCTAAATAAATAAGAAATAAATTGATATATTGTTTTTTGAATAAAACAGTATGCATGTTCCCTGCAACAACACAACGAGTGGGCACTGCCTTGCTCAATACAATTGTATGAAGAAATGTCACATCGATCAGACGGCCACTCCCACTAGTTGGACGTGAGCGCTCCATACACTTATATTGAGTAAGGCTGCGCCCACTAGTCGTGTTTTTCCTGGGAACATGCATACCACATAATTGCAGTCTGTTCCCATCTTACAAAATGGCTTATCCTCACAGCGCTCAGTGCGGGCGCTGGAGGATCGATAGGTCTGCAGTCACACTGAGTTTATCAGTTTTAGACCTGAAGACCCCTTTAAATTTCCAGTAAAGTACATGGTAAAGATCAAACTCAAATTAATTCTGTGGGCATAAATTGCATCAAATGTGCTTATAACAGTAAATCAAATACCTCTACAGGACATGCAGTCGGGAATCAAATACAGACTGTATAGACCGTGCTGTATGATTAATGCACTGATATTGTCTTAGCCTAAGGTTCAAACTGCATATATTTTTAAATAGATTTTTTACACCGAATGATGCTCGTGTTGCTACACTGAAAATCCACTTTAGATTGACTGAATAATTCTTGCCCCTTCCCTGTATTTAAATAAACCCTTTATGATATTGATCAGTGTTTTCAAGCAGGCTTGATGCAGAATGTATGTGCATACAGTATATAAAGATAAATCACCTACGTGCTGAAATTTCAGCAAGATGGTTGAGGGTTAACATCAAAGATGTATTAATGGCACGGTAATAGCTCAAAAAGTAAATTTTATTTATTATTTTTCTGTCTAATGTTTTGTTTTTATAATGGCTTAATTAACATTCTTTTATTATTTTCCAATTGACCAAGCCATATTGTAATCAAGATTTAAGATCTCTGAATTCCAAATTGCCATTCCCAAAGATAATTGGGGCTCAAGAAAGACTTTTATCTAAGATGCATTAGGCTGCCACATGAAAAACCTGTTAGCCGTGAAAAGGTTTCATTTCACATCCTATTGACCTGGCTGAACTATAATTTGGAAAGAGTGCACTCAATGATATCCGGTCAATGTAATTGCAAATATAGGTAGCGCATGGTTGCTTTTGGATGCTTAGGAAATCCCTACGGTAACAATAAAGGAAATATTCCTTTAATGAAGCTCAGGCTGTAATTAAAAATGAGTCTTCTTGGTTTATCATTGATAGACCTGCTTAGCTGAAGTAAATCGAGTAAGAGTGTAACATTAGTGGCGTTGTATGTAGACAGGTAATGGGAAAATAAAATGCCTTTTTAAAGTACAATGGAAATTTTCTATTCAGGTAAAGTGTGTTGTCTTAACAACTATCACCAGCCAAGCAAACAGAAGCCTGGTTGGAAATGATTTTCTCAATATGTAATAAATAACATAATAATTATATGATTCCTTGCTTTTCCATTACTCAGATACATGTTTACTACTATTTGCAAAATAACCACTTGTAGAACATAAGGAAACTTGAAGAATACAGTATATATAATGTTCACTGAAACATTTGTGGACTCGGCTGAAGATGTGGTTGGTATATAGAAGTTGGTTTAGAAATTATAAAATAGGACTGGGGTGGGATAGCATTAAAAATGTTGTTCACACAGACTAAAACAAGCCAGGTAAAAGTGGAAATTCACAAGAAATAATGCAAACTAAAAAACACCGGTAAACGTACTGTCACTAAGAAAATTCTGCAGCAGTTCCCCTTTAACTGTCCACAGGTCTTGATATTTTGACTGAAGTGAAGCCAACAAAGATACTGCGGCATCTGCTTGGTATTGGGATGCCACAGTTTCTAAAAACTGAAGCTGGTCATAGATATTAGATGGCTGTCTGCCAAACAATGCTTCAGTCATTCATGATTTTAGATAAAGTTTGCTCTGGACTCGAACTTGACCCCGAACCTCATTGGAAGTCACTGATTGGGCAGTTCAACTCTCCACCCACATACAGTCGTCATAAACAAAGCACTTCAGGGAGAGGGAGGGTGTAATTTTATTATTAATAATATTTATTTTATTATTTTGTACACGCTACATCTGATAATGCTGACTTGATCCCCAGTATGGCCATTCAAACACTGCAAGCGGCTTGCACTGGGCCAATGTGATGCTGGTCCGAAGTAATAACTAGTCTCAGAGGAGCAGAAAACTAACTGAAATAAATCGAAAGTAAATTGGCAATAATACTACTTACTGGTAGTAATGAGAGGTCAAAGCAATCCGCGGTCAGGTCCAGGAAATGTCACAGTACAACAAAGGGTTAACAGAAGCAAAATCCAATTCAAGCCGAAGTCAGGAAACCAAAGAGACTGTAAACATAAGTACAAAAATAGAAAGAGAAGTCAGGACACTAGCAGAGGGTCAAGTCCAGGTAAGAAACAAAGTCAGGCAGGGTCTGGTTCAGAACACAAAAGAACAAGTCCTACACAGACAAAAGCAAATGTACAATTGGTCCAGAGCAGAGCTGCAAACTAGTTAAATAGGCTCTTAATTAAGTGAGCTGAATTCAGGTGATTGAGGCACAGAGCAGCCCAGCCTGACAGTCTCCACAAACCTAAAACAACACAGGAAATGTGGAGATTGTGACAGTCAAGCACTGAGTGTACCTGAGCACAGCAAGGCTCGCTCCAATGGTTTGCATTTGTAAAGCACCCAAACACTAATTTTTTTTGTAAACCTATGTTCAGCCCGAACACCGAACTTTAAAGTTCAGCTCTGTTCATCTCCAATGATAATCACAATTTACAAATTATTACCGGTGAGCCATTCTCATGGTTTAGATTTGCAAATTTTCTATTAGATTTATAATGGAAGAGCAAACACAAGATAATGTTCAGATTGAAAAAAAACTGCATTAATTATTTTATTCCCAGGAGAGTGATTTGTAAATCCTACATCCTCACAAACAAGTTACATGCTCACTATTCTCATTGCTTCTTATTAAGAGTCTAATGAGTTATATTTTACGGTTCATGAAATCTTTATGATATTTGTGGGGCTGAGCAGTTAACTGCGTTATAATAACTGATGGAAAGGGTGCTGGTTATGAACTGGGTATATGGATGACGATAGTTTAAAGTTTTAATGAACTCCTTGCAAACAAAATACAAATTTAAAAATTGTCACAATTAATGGGATCGTCAAATCCCAGCATTGTTTCTTTTCAAGGAGCGACGTGCTTATTACAATATATTTCACTCAATTTTTTGTCTTTTTCGCAATTACAATCTTGGCAGGAAACGTACAAGAGACTATTTATTAGCCAATTAGTTCTGTTTTCTTTTAGAAATTATCATGGAAACTCAAGTTTTGGATATTTGCTTCTGAATCACTGTGTATAGGTTTCTAAAATTGTTTTATTCCTTACTTCAGATTAATCTCACTGGGTACAGGAAAAACTCCTATTTTAATATGGATACTTTATAAACAGAGAACATCATTAATTGATTTTATTTTTTTTCCGCCTTACCAGATGAAGCTTGATCACCATGTGAATTCAGAGCAAAACATGTCCATGTAATAAAAAAGGAAAATATTTGAAGCTCACCTTCCAAGAATTAAATATACAAAATACCGGTAATTCATGCAATGCGATGCTTTGGTAGATGTTGTGTGGCATTGGATCCCAGCTGGCGAACGGATGCCAAAATGTAGTTTTATGGTTAATAAAAAATGGAAGTTCCAGAACTTGTTTAGAAGAAAAAAAATATTGAAATCTGAGAGTCCTCAGTGGTTGATACCTTTTAATGGCTAACTGAAAATATGGCAGCAAATAGCAAGCTTACAAGACAACTCAGTTTTTTTCATCAGGCTCATAATGACACAGATTCTGAGCACACATATTAATGCATAATTAGATGATTGGATATTTGCAGTACATAGCACCAGTGACATGAACCACAACATAGGGGTCAGTACTGGGAGGGGGGAAAGCAGCGGGGGCAGTTCTTAGATAAAAATTGTGATAGATTTCTTGTCCTTTGGTGGTTGGTCTTGGGTTTGAAGATTCTTTAATTATGCAAAAAGACATAAATCCATGTGACAAATAGACAAAAGGTAGGGGAACAAGAGGCGCAATAGTGTCTTATCACTAAAGACCATCAAAATGTGGGTGGTAAAACAAGGTTCACTTTCCTAGCCCAATTGTGTGACCCACAACTGGTTTGAAGGCAAAGGATTATATTTGGCTGCTGCAGGACCTCCACCGACCACTCACACGTGGAACGACCATCAAAGGATTGGGAAAACAAGGCGTGTTACAGTCCGCGCTGCCAAGTCATCACAAATTACCAGGAATCCAATTTGGATAGCAAAAGATCTTCTTTATTTCCTTTCCTACGCGTTTCGATACCCCTCCTGGCACCTTCCTCAGGGCTGTGCCCTCTGGGGTGCGTCAGTCACTGGTGATGCATGTATTTGGTTTGGAGCAGCCCGCCTTGTCTAATAGCTTGGTTGTGACCAATAGGTTGCTCTGATACTGTGTATCACATAGACCTATGTGGCTGATGCCCTATGGCAGCCTTGTGTCTTTAAACACCACCAGTCTCTTCCTTGACAGCATGGCTGGTCGCTGGTGCTACAATCGCCCCCATGCCTTATTGTAGGAGACTGTGTTACCTCTCAGAGGAGCCAGCAGCCTCCTGCTAGGTGCAATGGGTATGAAAAGTGGCGAAATCTTGGTGAGTTTTTTAACATTGTGTGTGAAACCATGTCACATTTCTTTGAAAAGTCTTTATAGACAATATCCACTGCATTTTTCTGTTCTAATCTGAAACTTTCCTCCTCAAAGATGCTAATCAGATTAAGGCCCTGTTACACATTTCAATGGTCAAACGAGCTGACCAATGATCCGACTTGACCTAGATCGTTTGAACGTCATTCAGTGATAGCTAGCGAAATGTCATACGTACAGATAACTTTAATGACGCAGCAACGATTCCGTGACAAGCGAACGATACTTGTGGTCGTTTCATTGCCTACGTCCTTCAGTTCTGAATAGGTGAAGTCGTTAACGACATCGTTATCAAGGTGTCACACACCAATGCTGCAGGTTGGACGGACGATCATCGCCTGGTTTTAGGTCCGGTTCAAAAACCTCCGATCAACGATAAGCCAACTTATCGTTGATGGTTTCTACTTGTCACACACAACATCGTTACTCCACCCAAAAAGCCGTGACGTACAAATTATATCGTTAGTGATATCGTAGCGTGGAACGGGCCCTTAAGTTTGACATAAGTGATCCCTTATAAACCTATGTTCATATTAGGTCATGAAGTTATTCTTCTTGAGATACTCTAGTATAGCATCTCTTAAGAAACCCTCAAGGATGTTACCTGCAGTACAGGTTAAACTATTATTTCCAGGCTCAGATTTTGTCCCCTTTGTGAATATTGGCCCCACATTTCCTATGCACCAGTCCTGTGGTACAGATATTGTTATTAAGGAATCAGTTAAGATTATAAATAATGGTCTATCATGGTAGTTAATTCCTGCAGTAGTTGGGGGTGTATTCTATTCAGGCCTGGGCATTTCTTTACCTTAGTGATTTTGAGGTAGTGCTGTACTTACTGATGGGTTAAGCATGTGACATTTAATGGAGAAATTATGGTATCCCACTAATTTGTCATGGGATTTTCTTGTATAATTATCATAGAAAAAAAGGTGTTTAGCAAATTTGCCTTTCCCTCACCCTCTTCCACCATGTCACCCGAAACTATTTTTAAGGGGCCAACACAATTAGTTTTGAGTTTCTTACTGTTTTTGCAGTTGAAGAATATTTTTGGATTATTTTTTACTGTCTCTGGCAATGAGTCTCTGTCTCAATCTTTGCTGCTTTGATTTGCTTTTTACATAATTTATTGATGTTTATGTAATTATTTAATGCCACATCTCTACCCTCCTCCTTTAATTCTCTCAATTTTTTTTGTCATTTATTGTGCCCATTATAGCTCTATATAGTGGTTTCCTCCTATTTCTAATTGTTTATTCCCATAGGGTATATATTGTGAACAGGTCATAATCAGGATGCTTATAAAAGTGTCCCATTTCTTAGGACCATCCAAAAATAATTTAGGGAAAATACGGCACTCCATACCAATCGATATAAAATTCCAAAGTAGCACCAGAAACGTCAGTTGTCTTTGCATAATGTGACTGTATTCCAAAATTTAATCGTGGATTAATAAACGAGCACTTTGGAATTTTATATCGATTGGTATGAAGTACCGTCTTTCCCTATAAAAGATGGTCTGCTGGCAAGACGTAAAGGACGGGCACCAACCATGATATTGGAGCTAAAGCTTTGAAATCATCTGTAGTGTGGTCAGCTTTTTCTTTCTTCATTTTCATTTCTGAGGAAATTGCTCCAGTTTATGGCACTAAGATCATCTCTTAACCGTTATAAGTGTGACTTCCTGAAATTTAGCATCCTTGTAACCCCTCTTTCATGTATCTTATTGAATAAAGATTTGATGAGATACAGATTATTGGGCAATGAGGCACAATATGGGGCAATAGGGTTAAAATTGTGAGGCAATAAGGGATATTATGTGGCAATGAAGGACAATATGGGTCAATGGGGAACAATATGGGGCAATGAGGCACATTATGGGGCAAATTAATACATTAGGGGCAATGGGGGACATTATGGGCCAACAAGTGACATATGTGGATATTAAGTAGAGGATTGGGAAAGGTGACATAGTATAATGAGGAAAGGGGGACTTTATGCAGAGATTTAGTATGGAAAGGGGAAGTTTGGGGGGGGCATTATGGAGAGGAGTAGTGTGTGGTGGGATATTTTGTGCAGAAACCACCATGAGGGGTACGTTTTATTCAGGATCAGCATGGGATATATTTAAATATGATAAAAGTATGATACTTTTTATTTTTCAGTATACAATGTCGGAAAATGCTGCTGAAGATGTAGAAGAGGGAAGTCTGAAGAGAAAAGCTGTGGGAGTGAAATCTCATCATGGCATCTGTGCTACATGGAGACAAAAGGGACAAGAACAACTTCAATCCGGGAAGACATTGTCTAAAAAGTAATGGAATGTCAGTTCTGTGGTTCCTGTATGGTCCGCAGTCTGACGATAACTGGTAACAACAACTTCCAGCATCTCCTTACCATTGTCAAGAATGTACTGGGAATAGTAGATTCAATTAACAACCTATTCATATTCCACTTGTCTTCCCCAATTAAAACAATAGACCCTGTACTCACCTTCTGTGTGGCGCAGCTCCAGCACTGTTAGTAATCACGGTTCTTAATTCAAGTAACATTGTGACATCTCACGAGCCCTGAGTCAAATCACCGCCAACTTCTCTCTCCCCATGCCCTCAGACCAAATGTGCAATCAATAGGAAATGATGTTGTGGCTGCTGCTCACTTTCTGCTAATTGTTCATTTGGTCCGAAGGGAGAGAGAAGTCGGTGTTGATTGGACATGGTGCTCACGTGATTTCACAATATCATTTGAACTAAGAACTGTGATTACTAATAGTGCTGGAGCCGCGCCACAAGGAGGTGAGTATTATGGTTTATT
Source organism: Allobates femoralis (assembly GCA_033576535.1). Lineage (NCBI taxonomy): Eukaryota > Metazoa > Chordata > Amphibia > Anura > Aromobatidae > Allobates > Allobates femoralis. The sequence goes on along the minus strand of JARQOC010000001.1, from coordinate 507,968,094 downwards.
ATTTTAACTAGAAGAGACAAGTGGAATCAGAAGTGCCTGTCCTAATAATAAACAACCCCTTTAATAAATTAAGCCACTGGGGTAATATTCACCCAATTCAATTAAAAGGCACACAAAATTTCATAGATTAGCAATCTCACAAGATGTGTATGTTCTGTGTGTATATACATGTCTGGGTACATTTGTGCTTGTGGCACACAGGATTTGTAAGATGCCTACTGACCCGCCCAGGATTCTTTGGGAACTCGGTACCTGGGCGTCGATGCTGGGCTGATGTCTCGGTGGCCTGTGCCCGGGCCCATACCCTGGGGGTCACTGGGTAAAAAGAGGAAAATAATAAAAAGAAAGTCTTGTGACGCCACCTGCAGTTTCTGGTGATCTCACCAGTGCCACTGTCAGACCACCAGGGATGGTGGTATTGCAGCCAGTTGATAATGCTCCCTGTCAGCGGAGCGGGGTTCCCGGGGCAGTGCTGCTGCTGAGCTGGTTGATGTGGCAGAAGCTACTTCTTAACTTAACAGAATATAACACCGGAAGCTTGCTAACTCTGTATGGGTACTTTACTGGCAACAGTTCATGGAAGTTCAGGTACACAGTTACACAGTCTTTGTGGGTAGCTGGCCGGGTACTCACCAAAGGGAACAAAGTCTCTCTGAGGCTCCCCAAGTGTTTCTTCAGCTACGTTCACTGTCCTCTGTATCTTTCTTGCGCCTCCTTTCTATCCGTGTGCTGCCCTGTACAAACCCAGTTCCTACCAGACCCGTCGGGTGTGATGAGATAACGCCTTCTCATCTAAGAGGGCTCAACCAGGTTTGAGGATACCTGGTGGGGCTGCACGTTGTGAACAAGGTTGGGGGCTGCTTGACCTGTGATCCACCGGTATTGGCGGCTCAGGGTTGGATTCCCCTGCACCACGAGTCAGAGCCGGTACCCCGTTGTGGATCGGGTTTCCCCCAGACCGTTTACTTGGACAGTCTGGCACTGGGTCTCCACTCCTTTTTGGGCGCCCTCCCTGTGGTGTCCCCCTTGGACTTGTTCCTTGCTTCTCAGACTAGACTAGATTTGTCTGTGTGTTTCCCGCTCCTTCTACCCTAACACCCCTCCCACCGGGACCGGTTACCCTGGTGACGGGTTAGCTGATTGGTACCCTAGTCTAGGTGTAGGGATGCTGGGATGAGAGCCTCAGTTTGACATTATCCTCTCCAATGACTGGGGTATTGCACACTCTGTTTTGGGTGCAGTACCCATATTGTGGCGCACTGACCAGTGGGGCGCTACACTCACCCTTGGTGAAACACACTAGTCCACAACTGTTTCTACCCCTACACCGATAAAAAAAAGCTTTTTGTATTTTCTGGAACATAACAGGAACATTTTATTTACAAACAATAAATGGTATTTTCTTCCCTTTATGGGAGGCATCTTTTCTTAAAACATTGCAAAACTTTTAATGTAACAGTGACCTAACGGGGCCAGTACTCATTTGCAGGCCCAGCAGTAACTGTCCTTGCACTTTACAAAGCATCTTTGATCACGGCTGGGCTGCTTCAAGGCACACATGAGGAAAAGAAATCAAAGTTCTCATGGAAGTCTATGGGTCCTATAAATGGAAAAAGGCAAAACTATTTATACAACCAGGTTTAACAGTGTCTCTACGGCTTAGATACACGCAGGGCATACCATCCGCGTGGCCCTGCATGTCGCTCGTAACTGACCTAGTCACCCCGGTATAAGTCCCGGTCCGGGTGGCCTCTCAAGAGGTGGGATTCTACATCTTGTCTTCCCACAAACATCTTTTCGTAGAGGCCCCATTCCCGGATGAACCCATACCCGCTCTCCCGGTTAAAGGATGACACAGTACCTGTACACCGTTCCTCTGGGGGTATCAGTGGCTGAAGGCACGCCTGGGCTTGAATCTGACGTTTCTTCATCCCTCTAGCCCACCAGGCCTCCCGACGACGCTATCCCTCCCCGAGGTCGGCCGAGCTCTGCTGGGATTGATAGGCCAGTGGCGGGGAATCGGAGCTGGGGGTCTGTCTGTCTACGTCCTCCGGTGTGGGCGGCTTGGCCGGTCACCATTCCCAGCTGGTACTGGGAGCTGCTCCACCAGGCCGTGCGGGGTCTGGTCTCTCCGGCTACTTCTTCGCTGTTATCTGGATCCTCCTCCTCAGAGCCCAATTGACTGGGTAGCTCCTCAAGGACGTCTGGCTCGACCTTCTGCTCACGGCTGTCGGGTTATGAAGCAGCTGTCTCCTCATCGTCATGGGCTAGGACCTCGGTGTCATCTGGGTTTTTGCGAGGCCCGGATGCCCCGACTTCAGCGCAGGCGACTGGGGATGGTTTGACAGGTGGGTCCTCACTGGTCGCCAGGTTCTCAACCATGGCCTGGTCTCTTGTTCCCTGATCCAGTTCTCGATTCCTGGTTCCTCTCTGCTTGGCCCTACGGAACACCTCTAGGGCAGTATCGGCGCTCCACCGCCGGACGGTCCACTCCACGGTCTTGAGGATCTGGACTTTCAAGTCCTGAAACACTGTTCTCCAGAAGGCTGCTTCTCCCTCATAGGTGAGAAGGGAGACCGCCCTCGGGGTCCCCGGTTGCAGCAAGGGCCTTCTCCTTCACCTCCAGTAATAGGTCGCTCATTCTGGTTGCCGCCATGCTTGCTGGTTCCCAGACTGCACCCTTGCTTCGTGGAGTTCTGACTGCACCCTTCTTGTTGCTCTTTGAGGGTGTTGATTGGAATTTCTCTTCCTTTGACCAGCCCCCTTGGTTGTTTGGTGGCAATGGGCGGGCAAACAGTTTCGCGCCTCTGGTATGGCCCTCCTTTGCAAGGGGTCGAGGCACGCCCTGGGCCATCACATTGTCTCTTACATTTTCAGGCCGCCATTTTGGGGTTCTCGGGAAATGGCGGGAAACAGTTCTTTTGTGCATAGTGTAAAAGTTTGCAAGGCGCACAGTACCCGGGTAACGCTGTTCTTGTTCATGATTGCCAGAAAATGACTCTGTACAGGTACTTTACTGGCAACTTTTGACCGCAGTTCAGGTACACAGTTACACAGTCTTTGCGGGTAGCTGGTCGGGTAGTCACGGAGGGTACAAAGTCTCTATGAGGCTCCCCAAGTGTTCCTTCAACTGCATTCACTGTCCTCTGTGTCTTTCTTGCGCCCTCCTTTCTATCCGTGCACTGTCCTGTAAAAACCCACTTCCTACCATGCCCGTCAGGTGTGATGAGGTAACCCCTTCTTCTCTAAGAGGGCTCAACCCGGTTTGAGGATACCTGGTGGGGCAGCACGTTGTGGACGAGGTCGGGGGCTGCTTGGCAGACCTGTAACCTACCGGTATTGGCGGCTCAGGGTTGGACTCGCCTACACCGCGAGTCGGAGTCGGTACCCCGCTGTGGAACGGGATTCCTCCAGACCGTTTACTCGGACAGTCTGGCACTGGGTCTCCCCTTTCTGTCTGGGTCGCCACTCCTTTTTCTGTGCCCTCCCTGTGGTGTCCCTCTAGGACATGTTCCTTGCTTCTCAGACTAGACTAGATCTGTCTGTTTCCCGCTCCATCTACCCTTACCCTCCTCCCACCGGGACCGGTTACCCTGGTGACGGGTTAGCCGATTGGTACCCTAGTCTAGGTGTAGGGATGCTGGGATGAGAGCCTCAGTTTGAAATTATCTCCTCCAATGACTGGGATACCGCACACTCTGTTTTTGGTGCAGTACCCTCACTGTGGCGCACTGACCAGTGGGGCGCCACACTACTTCATTAAGAGGTGTGTACATTTAATGAATTGGGTGAATATTACTACAGTTGCTATATTTATTAAGACTGCGCAACGTCTGTCTTTGTGAATCAGGACCAATATTCTCGGCAACACTCCGCCCTGGTGCAAATAGGAGATATGGTGCTGATGACATGATCTGTATGGGGACATAATGATCTATTCATGGTCATTCTAATTCCATCATTCTTTGATATCCTGTGTGAGGGGCAAATACATATGTGCTGGATGACATCCCTACTGTATAGTCAATTTCGCTTTTTAAATGTCTGAAATCGGCTCCTGTAAATATAACTTAAATATTTGTGTATGATGGTGCAATATGTAAGCAGTTGTGGCCCACTTTTTATTTTTACCCAGGGCCCTACTTTGTCTAAAACCGTTCCTGATCACCATATATGGTACTTACTTGGCGGCCCATTGAGTTATACACTGTATTTGTTATGGTGTCCTTTGATGCCATCTTTCAGTTTTTACATACTTGCTTTGCTGCCTCCCCATGGTCTGCAATATCAAGGTGTCTGTCATACTTGGATCTGCTGTTCCAAAATGTTAATCTGCATGCAAAACTCAGTGCAGCTGTATGAAGGCACTCAACAACAAGGCATTGTAAAATATGTTGTCACTATACAAGCCAAAGGATATAAAAAAAGTAGGTAAATCAAATATTTTATATTCTGTACAGGATATAATGTATTATATTATAGACTATGGATCCAAAGAATTATAAAAAAAAAACAAAGGACCCAGTTCTATTTTTTTATTTCTTAGGTGCATTTTTACGAGCTGCTTTATGAACTCAATATTAAACCTACCTATTCTATAAAGTAAATATCTTGGCTTACTTCAGCACAACGTGATTACCATTTTCATTTTCTTAAGATCTGTATTTTTAAACTATGAGAATTATTTTTGTAAAACAATGACTTATTTTTTTAAAATGTAAATGCAATGATGCAGTAAAAACTTTGAGATGGAACTAAATGTGCTTTGTAATGTTCTTCAATTCCATTCTGCTTGTGTAGTAATTTTTGTTCCTCCAAAGTTACCACACATAATATGAAATTATGCGTTGGCTAGATGTCTGTGAGTCTAAAGAATTCAAAGTTTCTATTTTAAGCTAAAGCAACTATTTTTCTGAAACTTGTGAGAAGTCATGCATTTAGTGACAGTGGCACAGCTTGAACAATGAATAACACTCCTCCTAGCAGTGATGCAACTCAGAAAGTGCAGCGAGTTAGAGGGGAACTGTGGGGAGATACATTTTTTTTGTACTGTCCTTGCCCTCTTACATGATGAAGCAGAGCTGGGCACAACAGTTCTAGGATGTTTACATCACTTACAAATCAATAAAATCATATCTGCTCCTCAGCTCTCATCCCTCCCTTTGAGACAGAAATTGAGTCTCATGCTGCAGCAGAGAGCAGGAGGTGTGTCGTTGCATGGACCCTGGGGGCTCCAGGATCATCTTAAATTCCTGCCCCCTCATACTTCTGTATGAACCGGGGAGCGAGGCAGGGGGCATGGCCTCCTGCCCCATGGTAAGGGTGTGTTCACACACTGCGTATTTGCTGCATATTTTTACGCGAGTGCTGTTGCAGTTTTTGTAGCCAAAACCAGGAGTGGAACAATCAGAGGAGATGTCTAATTGAAAAATTGATCCACTTGTGTATTTAATCACCCACTGCTGGTTTTAAATCAGCCACTCCTGGTTTTGGCTATAAAATTGCAAGAGCACTGTAGTGAAATATGTATCTCAGGGACTGGACACCAGAACAGGTAAGGGGTTAAATTCCATGTCAGTCCACAAGAGGTCATGACCTGTTTTTTTTAAGCACAAGCTAGGTTCTAGTCATAGTCAGGGGGCATATTGGGAAAAGCATAGAGTGAAACAATTCAAACCTGTAGCCAGAAAGAGAAGGGGATCAAAGACTCCAACAAATCGGTAGTATAGCCGCTGATATTTACTGTGGGAAAAGAATTGGTTTAGACAAAAGACCATTTGAAAAATAATATATGCATGGCTAAATTAGTGAGTGTCCAATCATAGACACAGAATTAGAATTTTAAAATGGAAGGTGATCTAGAAGTCTGAGTCTATAACTGGACTAGCTCAGCTAAAGCACTGTGTCACAGAAATGGGTCAGCCGAGCTGCTGTAAACCTCATTCCATATATCTCCATTCTCCCCATCAGACAAAAGTAGTCAAAGTTTAGGTTTCGGTACGTTTTCTCCTTTATATTTCATACTGTTGCCTATGTGTATGTCATTTTATTATTTCTATTTTTATATCTTTTTATGTAAGCACTGTACTTTTTATATTAAAGCTTAAAACCTTAATAAGTCTGAACCTTGTATACTCTAAAGAATTCACAGCCATAGAAAGGTGTGAATTTGTTGATTGTCTGATAAGTCTTAGTTTAGGGGAACTCATCGCCCCCCCCCCAAATCCGGTGAGTGGTGGCAGCGTGTGTGAAGCGGGGTGCGCTGTCTTAGTCGGGGTATGATTGATGCTCCCTTTCAGCATAGGACAGAGGTTGAGTGCTGGATGGGTGAGAGGAGATAGATTAACCCTTGCGGGCGCAACCCCAAGTTACGTGCTGAGAAGTGAGTAAATGACAAGCAGTTGCATAAAAATACGCAGCAAATACGCAGTGTGTTAACGTACCCTAACACTACAATCCTGCCCCTGATATACCATCCTATGTAATATAAGAACTAGGCTGGTCTCCCTTCAAATAGCAATCATGTCACCAACAGATATAAATACATGATGTGATATAAATAAACAGATATAAATACATGCTCTGTTGTACAATGATATGATGATGCATTGTTTTGTGGTGTATTCCTGAGGAAGGGTCTGGGACAGCCCCGAAACGAGTAGAGAAGTAATAAAGCACCAATCTTATATACCAAGTTTGTGATCCTTCCCTACACCTAGCGGCACAGATCGTATCACACCCTGGTCCTTTGGATAGATTTGCAATATTGACTTAGCAACATCCATTGTTACTTTTTTCTGGAAAATACCCATGGAATAAAAATCATAATTACACATGTAGATAAAGACCAAGGGGGTGTAATTTCCAAAATGGGGTCATTGTTATGCCTTTTTGTAGAAAAGCGTATAATTAGTTTGCTTTGTGATGATATTCAGTTAGTGCTCAGTGACAACTTATCCAACAGTGCCATCTGTTGACAATCTTCTCTTACTACATTTTTTTTAGTCTACAATCTAATTTTTGCCCTGCAAGGCTACTGTAGTTTTCCCATTAGCCCTTTCTGTAGCCTCACCCCTTCTTCTTCAGAAGCCATTATAACCTCATCAACACTGACATCCTGGTGTGCTGATCCCTCTCTCTGGATTTCAGCTCACATGTTTCCCTCTACATAGCATAGTCAGTGAGTGGTTATGATCCCCTTGCTAGAGCTCACCAAATTGTATAATGTAGTTACTCTGTTCTACATGTTTATCATCAAGTAGTTTTCTGCCATTATAGCTATTGTGTATTTGCCATGTTGTGCAATCACACTGTGTGTACTGTAACAAATGTAATGCTATGTATCTCAGATATGTTGAATGTTGTAGTTAGTATTTTCCTTTGTTTTTCGTAGTTTTATAATATCCTATCAATAAAAGTTGAAAAGGACCCCCTGCATCCAAATCAATGCATCGATGGGAAAGAGTTTAGCCGTCTGTCAACTCATTCGTCTTGAGTACAGAGCAATGGTGCCAGAACAGTCATTAAAGGGTGTTTTCTACTTTTCTCGTAATTTTTGGCTTTGTATATTGAATTAGAAAACTAGTCTAAAATAATGTGTTCGCCAAGAGTCAGATAGCACTGCTCCCCCCCTGAGTCTCGCTATGTGGCTAAGTATTACTGTACAACCCCATATGGGGTATTGCCACATTCAGCAGAAATATTGGTAACATTTTTACCCATTTTTCCCTGTGAAATATAAAATCTGGGGCTTAAACGACATTTCTATGGTATAAAACACCCAAATGTTTAAAATTCTGTGATACACGTGGTGTCAATATAATCATTGCACACGTAGATAAATTCATTGAGAGGTATATTTTGTAAGATGAGGTTATTTATGGGGTTTTTGCTGTTCTGTTACTTCAGGGGCTCTGCCAATGGAACATATCACATATGACACACGCAAATCATATAGCAAAATTTGCACTATAATAGTGCTCCTTGAGGTGGGTTTCCATTTTTTAGGCACATCAGGGCCTCTACAAACACGACAAAAATGTATTTCTTAATTTTCACTGTTCAACATCATAAAACTCTGTGAAACACCTGTGGTTTCAAGGTGCTCGCCATGCCTCTAAAGAAATTCCAAGAGGGGTGTAATTTCTAAAATGGGGCCACTTGTGAGGGTTTCAGCTGTTTTGGCATGTCAAGGGGTCTTCAAATGTGACATGATGCCTGCATTCTGTTTCCATCAAAATTAAATGTCTACCCCCCGAGCCATGTGTCAAATCAGTAGTTGTCTACTGTATATGGGGTATTGTTGAACTCAGAAGAAATTGCATTTTACAGTCTATTTTCTACTGTTACCATTGAGAAAATGAAAAAATTTGGGACTAAAGCAACATTTTTGTGGGAAAACTTTGATTTCTTATTTGCATGGCTCAACGTTATAAAATTCTGTTCAGCACCTGTGGGTTCAAGGTGTTAACCACATCATTAAGTAAATTCTGTGAGGGGTCTAGTTTCCAAAATGGAATGACTTGTGGGGAGTTTTCACTGTTTAGGCCCATCAGGGACTTCTATTTCAGAAAATTTTGGGCTCCAAAAGTAAAATGGTGCTCCTTTTATTCTGAGCCATTCTGTGCGCCCAAACAGTAGTTTTCCACCATATATGGGGTATTGATGTACTAAGGAGAAATTGCTCAACAAATTGTACAAATCACTGTTCCTGAGTAATTTCTGAATAAAGTAACAAGTCAGAATTGAAAAAACTCGGCCTGGTTAGGAAGGTGAAAAAGGCTCAGAGGAGAAGGGGTTAATCTATGACTAAATATATTATTTAAATATACTTTCTGGTATCATTTGCTTCTTTTTTTATAGGTGTCAGATTCTCTACAATATGGTTATCTCTTAATGTTTAGGATAGTGAAAAGTAACATCTAATATATAAAGCTGCATGTATGTACTAGTAACTACTTTCCAAAAAAGATTTTCCTAATCTTTGCTTATCAGTGATAGATGCAATATAAGTGCAAATACTTTCTTTTCTGCTATGGAAGCTTGTCTAGATCCTATCCACATTCACTATGGTGAATATGTACAAATGGTGCCTTGTCCTTGTGATGAATTCATTTTGATTAAGTTGTGTTAGACATGAAAGGATCTTTATTAGAAAGCTGATTCTGGTAGCTGTGATCCAAATCGTCACTGTTATCTTTTATCTTTTTTTAAATTTATGACTAGGACTAGTGAAGAGCAATGGTTACTATTCATCACTCACATGGATAGTACAGTATTCGCGATTATCATTACTCAGTGAGTAACACTGGTGCTCGTGAGTAATGTGTCGATCGTGAACAATCTGACACAAATTGCTAGTTCCCTTCAGTACATAAAGGAAGCTGGCACCCCAGTGAGAGCAGATTGAATGTTAGGCTCTCACTGAGGGGCACAGCAAAGTGTTTTATGCAGTGAAAACATCAACATTAAGTCCACCCTCCCACCTTGTCCAAGAAATGCTTGTTTTATGGCTGGATGTATATGTGGGGTGGAGCCTATCACTAATTGACTATTATTGGACTCGCTATTAAGACGATTCCGCGAGTATTACAAAGTACTTCTTACGAGTATAGCGATTTCTAATATTTTGCTACTTGCTCATTACTACCTATGACCACTTACTTAACAATCAGCAATATTCACCTTGTTGTGCTTCATCACTATCTTAACTAATTTTAAATATCATCAAATAAGTTGGAAAAATTACAGTAGGCAGTAATTTTTACCACCCTTTATTTTGTGTCGGGTACATTTTTTATTTGAGCCAGTGATAATTATAATTTCAGTACTATTGTTCATTGGTGTTTTAATAAATTGGCTGAGCCCCATGGTGTCACCTTGCCTCTTTGTCTCCCACATTCCCACTTCCTAAGCACTGGGGTTAGTTTAATAAATGCACTTTCATTTACACAATGGGAGCAATCTTTCTAAAAGACACAGCTCCATTTCAAAATGGTTTTTCTATGAACTCGTTGCGCCTACCAATTTGAACAGCATTTCATCTACAATCAGAATGTGTTTCTTTTCAGAGTGTATTGAAAAGGCATAATTGGAAAGCTTTTAATGTGCATGTGTAAGGGGGAGAAACAAAGAGGTAGCAATATATAATAAGGATTTGGAACAGAGAGTAATTTGTGGGGGTGTTACAGGTCCCTGCTGTGTTTTCGGCTGCACTTCATTGTGTGGAAGCTTGCTTAAAATCCATGATGTGATGTGAATCATGATTATGATTAGCTGGTATGTAACAGATTTTGTAATAAACTATTCACGAATGCCATTATCGACATAATACATATTTGAACTACTGTAAATAGCCATACATTGGAATTTTGAAATGTTTTCCATAGCTATTTTAATGACCTGTCTGTGCATATGTCATAAATGTCTGAGATGAGAAAACCTCTTTAAGTTCTAGGTCTGCATTACATAAGTGCTGTACATTTGGCACAAACAGTAGCAACAAGCTATCAGTATTCAGCCCTTATATGAACATTTCCATTTTACACATTCATGGCATATTCACAGGATACTCTATAAATTTGTGATAGGTTCAAAATCCACCATGGGAATATATTGCAAATACACCTGCCAAACCTTTAGGTATTATCATAGTAACACCTCTTTTATTACATATTCATTTAAAGAGTTGTTCTATGACTTTTTATATTTCTTCAATGGGGCTGAGCACTTGTCAATTCAAAGTGGTCACAAAACAATTCCTGGTGACGATTCTCTTCCTGTGATGTCACATAAACAGAGTAGTTTCTTGTTTTCTGCTGTCTTTGGGGCGTCCCAACTAACATATTGATTGACAGCCCATCTGCATAACTCACATCACAAAGTACTCACTGATCTCAGGGAGACTAGTCAAGGAAAACACCGCGATCAGCCGGCTAAAGCGCTCAAACACAGTAAAATCCATGATGCATTGCCCCCTGGAAATTTGAATATGCAAATGGCTTCTGTGGAGCCTCGATTAAGAGTCTCAAACACGGGACTAGCCAGATATCCCTCCAGGGAAGGACCTAGCCCTGGGGTGGAATCCTTGCGGAGACCACCATAACCACCATATTAAGTGGCCCTTTTAGTCAATATCCCACTCAGTTACGAGTTAAGGATATGACAAGGGAATTAACAGAGCCAGGTATTTCAAAGCGGCTCGGGGTGCGCTTTAGCTGAGCGCACAGAAGACGTTGCAGGCAACGTTTTTCTGTGCGCTCAACAAAAGCACACTCCGGGCAGCTTTGTGTGTGGCTGGTAACCATGGAACACATCGGGTTACCAAGGGCAGCGTTCTCCTAAAGCACATAGCTTTAACGCTATGCGCTTCTGGAAAAATGTCTAAATATTAAGCGCAGACCGGTAAAGTTTGCAATTAACAGCCGTGTGACCTCAGCCTATTTTTGGTACTGCTAATGGGTGGATCACATTGCATCCTGAGCTGAAAATGACAGCCTTTGTCTATACAGCTGTTACCTTAATTGCAGATTTTAACGGCCTGCGCGTAATACTTAACAGATTTTCCGGAAATGCATAAGCGTTCAAGCTACGCGCTTTGTGAGAACTCTGTACTTGGTAACCCGATGTGTTCCATGGTTACCAAGCACACACAAGCTGCCCGGAGTGTGCTTTTATTGACCGCACAGAAAAACGTTGTCAGCTGCAGCCCAAAACTGCCCAAAGCTAAAACAACTGTATAATGTATTGTCCTATATGAGGGTGAGTGCTGAGGAGCAGATACCATTTTATGTATTTTTAAATTATCTATAAATCCTAATGCTGCAGTGGAGAGCTCAGCTTCATAGTGTGTGAGTAGAATAAAAATATCAACAGTCTCAAGGTTACTAGTCCCTCATGTAATATGTCTAATATTAAACTAATGTATATGATCACTGTCCTTTCAAGTAACTTGTGTTTATATGATATCCAATGAAATAACATTTAAAAAAAACTTGCAAATTACTAAAATCTCAGTTTCGAACTGAGTAATTGATCCAAAGTACAGCTACTAGGTGTCTTACTATTGTG